>CM060695.1:114775870-115108370 GCA_030686995.1 Artemisia argyi
AATACTATAATCAGATAAACCGACATGTAATTGCAATACTTGTCGCCCGATAAATAATGCTTGTATTCAACTGCTTACTTATTAAACTCTATGATTTCACTCAACTTTATGTTGACTTTTTAGCATGTTTATCTCAGGTCCGTAAGTAACTTCTGCTTGGATGGGTGGCGCAAAGAATGGATATCTTCTTGATGGCCCATGTTTAAATAAAATCTTTTCATTCGATAATGTTCAAACTTAAAAACTTATGTATCTTTGTATTATGTAAAACCTTTTGGGACCTTTGTTGACTCTGATAATTATCGAATGTGAAGTAAGAACTTTTATTAAATAACGACTTTGTTTTAAAGTTGTTTACTATATTTGTACAATGTGATTGATGTATAGCACCCCATGTCCCTTTCCGCTGCGATCCTAAAATGGGGGTGTTATAGATTGGTACCAGAGCACAAATTATAGTGAACTAAGTCTTTTTGTTCTAAAAACCTAGACTATAATTATAAACGTTTTATTATTATTATTATTATTATTATTATTATTATTATTATTATTATTATTATTATTATTATTATTATTATTATTATTATTATTATTATTATTATTATTATTATTATTATTATTATTATTATTATTATTATTATTATTATTTTTAAAAATCATGAGCTTCCATCATCTTGTCCGATATCCATGCGCGCCTACTCCCGAGCTTCCTATTTTCTCCCTCGTGTATATATATATATGTATCGTAATCATGCTATTCTAAAAATAATTATAAGCACTATAATTATTTCCTATCTTGTTCGATAATCCGCAAAATATCACTCCTTTTATATGCACATTATGCACTTGTTAAATTTTATGCTATTTATGAGCGTTATAAACTTCCATCCGGAAATTTATACACATCTTTTTGTTTATACCATTGCTATACGTATGCACATAATAAATATTATCACTTGTACATAAAATGTTTATTGATTATTTTGCTTAATTATAAAGCATTACTATTTGTTCACTTACTTACACAAATATTTTTTTTGTGATAATATTTCTATTCTTATTCTAATTATATGTATATATGATTTTCAGATTTGTCATGGCACATTTACTTCCTCCTGATCACGAGGTAGACATCCAAGAGATCGAGCCCGCTCAACCTGAGCTTGCACAGGCTCAACATCTACCTCCACTACCGAATCACATTCATCCAAACATCGATGAAGAAAACCAAGATGAAGAAGAAGAGCCATTTGAAGATGATGAAGATGATATATTGATACTTCAAGATGTAAGTTCCGACGAAGAGATGAATGAACCCGAACTAATCTATCCTTATGCTGCACCGGGTTCACGTTATCCACCCTCTTCACCGGACACTTCTTCCGATTCTGAGCCTAAACCCGAAGAAGTTGCTACTGTAGGTACTATTACACAGGTGCCACTTACAGGACGTAGATTTCCTCGTAGTATCCATGAGAGAGGTGGATCATCCTCAGCTGCTCCTATCACTTATGAGCTTGAGGATCTAGTACCCGGGACCATGAGGAGAATTATCGACTCTCTTTATGGAAAGGTTATGGTGTTAGAAAGGCAAATGATGGTGAGAGAAACGGAAGGGGAATGTTCTTTATCTAGGGATAAGCTTGCGCATAAGCGTATGAATTTACTAGATTTTGACTTGAGTGTGGTAGAGCACCAACAAGATGAGACTAAGCGCGAGGTGAATGTATTGGGTAAACATGTTCGAGAGTTAGATGATGTGGGTGTAAGGGCTGAAAACAAGAAGTTGAAGAATGAGTTGGGAGATGTTAGGTTGTCCCGCACATTTGACCGTATGAAAAATGAGCGCCTTGAGAGGGATCTTTATGAGTTGAGGTGTTGGACTTACGCTCACTGGGGAGAGATGATTCGATTGGGGTATGTTGAGGAGAGGTCTTATGTGGCCACAGATGTATTAGCAGTGTATGGAGAGACCCCACAGCCCAAGCCAAGTGAATCACCCCGTCACCCTCAGTAGTTTATGTACTTTGTTGTTCTATTGTTGTATTTCGTTGTTGTACTTCTACTTTGTAAATTACTATCAGTTAGTAACTAGTATCGTTGAATGTAACGACTTCGTCAAATTTTGTAATACAATCCAACAATGTATTAATCTTTTGTAATGAATGATGAAGTTATATTCCTTAAATTCAACTCTATATTGTTGTGATATTTTTTTTTATATCATCAGTATTATTCATGTATGAATATATCTATATCATTGTATGATTACTCATCACAAATTTTCTTATGTTATGATAGAATCATGCCACCGAAGAAAATGTATGATGCAGCTATTCGAAAGCTAGTCGCTGATAGTATAGCCCAGGCTATAGCCGAGGATCGTGCTACAATGGAAAATGACACTGGGGCTTCAGGTGGCGGTGTTGGAGCCGCTGGCGCTGCCGGTGGCGGTGCTGGAGCCGCTGGGGCTGCAGCTGGTGGTGTAGTGCGTGGTTGCACTTATAAACAATTTCTGGGTTGTGGACCAACTAAATTTAAAGGAAATGAAGGGGCAGTTGCATTGACACGCTGGTTTGAAAGTATTGAAGACACATTCATACTCAGTGACTGCTCAGAGAACTGCAAGGTCAAGTACGCCATGGGTACTATGTTAGATTATGCTAAGTCATGGTGGAATTCGTATGCTCAGCCTATCGGGATAGAAAAAGCCTATGAAACCACATGGACTGACTTCAAGAAAATGGCGATCGATAAGTTCTGTCCCCGTAGTGAAATAAGGTTGCTTGAAACTGAGTTTTATGATCTTAAAGTGAAAGGTTATGATATCGAAACTTATATTCGAAGGTTTCAAGAGCTAAAGGTCTTATGTCCTAGTATGGTTCCGGATTTCGAAAAGGAAATGGAAGCTTTTGTTAAGGGTCTTCCGCGAAGCATCAAAGGAAGTGTGACATCCTCTAATCCACAAACTCTAGATATGGCTATTCGTATGACTCAAAAACTTATGGCTCAAGTGGTGGAGTATGGAACAATTCAAAATGCTAACAACAATAACAACAACCAACAGAACAAAAGAAAATGGGATGATGAAAAGAAAGGGTATAACAACAACAACAACCAGGGCCGCAACAATGATCATCATCATCAGCAAAATAGAAGACAAGAGAATGTTAGGGCAAAGACTGATGCCCCAACCGGGAAAGGTGGATATGCTGGTCCCCATCCTTACTGTAATCGCTGCAAGAAGCATCACACTGGCCACTGTAATGTGATATGTACCAAATGTGGAAAGCAGGGTCATGTGGTGACAAACTGTAGGGTTAAGGCTACTGGTGCTAATACACAGCCGATTGTAACTTGCTATGGTTGTGGGGAAAAAGGGCACTACAGCAACAAATGCCCGAATAAGAAGAATGATCAGACTGGGAATGCTCGTGGTCGAGTGTATGTGATGGGGGAGCAACAAGGCCCGAATGTCGTGACGGGTACGTTTCTACTTGATAATCATTATGCTAAAGTTTTATTTGATTCGGGTTCAGACAAGAGCTTTGTGTCCACTAGTTTTAGTGCATTGATAAATATTAACCTGATTAAGTTAAACTATAATTATGAAGTAGAATTAGCCGATGGGAAATTGGTTAGTACCAACACTATTCTAAGGAATTGTACCATAAATCTAGCGAACCACCCATTTAGTATTGACCTCATGCCAATTGAACTTGGGACTTTTGATGTCATTATTGGAATGGACTGGTTATCCGATCGAAAGGCGGTTATTATTTGTAGTGAAAAGATTGTTCGTCTTCCACACAACAACAAAGTATTAACAATCAAAGGCGATAGAGACGCTTCCCAATTAAAAATAATATCTCATATTAAAGCCCAAAGGTACATTGAGCAAGGGTGCCAGATGTATTTGGCACAAGTGACAGAGAAAGAATCAGTTGAAAGACGATTAGAAGATGTGCCCATTGTCCGTGATTTTCCGGAAGTGTTTCCCGAAGAATTACCAGGGCTTCCACCACCTCGACAAGTAGAGTTCCGGATTGATTTAGTGCCTGGTGCTGCACCTGTAGCACGTGCACCTTATCTGTTGGCACCATCAGAAATGAAGGAGCTATCGGAGCAACTACAAGAACTGTCGGAGAAAGGATTTATTCGGCCGAGTTCGTCGCCTTGGGGTGCTCCGGTGCTGTTTGTGAAGAAGAAAGACGGATCTTTTCGTATGTGTATCGATTACCGTGAGCTTAACAAGTTGACGATCAAAAATCGTTACCACTTCCAAGAATTGACGATTTGTTTGACCAACTTCAAGGCTCAAGTGTATATTCCAAGATTGACCTACGATCAGGTTACCATCAACTCCGTATCCGAGAAGAAGACACTCAAATTACTGCATTTAGAACTCGGTATGGTCACTATGAGTTCCAAGTGATGCCGTTTGGGTTGACCAATGCACCGGCAGTATTCATGGACTTGATGAATCGAGTGTGAAAACCATACCTCGACAAGTTTGTAATTGTATTTATTGATGACATCTTGATTTACTCCAAGAGTAAAGAAGAACACGAAGAACATTTAAAGATTATTTTGGGGTTACTCAAGAAAGAGCAATTGTATGCCAAATTCTCAAAATGTGACTTTTGGCTATAATCTGTACAATTTCTCGGCCATGTGATCAATAGTAAAGGTGTTCAAGTGGATCCTTCAAAGATTGAAGCTATCCAAAGTTGGACTCCGCCAACAACAGCAACTGAAGTGAGGCAATTCTTAGGACTTGCTGGTTATTATCGAAGATTCATCGAAGGTTTTTCTTTAATAGCCAAACCTCTTACCAAGTTGACCGAAAAGAACAAGAAGTATGTGTGGGGTGAAGATGAAGACGAGGCTTTCCAAATACTGAAACAAAAACTTTGTTGCGCGCCTATCTTAGCACTACCGGATGGGGCAGAAGATTTTGTGGTCTATTGTGACGCCTCGATCAAAGGTTTTGGTGCAGTATTAATGCAACGACAAAAGGTCATAGCATATGCTTCTAGACAATTGAGAAAACATGAAGAAAACTATACGACCCATGATTTAGAATTGGGTGCGGTGGTTTTTGCTCTTAGATTATGGAGACACTACTTGTACGGTACGAAGTGCACGGTGTATACCGACCACAAAAGTCTCCAATACATCCTTGACCAAAAAGAGCTTAATATGAGACAACGTAGATGGATTGAACTCCTAAGCGACTATGATTGCGACATCCGTTATCACCCTGGAAAAGCCAATGTGGTGGCTGATGCCTTAAGCCGAAAAGAAAGAGAAAAACCATTGCGGGTCAGATCATTGGTAATGACAACCACGATTCTCCCCAAGTTACCAGAACAAATTCTCAAGGCTCAAGAGGAAGCAATGAAAGAAGAAAACGTGAAAGCCGAAAATCTAGGTAGGGGGATCAAACCAATATTTGAGACTCGCCCTGATGGAACCAGATGTTTTGATAAACGTGTTTGGGTACCGCTGTTTGGAGGTTTGAGAGACTTAATCATGCACGAATCTCATAAATCCAAATACTCTATCCATCCGGGATCAGATAAGATGTACCATGATATAAAGCAATTGTATTGGTGGCCGAATATGAAGGCTGAGATTGCCACCTATGTTGGCAAGTGTCTAACATGTGCGAAGGTTAAAGCAGAACATCAAAAGCCAGCCGGATTTCTTCAACAACCTGAGATTCCTATTTGGAAATGGGAAAGAATCGCCATGGATTTCATCACTAAGCTCCCTAGAACTCCAAGTGGGTATGATGCAATTTGGGTCATTGTGGATCATTTGACCAAATTTGCTCATTTCCTACCAATAAAAGAAACCAACAGTATGGAGAAACTTGCTCAACTGTACTTAAAAGAGATTGTTTGTAGACATGGCGTGCCTATTTCTATCATATCCGACAGAGATAGCCGATTTACATCGGGATTCTGGAAGTCACTCCAGAAGGCCTTAGATACAAATCTGGATATGAGTACGGCGTATCACCCACAGACAGATGGTCAAAGCGAGAGAACAATACAGACTCTAGAAGACATGCTAAGGGCGTGTGTGATCGACTTTGGAAGTAGTTGGGATCGACATTTACCATTAGTCGAATTCTCCTACAACAATAGCTATCACGCAAGGATCAAGACTGCACCATTCGAAGCTCTTTACGGGCGAAAATGTAGATCACCAATTTGCTGGAGTGAGGTTGGGGATAGTCAACTCACAGGGCCAGAAATGATTCGTGAAACAACGGAGAAGATTGTTCAAATCAAGAACCGTTTGTTAACTGCTCGTAGTCGTCAGAAAAGCTATGCCGATATTAGACGCCGAC
Organism: Artemisia argyi; assembly: GCA_030686995.1. NCBI lineage: Eukaryota > Viridiplantae > Streptophyta > Magnoliopsida > Asterales > Asteraceae > Artemisia > Artemisia argyi. The sequence continues at coordinate 114,782,232 of CM060695.1, forward strand.
CTTTGGAGTTTAATGTAGGTGATAGAGTTATGCTCAAGGTTTCGCCATGGAAGGGTGTAATTCGTTTTGGTAAACGTGGGAAGCTAAGTCCACGATACATCGGACCATTCAAGATCCTGGCTAGGGTTGGTCCAGTGGCGTATAAGTTAGAACTACCGGAAGAACTTCAAGGCATTCACAACACTTTTCACGTGTCTAATCTCAAAAAGTGTTTATCGGATGAGAGTCTTATCATTCCATTAGAAGAACTTCGAATCGATGACAAGCTGCACTTCATAGAAGACCCAATAGAGATAATGGATCGTGAAGTGAAACAACTCAAGCAAAGTCGCATCCCCATTGTTAAGGTTCGTTGGAACACCCGACGAGGACCTGAGTTCACATGGGAACGCGAAGACCAGATCAAGAGAAAGTATCCCCATCTTTTCACGAGTGAACAGTCTGGAGTTAAAGCGAGTTGAGCTCCGGGACGGCGCTCTCTTAAGGGGTACGTGCTGTGACATTTCTAAAAATTTCATGCCAATTATTTTAATGGTTTATTATTTAAATAATCTATTTTAATTTATTTACTTAGTCAGAAGATATCCGCGTACGTTTAAATAAATTCTATCGCGACTAGACTATGCTCAGTCTACGTTTTCTATACACCATTATTTTATTACAATCCTATTTTAAGGTCACAATCCATTTTATTTCATTTTTCCGTCCACTTTTCATTTTTACTCTTTTTATTTTTATCGCGCGGTTTAAATTCGTGTTTCACGTTTTAACCTCAAAATAAATCCTCCGATAATCTCATCACTCATCTATATTTCAAAAATTCATCATGAAAACTAGTTTTAATATTTTCACAAGTTTTACACTTTAATTAGTACCGTTAAATTTTATTTCTAGCAAACTCGGTACCCGGTATCCCCTAAAAACTAATAATATCTACCCTAAACTACCTAAATAATTCCTAAAGTCACCAAAGTCTTACAAACTCTTACACCTCTCACCAAAACCCACGCCCCCCCCCCCCCCCCCCCCCATTTCATTCTTCTTACAACTTTGACAAAATCTCCTAACTCCATTATTGTTTGTACTTGTTGTTGTCTAAGAAATATATAGATCAAAAATTAGTAGAAAATTCATTTCATTCAAGCTAGCCACTTTTCTTTTCTTTCTCTTGTGGGTGGACGGCACAAACACAACAACAAGGGGAGAAAAATCAAGCTTTTATCAAGTTTATTAAACCTAGATTACTTCTTGTTCTAGTTTTGAAATAAAAACTAGGAAGTATTAGGAAACCTTGTTACCCTAAACCTCATCATTTCACTTGTAAGCTTCAAGTTATATTTTTCATATTTTCATACTTCCATTTATTCACTATCTTGATGTATTTGAACATTATATAAGTTATAATGCTTAGTTAAGCTTGGTACTTAAGTTAGAAAACCTTAAAACCAAAGAAAGGCTAAACATGAAACTGTTTTATTTTTGATCCGTGTATAAAAGTATTAAACTGATCAAATCAGTAGACAATGGACATAAACTAAAAATATGTAGTTGTAGCCCTATGTCTTGTGGTCATTTTGACGGGTATTTCGTCGAATAACTCCTTACGATGATTAAACTAAAATTATTTTGGTGAAACTAGTCACAATCTGAGTAACAGATTTGAAACGTGAAAAAGTCATTTTTTTTGTATTGAACCCTCTGTTACTCAAAGAATAAAAGTTTTAGAGGACATCTTAACTTAAATGTGTCCAAAAACGGGGAATAAATCGGGTTAGTAAAACTCTAGATATCGCATTTTTCGTGAGAACATTGAAAATTTGAAAGCTGAATGGATTGATAGTTTGGGTAAATGGACTGTTTTACTAAGTTTATGTAATTTTTGGCCAAGTGGGACCCACAAATCTCGTTAGTACAGAAATAGACCTTTCCGGGGATATAAAGAACGAGACTTGAGGACTTACGGTTTGCAAATGACGATTTTCTAAACATAGGCAAGTTAATAAAAATTCCATCAGCACTAGTTATAAAAAGTATATAAGTGTTATACACTTTAATGATTGGACCATTTAAAACAATTTTGAACCACCTAGTATATTTTGAACCCTTAGGTCTAATGTGACCTTTTTGACCAAAAACTTGACCCATGGACTAATTTGAACCTTAGAGTTAATCTGAACCTTTACATCATAATTGAACCTAGGGTAAATATAAGTTTGATACTTATATAACATACAAGGCATACTTTTGGATAAATTGTAGGTAATTTAACTAAACCTTTTTATGTATCTAGGATTATTGTACCAAGCTTAAGTAAGATCATAATTTATATAATCAAAAGTACATCGATATCTATTTTCATAAACTAAGACAACGTATATTAATTAGGTTCATCGTAGGGCTTTTGCGGCTATTCTTTCGTTTGCTTGTTCATTGCTATTTTCCTTGCTCCCGGTGAGTTCATAGCCTCGCCTTTACTCATTTAAATGTTTTATAAACCTCGCGAGGGGGATACATGCTAGTTTTTACAAACTGAATACAAGTAGTTTTTGGTATGCTGGACCCGATTACGTGATTATAGTGATTGAATGCTTCTTGCCAATTAAGTCCCCACTATGAACCGTTAATTCCGTAAGGAAACGCTATTATTATGGATATGCATATTAGGCTTAGCCGGCCTTGACTGGGTACGGTCACATAATCTTGAGAGTTTAGGGTAAACTGGCAATTTTTACCTAGGGGCACAAAATCATGGTTAAGGTTTCGGTTTCATAATTCTCAATACTATAATCAGATAAACCGACATGTAATTGCAATACTTGTCGCCCGATAAATAATGCTTGTATTCAACTGCTTACTTATTAAACTCTATGATTTCACTCAACTTTATGTTGACTTTTTAGCATGTTTATCTCAGGTCCGTAAGTAACTTCTGCTTGGATGGGCGGCGCAAAGAATGGATATCTTCTTGATGGCCCATGTTTAAATAAAATCTTTTCATTCGATAATGTTCAAACTTAAAAACTTATGTATCTTTGTATTATGTAAAACCTTTTGGGACCTTTGTTGACTCTGATAATTATCGAATGTGAAGTAAGAACTTTTATTAAATAACGACTTTGTTTTAAAGTTGTTTACTATATTTGTACAATGTGATTGATGTATAGCACCCCATGTCCCTTTCCGCTGCGATCCTAAAATGGGGGTGTTAAAAATACACTAACATTTTTTGAAAGAACACATCTCCTTACAAGGGAAGAATCACAAGAACCTAATCCACTCTTGTGATTAGGTCGAGGGTCTTCTTTTTATACCCTTTCTATTACAATCGAGTCTCTAGGTTAGGTTGGGGCTTGGTTGAACAAACACTTATTCTATCATTCAATTGTTTGTAAGGGAATTCTTGTGTCTTGGTGACCAAGCCTAGATCATTCGAGATCTAGTTAGGGTTTGATACTTCCGGGTGGAAGTTTTGGTTGTGGTCTAGGTGACCAAGTGTAAGTCGAATCATGAGATTCTTTAGACTGGTTTCCGAGGGCGGAATACTGTGGGAGTAACTCATTCTTTGTGAGCATCGATATTGGCGAATATCGGTGGAGTAAATTGTAATGGTTTGTAGTCCACCGAAAGGATTATACTAGTGGAATAGTATCGGTGTCGTGGATTCGCAACTGGACGTTTGGATGGTATAAACCCCCCATCCCGAACCAGTATATATCGTTGTATTCTTTACTTGCTTTATATACTTTGTCTGTGTTTGTAGTTGTTGGATTATTGTACAACTACTTGAGGTTCTTTTTTGTTTAAGGTTTTTAAACATCTAAATAGCCAAAGAAACCGTACTCACCCCCCTCTACGGTTCTACAGATATATCAGCCCTATGTTTCCTGGTGTAATGAGTTTGAGAAGGTGTCTTAAATGAGAAAATCATGAGTGGTTTAAGACTAATGATGAGGGGTTGCCATTAATGGTCTTTAGAGAGGAGAAAGAGATCTAAACAAAAAAGAACCTCAAGATTTTCTCTATAACCAATCTTTTAATTCTTATGAAAATGTTGATTATCTTGGAGATGATAAATCATAAACATCTCGGAAGAAACTTATGTTTTTCCTAAGAGATCAAAAGTGCTCCTAACCTCAAGATCAACTCAAATGTGACTAATAGGAGATGGATAACTAGTGTACTAAGGTTAGAAAGGTTGAGGGTGATAAGAGGTGGTATAAAATTTATTCTATTTTGCCGGATCTACCGGTTCCTTTTTAAAAAGGATCCCGCCAGTTATAATTAAGGGATCCAACTTCTGAGACTAATTACTACACAATGGAATCATAGAATATTCCTCATATGTCGAATATAATATCTAACAAATCAGGTAATACACATACATAGATATACATCTAATATAGCAAGTAGATCGTGTAAGAGACACAGACATGAATGCATTGTGAAGTTTCTCAGACTTCATGCATTTCAAAACGTTTTAGACAATAAAGAAAATATTCAAATAATCTAAGTTTTATAGAGGAATACATAAATAATATGATATACATGTTTGACCAATTCACCAACTTTCATAGCTACTCTCTTCACTTGATTTGCTTCATTCACCATCTTCGCTTGCTGAATCATCAGAAGGTTCATGGAAGATAGATGACTCGGGAATGAGAAACGATGTTAAATGTGACTCATTTAATGGTTCCATTAATCTATAGAAAAGTGTATATTGAGGATCTTGAAGGTATGAGTGAACGTTCATGAAGTGACGATAGAGACGAGTTAAGAACATCCCATAGGGTATTAGTTTGTTTCTTTTATCCTTGAGATGTATGATTCGCTTAGTGAAGAAATAAGCGGGATTTTATGGTATGTTTAGTTAAAAGGCAATAAAGCATGTAAGCACAACAGGCAGGTAGATACTCACGATCTTTGGCTAGGCTTAGAACATTTTCTCGTAGGATGAATGCCATATGTTGTAGAAAATATCGAAGTTCGATCATACGGATTCTGTTAGGATGTCGTGTTGAATCGCAGAGAAGGCTGGTAAATTCTCTTGGGGGAGGGAATGTATGTAGGATATGGACCATGTTCCTCTTGTTTGAAAGAATCAAGAGCAAATTTTCCCGTATAGGCATATTACCCATGATTTGGAAGTCTAAGGACTTGAGTGAATTGTTCGAGGGTAACAGAAAGGGAAAATTACCAAAATGGCTCGTTGCCCTGCGGTCTAGGCATATTTAGCCCGTTTTTGAAAAATTCCCGTTTTAGCCCAGGTTGCCCTGGGCAACTTTCGTATAGCCAACCGAAAGATGAAAAGTGTCCTCAAGTTGCCCAAAATACAAAAAGGTTACCCAAAATACAAAAAAGTTGCCCCGATGTGGCACTCTGTAGTTGGCTATACGAAAGTTGCCCAGGGCAACCCGGGATAAAACGAGAATTTTTCAAAAAAGGGCTAAATATGCCTAGACCCAAGGCAACCGGGCTATTTTACTAATTATCCCTAAAAGAAATTTGTAGTTTTTTATGCAAAACCAAAGGGAGAGAGATTGATTCTCGTTACGTATGAGATCAATTTCACGAACGAATTCTAGTATGAAACGTGGGCAAATTTGTTCGTAGATGGTGAGTTGAGACTCAAAACCTATGGCTCGAAAGGCTCTGCTAACGTTCTGTAAAATGTATATCTTGTACTCATAAGAAATACAATGAGTAATATGGTTTCTTCGTGTTTCGTAAATGGTTATCGTTATGAAATATATTGCAAGTGTTTAAAAGTTACTAGTATTATAAGTGTTTATAAGTTTACAAGTTATAAATCGTAAAGTCGGTTTTCATATGTGAAATACACTATTCCAAAATTCAAATAAACTTAGAGAAGTTTATTTGAATGAAGATTGTTATTTTTGTAAGGTTTATTATGTTTAACAAAAGTTATATGGTCCTTAGATTATGGTAAGTAACTTAAATGGTTTATAGTTCTCGTCGATTTACAAAAGTCACTATTCCGAAGCTTAGGTATGTGACATTATTTGATAAAAATGAAATTTATATGTATGGGATGAAATCCGTAAAGTTTTGTGAGCTAACGACGTTGGGAACTAGTTTGTTTGCAAAACGATTTTTGGAAAATTCTATGTTTCGGTCTAAAAAGGCCCTACTGCCCAGCCCACCTCGTGCATTTTCAGGCCGAGATCTCTCAACACCAGACGTAAAATATCATTCCGGATAACTTTAGTGCTTTACACTTTTGATGAATCAGAATCTAAAGTGGTCAAAATTGCATTTTTTTAGCTTCTGTCAGCAACTAAGGTTTTTCGGCGTAATGTTTAACTTGTTGTATCTTTTGACTCGTAATTCCGTTTTGGGTGATTCAAATTGCTATGGTTTCATTTTGATCTTGTCTATAACATTATGTATATATCTAATTTATAAGTAAATGGTTTTGTGGCAAAAACTATGTATAAGATGACTAGTTTACTTGTTTGATAACATAAGGTAACATGTAAGGGTTTTAACTTGTTTTTACGACCTAGTACATCATGAATTCAATATAGTGAACACATATAGCAAGTAATAAACATATTTAGGACATAATAAGCATGAAATCATAGAATGATGGTGGTTATTATGTGTTTACAACTTTTAGCCTAATAAAAGGGAAATCAAGATTCAAGACCAAAGAATAAGGACAAGGATCAAAGAAAGCTTGACAAGAGCTTTATAAGTGAGGTGGAACTTGTAGCTTGAAATCACTTGGGATCACTTGTAAAATACTTGAAGACTTATACTTGAAATTTTTCATGTGTAGCTTGCAAATCATCAAAGTAATGAGAAAACTTGAACAAGGATCATGTGAAACTTTACAAGAGCTTCAAAAATGATATAGACTTTGTAACATGAAAATCAAAGATAGATTGCTTATAATAATGATGTATGGCTGGTTTTTGGGAGTGGAAATGAAGGATGAATGAGCTTGTATTTATAGCATTTTGAGGAGGCTAGTTACCATTCTATTTAGTGGTTAAAAATTGAACACATGATACTAAAATGATCTTATGGCTTATAAGGATACACATCAAAGCTTTATGGTTTTATGGATCATCACCAAGCTAATAAATCTTGGTGATTGGCTAGTGTTTTGACCACATAAAAGAAATAGGATGACTAGTTTGCATTATCTTGCTTTTACGTAAGTAGTTTAGTCTCGGAAATTGCTAACGGTAAGTATTTAAATTACGAAACTTAAAATCGGGTATCATAAAAATATGAAACTTGTAGTAATGATTAATCTCATCAATGGAAAAAATGAAAACGTATGTTTAAACGTAAAACGTAAAATGCACGAGTTTACGTAACAATGAAAAAAAATGAAATGTAACTTTTCTAATATAGTTATTATGACCTAAAAGGCTTATAATGTCTAGACTGGGTTTAGTATAGTGTCGGTTGGTGTTAAATGTTCGTTAAACCTAAAACCGCAGGCTTAAAACGCGTAAATTTTGCGTAAAACGAAAAACCGGAAAATGTAAAAATTCAAAACTTAGAAAATGTCGTATGATGTGAATAGCATATATTTCTCTTGTTTGTAATGTTTTATGGACATATCAAGATGCTTGAATGACGTTTAAACCTAAACATAAATCTCAGACACGGTTTTGGGAAACCGGTTCTGAATGGATTCAATGTACGTCGTCAGGATGACTCGACGAGTATCAACTCTCTTGTCGTGATAAATGAAAAAAAATCAGGGATGAATAGTAAAAGTGAATAGTAAAAAGTGAATAGTAAAATTTCGAGAATAGATAGTAACTTGAAAAAATGAATTGTTTCATATATATGACACATACATATAGATAATTGTGCCCAAAGTTGGTCAAAAGTCACTTTTGCCAACCAAATTTTCCAACAAAACTCTAAATTATGCAATTATATACATGAATTGGGATGGGGTTTAAGTTATTGGTTTAAAAGGGGAAAATGTCATCTGATAGTTATCAAGTTTTATCATAGTTCCATTAAAGTCACTCACTTTATTTCAACTATATTTCAAAACTGTTTCACCAAAGTCACTCAAGTTTTTTTCCGGGTAAAATGCAAAAATGGCCCCTAAACTATCACAAAATCGCAATAATGGGATAGAGACAAAAAGTCACGCAAAAAAGCCACTAACGTTACGTAAATTTGCAAAAAAACCACCGAGAGCCATTTTCCGTTAGTTTCCTCGTTAAGTGCCACGTCACTGAGGGTATTATAGTCATTTTGTTGCTTTAAGGATTAAAATGTACTTTAGGGACTGAATTTGCAATTTAAGTTTTATCTTTATTTCACACCCACCACTGCCACCACTCTCTACCGCCGCCACCATCACCACCCTCTACCACCACCACCACCGCATCACAAACACAACCACCACCACCACCACCACCCTCTACCACCACTAGAAGTTTAATGTAATACCCCCTAAATTCGATTAACGACAGCGGAAGACTTAACGGGGTATTATGTAGTGGATCTTTGTCACAATCATAGGAAACATTTTGAAAAAACATTTTATCATTCATTTTAAATATTTGAGTACAGAAATAGTTTTGGAAAGACCAGTCATATCTTCACATATATGTTTTATTTAGGTGAATGATAAAGAAAACGTTTATTTAAAAACCCGTGCCCGGGTTGATGCCCTTCTTCGTGCCTTGAACTTCCATGCCTTAATTACCTGAGATAACATGCTAAAAGTCAACAAAAGTTGAGTGATGTCCATTGGTTTAAGTTTAAAGGTTGAACACAAGTAAAGGTGTTAATTGTATCAATAACCAATTAACAAGTTTAAAATCAAGTTTGTTATTGCATTAAGCTCATGACACACAACGATTAGATAGGCATCAATGTGTGATGTAAACTAATATTCACGTTCACTCGCAAGTGATTAAGGTTCATGATCGAGGGGCTTTAGGCAATAGCTACTTAAGCAATAAAAACATCAGGCATAGCATACTAAAAAGCTTGTGTTCGAGTTTGTAGCATGTGTCTCCCCACAACAGAGTTTAAAAGTTTAAAGAGTGGGCTATGAACTCACCTGGATTGCTCGGTAGTACTAGTATCGAAATTCAAACGATAGGTGGAAACGGCTTCAACACACAACCTAAGTAAAATATGGCAAGTTTTCAGAGTTTAATAGTCTAAGTTCAGTTTATCGCGAAAGTTGTTTATTATAGTGTATTGTTTGTTTAGATGACTTGTAGCAATTAAATGAGCGTGTTTAAATGCCTGAAGTTCAAGAACAAAGTTATATTTCAGAATATAACTCGTGAGTATGTTCTTGTTTAACGAAGTACGTATAGAGACCGTTGAAAATGAACGAGGTCGGTGGTTGGTAAAACCAAATTCGGGTTTAAGCTTTGGTTAATCATTTTAAATATATTTTTATCGTAGTAATATATATATATATATATATATATATATATATATATATATATATGTTGGGATATAAAATATCAAAGTACTTCTGTATATCAAAGTACTGCTGCATGAAGAATAAAGTCAAAGTACTGCTGTTACTGAAGAATGCTTAAAGTACTTCGAAGGAAACAAGGACTTATGTGCAATATTAGCTAAAGGATTAATGTGTAATATTGAACGAATATTCTAGAATTAGTTAGGGATAATGACTTGTCGTTCAAGTATTATATGTTGTAAACCGACTTAAGGTTATCTATATAAAGAGCCTTAAGAGGTATTAGTCGATATAAGTTTAATAAGTTTTAGAGTTGTTCAAAGTCGATAAATAGTTAGGGATTGTTAGTGAATCTGTGTAACAAAGCAGGTTCAAAGTTTGGTTAATATAAAAGTTCTTCTTAAGCTTTGTGTTAGTAGATTCCGCATACTTTACAAGGTTAAACAGTGTTTCAATATTGATAGTGTTAAGTTTACTTAATATTATTAAACCTTTACAAGCTACAAAAGTAGTTTGATCAGAGTACATCGATCCAACAAGTGGTATCAGAGCTTGTGTTGGAAACTCTGATTAAGAAGACAAACCTTTAAACCAATTTTACTACAAACCCTTCAAGATGTCGACAGAAGCTGCACCTGCTCCCTCAATCACTGCTGTTAGAATCCCTATTGTTAAGAAGGGAGAATATGACTTATGGGCCATGAAGATGAGGCAGTACATTGCCATCACAGACCATGCACTGTGGGATGTGATTGTAAATGGTAACATGCAAATTGATGAACCAGTAGAGGTACCTGGACAACCAACACCACCTAAACCTACTGTACCTACTGCAACCAAAAGAAATGAAGACAAAGCTCTCAACATACTACTTTCTGCTATTCCTGATGGTCACTTATTAAAGTTTCATGATGCCAAGGATGCCAAACAACTATGGGCTGCAATTAAGAAGAAGTTTGGAGGTAATGATGCTTCCAAGAAGATGCATAGGAATTTGCTGAAGCAACAATTTGAAACTTTCACTGTTGGTGAAAGAGAAGGTCTTGATTCCGCTTATGAAAGATTCCAAAATCTTCTGAGTATGCTAGAACTACATGATGCTGAGGCATCAGTTGAAGATGCTAATTTGAAGTTCTTGAGAAGTTTTCCATCAGCATGGCATGTAGTTGCTACCATGATCAGAGGACAACCAGGGCTGGATACTATGGACTTTGATGATCTCCACAACAATCTGAAGGTGTATGAGCATGAGATGAATGGTACTACAGGTTCAAGCACACATTAGAAACCCCCAAATATTGCATTTGTCTCTTCTGAAAACAGAAGCCGTACTTCCAACAAAGGTACTGCTTATCCTGTTCAAAGTACCGTGACTGAAACTCAGGCTCCATGTACAACTATAGTCACCACCAATTCATCACAATCAATTACCCCCACCTCAGATGAAGTTCTATGTTCATTCTTTACTCAACAAGCATCTCTACCTGTCACCTATCAAGAAGATGTATTGCAAATAGATGATGATGCTTTGGAAGAAATTGATATCAGATGGCAAGTTGCCATGCTCACTGCAAGGATCAAGAAGTATGTGAATAAGACAGGAAAAGGCATCAATTTCAGAGCTAAACAAGGAATAACATTTGATAAGTCCAAGATTGAGTGCTTCAACTGTCAAAGGACTGGTCACTTTGCAAGGGAATGCAAATTTGCAAAGTATCAAGCAAACAAGATGATTGAACCACCCAAGCCTGAAAGAAAAGAGATTCCTATTACTGAGCCAAAACCAAAAGCTTTGGTTGCTCAAGAGAACTGTCAGAGATTGATTGGTCCAATGAATTTGATGATGAACCAGTAACCTATTCAATGGTTGCATTGGAAGACTGGTGCACAACATTTGATGAAGAGCATGGATATGCTGCTTTGGAGTCAAGAGATGGTCTAGGAAGCTTTGATTGGAGCATGGAGTTTGAAGAAGCACCTGTTCAGCTGGCTATGGTAGCTGCTTCACCAAGTTCATCCACTAGTTCTGAGGTATGCTCTAAATGCAATGATATGTATCAAAAGTTACTTAGTGAATATGTAGCTGAAAGAGATAAATTTCAAAAGGCTAGGGCTGAGATAACTAGTTATCAATTGACTTTAGAGTCAATGGAGGCCAAAATCGTTACACATGAAAACAATGAAGTAGCATGGGCTGAAACATATAAACAACAGGATTACCTAGTTAAGTTAAGTGAATGGAAACTAGGATGTAAGGTGTCTGAACTAGAGAAAGTGACTGCTGAAAGGGATAAGTTGTTAGAAAAACTTGCTGTGTGGAATGATGCAGGTGTGTCACATGTTCAATTTGTTGAAAAGCAAAGAACATCAAATATCAAAACTGGCCTAGGTTATGATAATGATAGCAATGAAGTCATTCCATTTAAGGGTAAGGAACTAAATCTTACAGTAGATACCTCCACTAGTGATGAAGAGTTTATAAGTCTAGATGAAAACACTTCTAGTGATGAGGAATACCGTAGTCCAACACCTCCTGTATTTAAGAAAGAAAATGGATATAATGCAGTTCCTAATCCCCCAGGTAGCTTTCAACCACCTAGAAAAGATGTTGACTGTTATGGGATTGGTAATCTAGAGTTTAGGAAGAAGCTTAAAAGTAAATCTAACCCTGAAACTTTAGAAAAATCTGTTGAAGCACCTAAGGTTGATGAGAACAAGTTTTCAAAACAAGCAGTACCTTCAAACATTTTTCGAAGTACTGCTGATCACTCAGCAGTACCTCAAAGAAAATACTTTCAAAATACTGCTAATTTTAGAAAACCTTATGGAAGGGGATTTGGGGATATTGGTCCAAAAGTCTGTTATGTATGTTATAGTCCTCATCATCTGATTAAAGACTGTGATTATCATTCAGAATACTTAAGTAAATATCCAAAGACCAGAACTGCACAACCAAGTCATAGGGAGAATAAGCCAAGGGACAATAAGCCAGTTTGGAATTATACAAATAGGGTTAACCATAGTAATTTCTCAAAAGACTATAGGTACCCTCATCAGAAAAGGTCATACTCCAAACCCTCAGTACCTTCACAAAGTACTGACAGAAAGCTCCCTAACCAAGATGCTTCTAGCAAACACTCAAGTGTAAGACCTAGGAGGTTCAACCACTACAAACCTAGAAGGCCTTACAACCCAAGAATAGATGCTAGAACCCAGAACCCAACTCCTAAAGTTACAACTAAATGGGTTAAGAAAGAAAGTACTGCTGAGGTAGAACTAGTACTTTCAGAGGTTAAGGGTGAAAAAGGGAAAATTGATCATGATAAACCAACTGTTTTGGAAACAAAAACCTTAATTCTTGATCATGCTTTCAAAGACAGTGGTGATTACATACTCAAAAATTTTGAGTATGTCACTCCACAAGGGGAATACAAGTCAGTAATGGCTTGGGTTCCTAAAAATAACTAAGCTTTTTCATGTGAATGCAGGGCAACCCGGAGGAGGAGCTTAAAGATCATCTTATTGTAGATAGTGGTTGCTCTGGCAGTATAACAGGAGAAAAGGAGCTCTTGTCAGATTTTAAAGCTTATTTTGGAGGAAAAGTTGCATTTGGGAATGATCCTGATATAGGAAGAATAACTGGTAAAGGAACTATCAAGGCAGGAAACATTGATTTTGAAGATGTTAGATTTGTGAAGGAGCTCAAATTCAATCTTTTGTCAGTCTCTCAGATTTGTGATAAGAAGTACCCTGTGTTATTCTTTGACACAGAATGTCTTATACTTTCTCCTGATTTCAAATTAGAAGATAGAAACTTGGTGATGCTGAGAGCACCAAGAACTAATGATGTGTACAGCATAGACTTAAAGAATGTAAACTCTGCTGAAAGAGCAACATGTTTGATTGCAAGAGCAACTATGGAAGAAGCACATCAATGGCACAGAAGATTGGGGCATGTCAATTTCAAGAACATCAATAAGCTGGTCAAAGGTAATTTAGTTAGAGGTTTACCTTTTAAAACATTCAAGAATGATCACTCATGTCTTGCTTGTAAGAAGGGTAAACAACACAAGGCTTCCTGTAAGAAGATTGATGAGAAAACCATTAGAGAGCCTTTGGAATTGCTACACATGGATCTGTTTGGACCTGTTTCAGTTGTTAGTCTGAACAAGAAGAAGTACTGCTTGGTTGTAACAGATGACTATAGCAGATTTAGTTGGGTCTTTTTCCTATGCTTCAAAGATGAAACTTTTGATGCTATTCATGATCTTATAATAGCACTTGAAAATCAGTTAAGACTCAAGGTAAGAGGCATTAGATGTGATAATGGGACTGAGTTCAAGAATCAGCTAGTGGATGAATTTTGTGCCAATATTAAAAGAGAGTTCAGTATTGCTAGAACTCCTCAGCAAAATGGAGTTGCAGAAAGAAAGAATAGAACTCTTATAGAAGCAGCAAGGACAATGCTTGCAGACTCTCAATTACCTGTTCCATTCTTGGCTGAGGCTGTAAGTGCTGCTTGTTATGTGTTGAATAGAGTATCAGTGACAAAACCTCAAATGAAGACACCTTATGAGTTACTCATGGGAAAGAAGCCTAGCATCAAATTTATGAAACCTTTTGGATGTCCCCTAACCATTTTAAACACTGCTGATAATTTGGGCAAATTTGATGGGAAGTCAGATGAAGGATATTTATTGGGATATTGTACTAATAGCAAAGGATTCAGAGTGTACAAAAGGGCTACCAAAAAGGTTCAAGAATGTCTTCATGTTGATTTTCTGGAAGAACAAGAAAATTCTAAAGGTAAAGGTCCTGATTTAATGTCTTCATCAATGAATTATGTACCTGTAAGGGAAGAAAATCAAGTTGCTCCAACTAAAGAAGAAGCACAGTACATTGTTCATGATATTAATTTAAGATCTGAAGATGAGCCAAATGATAATGCCAATGAAAAGAAGAAAAGTACTTCTGAGCCTCAAGGTACTGCTAAACCTAACAGTACTGCTGATCCTCAAAGTACTATTCCACCACAAACACCAGTATCTGATGAAGATCAAGCCATTCAAGATGAACTTACTAAGATGCTTTTTCAAGAAACAATGGCTAAGTCTTATGAAGATGAACAAAGGAGAGCATATGAAGCAGAAAAGAAGAAGGCAAAAGGCACTGACAGTACTTTACCCCAAAGTACTGCTAATCCATTTGAAAGTACTTTTCAACCTTTAGATACTTCAAATTGGATAAATACTGATGCTGTTAATGATTCTAATATGCCTGACTTAGAAGATACTGATGATCCAAACAAGATTACTTTAGAAGACACTGATGATGAATTGGATCAAGAAGGCATTTTATCAGATTCTAATGAAGATCCTGATTTAACTAATTTGGAAGATAATCTTGAAGTCTCACCAACTCCTACTCTCAGAATTCACAAAACTCATCCTGTTACCAACATAATTGGACCCTCAGCTTCAGGGGTGCTCACAAGGACTAAGGCTAAGAATATGTGTCAACAACATACTTCTTTGCTTAGTTTTATCTACAAACAAAACAGGGTGAATCACAAGGATCAGAAGTTGTGTTTATTTGCTTGTTTTCTATCTCAGGAAAAGCCCAAGAATATCAAACAAGCATTAGCCAAGGAGAGTTGGGTGGAAGCTATGCAAGAAGAACTCCTATAGTTTAAACTTCAAGAAGTTTGGGTATTATGTGATTTACCTGATGGAAAGAGACTGATTGGAACTAAATGGGTCTTCAGGGTAAAAAGAGATGAAAGAGGGAATGTTATCAAGAACAAGGCAAGGTTAGTGGCTCAAGGATATTGATAGGAAGAAGGAGTAGACTATGATGAAGTTTTTGCTCCTGTGGCAAGGCTTGAAGCCATCAGGCTATTTTTGGCTTTTGCATCATATATGGGATTTCCTGTATATCAAATGGATTTTAAAAGTGCTTTTCTATATGGCAAAATTACAGAAGAAGTTTATGTCAAACAGCCTCCTGGTTTTGAAGATCCTGTACACACAAACAAAGTCTACAAGGTAATCAAGGCTCTGTATGGCCTTCATCAAGCTCCAAGAGCATGGTATGAAAGTGATGAGGCGAAAAATGAACCACTTTTAGGGGGTCATTTAAGCCCGGAATTGAATTTATTTGATCAAATATTGCCCTAAATCGTTCCTTTTGTGATTTTAGGTACTTTGGGAGAGAAATCTGGAAAAGGAAGCAATTCGGACATTTTTGGAGCATAAAAGTGAAGAAAACGCCAAAGACTTATTTTTCCAAGCTGGGAACAGTAGGTGACGGTGTCAAGAGTAACAATTTGACGGCATCAAGAGTAAATTGCATGACGGCCCAATACTGAAATGAAGGCGTCACAAGGAAGAGCGTCAAGTGTAAAATACGTGACGGCCTGGAAAAAGCTAATACATGACGGCGTCAGATGTAGATCAAGGCAGTCCGAGAATTCTTTTGGCGGCGAGATGACGGCGTCACCTATTTGGTCTTGACGCCGTCAGCCTCAATTTCCTATATATAGTTTTCTAATTTTTATTCATAAAAAGAGAGAAGTTTTGGAGAAACCCTAAGGCCGAACCTATTACGAATTTTACAGGTTTTTCAAGGGTTTTCAGCCCTTGAACCCTTACATGTGTAATTGAGATAAGTGTTCTTGTAATTCAATCAATATGTCTATGTGTTGGTTGTCTATATCTTGTGCTTGTCTTAAGTCCACCATGCTAGGCTAGATTTATCTTGTGTTTGCTTAGATCTAATGAAACCTAGATGTTGATTATGTGTTGATTACTTGTTATGGTTGTAATGGATGAATGATTTCGATGTTAGGCTTAAGAAAACTGGCAGATCTCCAAATGGTAACATGCTTGAAGTCTTAGGAAACATGAACCGATGTGCACTAGGTTTTATTGGTTGTATTTAATGCATGAGTAAATTCTAATGATCCCATGTTAGGAGCTTCTTAGCCGGCTCGACATAGGAGTGAAGTAGGCATTCATACGATTGGGGAGTTAAGTGCGTCACCCCATGAATGGTATTAAGGAATACAATCCGTCATCCACGCAACTATAACAAGTAATTAACGTGTAAAAGATATCTAGGGAGTAGTGAAATCTAAGTAAACACAATTTCTCCACTTATTGATTACAACCTTAGTTTAATATAGTTTATTTTCATTTCTAGTATTTTATTTTGATTGCATCTTTAGTATTGGGTTAGTTGACTAACAACTAATTCCGCCCAAATCCTTAAAACCCGAGATTTTTACTTGCTTTCTAAAAAATATAAAAATACAAAAATAATCATCACTCATCTTTAGAACTAGTATTTAGGTTTTCTAATCCTAGCGACACTATTCTTAGCTGAACGATCAATCCCCCGGTACTTGTCACTATACTGTACTACAACGATCAGGTACACTGCCTGGTGGGGGTTGTAAGCTTCTCGAGATCCCTCGAGAGGTAAAGCCTGGTGCAATCCCTATGCATCAAGTTTTTGGCGCCGTTGCCGGGGAAATAGTTATTGTCTAGGTTAGAATCTCTTTTTATTAGGTCTACTTAGTAGATTCCTTTCTAGTAAGATTTTATTTTTATTTTTAGGTTTTCTTTAGTCTATCTTATTTCTTTGTGTGTTTGTTCGTAACTCTTCACCACCAGAAATCATGGACGATAGGAACATCCTTGAACCCGTCGTCCCACCACAACAAAACCCACCACTAGAACCCCCTAGGCCCCGAACCTTAGGAGAGTATTCCCGACCTAGCCACCAAGGCTACCGAAACACCATTGAGCTCACCGGAGCCAATGTGACTCCCTTGCGATCCGACACCATCCGGTTGGTGCAAAGCGGATGTGCATTCCATGGACTTCGTTTCGAAGATCCAAATCAACATCTTAAGGACTTCCTTAAAATCGTAGATTCCATAGACCTAGGTGTTGAAACTAGAGAGACAACCCGATTACGCCTATTCCAATTCTCTCTACGGGATCAAGCTAGTCAATGGCTTGAGCGTTTACCCGCGGGATCCATCACCACATGCAGCAGATCTACTCACAAAGGGCTTTAATGTTTCAAGATTTACCTTTTTAGTTGTGAGTATTGGCATGATTAATATGTAAGCTATTTTTTAGGGGAGGCATTAGTAGTTAGTAGTTAGTCATTATTTGAGGGGAGGCTACATGTATCATTCAAAAGAAAAGATTTTATTCATCATTCAGCAAAGTTCTTACAACAACCATTCAGAAAGTTCATACATCACTATTGTTGTTACCAAGCTACTGACACAGATACACACAACACAAGACTAAACAAACCAACATCTACCACAACCTACTACCAAGCTCCACACACCTACTCCATAGGCCTTTTTCCCTTGCCCTCATAGTCATCAAAAGAAGCTTGCTTTCTTGGGCAAGCCAGGCCAAGAACTTGTTTGGGAGGTCTCTCTTTCCTTGGGGCAGGCCACTTCATGTTCTGTATTGCTGATTCCAGGGCTTGATTCAAAGCATGTGGAAGCTCATTAGCCAGAGATGAACCAGGGACAGACTTTTTCTTCTTGGGCTTTTTGTTGGTAGTGCTGGCTGCATCAGTTATGGTAGAGTTTGCAACACTTACTGATGAGGAACATTCATGGAGTCCCATCCATTGTACATGGGGAGGGAAGTAATCTAACCATCCTGGATCTTCAAACTCAGAATCAGATTAGTAGCTTATCTCTGAATCAGTAGAGCCATCAGAGTCTGATGAGATGTTAACAAATGGAATGTGACTCATTGTGATTAATTGTTTTTTGTGTTCTTCTAAAGAAGGATAAGGTGAGTGCAATTTGTTGTTGGTAAAGTTGCTTTTATAAGCAAAGTAAAGGTAAATGGGCATTTAATGAAGTGTATTGAAGTTCACTTACCATGGTAGTTTTGGGATTTAATTTGGGGAGATAGTAATTACTCATGGTTGACTTTCAAAGATATTTTGGTCAAACAGTCAAACATTCAAGATATTTTTTTTGGAAAGTACTTTGGTCAACATACTGTGTGGGTTTATAACGGAAGGTACTGCTCCATATTTTATGGAACGTACTGCTTGGTGCTATTAAGGGTCCGCTGACGTGTCAAATACTGTTCCAACGGTCATATTTGCGGGTAACAAACTTTTGAAAGATATGGGGATAATCACTTCCAAAAATAACGGTAAAATTATTAATTAACCGTGATTTTTTGTATATTATCCATATATACCTCATATCTTTTCTTATTTATTCACCCTTGTTCACCTTTCTTGTTAATCAATCTCATTCATACTCTTCACCGATTATCACTATTCTCTTTAAACCTAATCACCATGGCAAATCGACGAACCAACACCAAACATAACATGATCGCAAACCTTGAGAAAACCCAATATAACCTTGACTTTCATGGGATTATTGATTTTCTCACTGGAACCAACATCTGTTACTCAATCCTAGTCAACCCAGAGATTATTGGACCTTGGATACAAGCGTTTTGGGATACAGCAAGGTCACAGGGTGAAGATCGAGAGGATATTACTACTGCTACAATTGCTGGGAGAGCCATTCTTGTCACAGAAGCAACAATCAGAGAGGCTCTGTTATTTGATGATGAAGGAGGCTCTGTTTTGTTTGGTAAACAAGATATTTGGAACACACTCAGAGACATTGGGTTTGAAGGACCTTTGAATAAGCTTACTTTTCAGAAAGCTATGGTTAGTCCTCATTGGAAATTTCTTATACATGTTTTGCTTCATTGTTTGAGTCCAAAGAGTACTGCTTGGGATCAGTTTAGCCATTCCATAGCTTCTGCATTTGTTGGTCTTATTACAAATCAACCTTTCAATTTCTCATACATGATCCTTGAAGGTATTCTTACTCATATTAAGGCTGGCAAACCTTTTCTAATGTATCCTAGATTTGTTCAACTTCTTTTAGAGAATCCATTAGATGGGATACCAAAACCTCAGGATTATGTACCTATCATTAGGATGCCACCTAAAGTGTTCACTTTTATGTCTCATAAGGGAGTAAATTTTTTGGGTAGGAATACACCTCTCAATGCTTATATGTTAGAGGTTGCTCAAGCTGTTAGGGATGAAGAAAACAATAGTGTTTCTGCACATTCTAATAATGATGATCAACCTGATTCTGCTGAGCATTCTGCCTCAGTACATACCCCCACACCACCTATTGTTTCTCCTCAGCATGGTGTTTCAAGTGAAAGGACTCCCTCAGTGTCAGCTTCTTTGGATAAATCTGTTTCTGCTCAAGGTACTTCTCCGCAAAGTACTTCTTCTAAAGGTACTGCTTCAGAGGATACACAGGTACCTATTCCCAATGATTATACTTCCACAGGTGGGTTTCAAACACCTGGAGGAGATGAGGGAATTAAAGGTGCTATGAGTACTTCTGCTTTTGAATAAAGAATTGGAGAAGATGAAGACAACTGTTAATGCTCAGGCTGCAGAAATCAAGAAGCTAAGAAAGAAGTTCAGAAGGTTGAAGAAATTTGTTTGGCCTCTTGTTCAGAATTTTAGGCTTTATGCGAAAGAAAAGAAGCAGTCTCAGAAACCAAAGTCAAAATCTTCAAAGAAGTCTTCTAAATCCAAGAAGAGGCATAGGGAGTCATCATTTACCAAATTGGGGAGGAAACAAGAAGAGAATTTGGCTAAAGATGATGCTGAGGTTAAATATTCAGAAGATGCTCATTTGTGGAAATATCCAGAAAGTCCAAAGACTTTTGTACCAGAAAGCTATATTGAAGAGGATGAGAATATTGCACAAGAAGATGTGAATATTGCACAAGAAGATGTGAATATTTCACAAGAGAAAGATACTGAGCAAGAGGATGATGAGCAAGAAATTGTTAAGCAGGATGTGGATGCACAGAATATTCAAAGTGCTGGTGTTCAAAGTACTGCTGTAGAAAACATAAGTCTGCAAGGTACTGCTGAGAAAGGTACTTCTTCAAGGAATATTGATGAAAGTGGAGTTACTGCAGCTGGACCTTCTAAAATGAATTATGAAGATGAAGCTGGTCCTTCTACTTTTGTACAGCAAGAAGAAGTAAGAGTACATACTGGAAGTGATGATGAAACAATTGCTAAAGTTATGATGAATTTAAGGAGACCTACTGGAGGAATACATATTTCTGAGCCTGCACAAAAAAATGCTGAAAGTACTTCTGAATCAGAAGAGCTAGATCCAAAAGATAAAGGGAAAGGGATCAAGGTTCAGAAAGATATTAAGAAGAAAAAGAAGAAATTTTCTATTGCTCAGATCAGAGAATTAAAGATTGCAGAGGATGAAGAGCTTGCTAGAAAGTAACAAGCTGAGTATGATGCTGAGTATTTGGCAGAAGTTAGTAGGCCAATTACAAAGAAGCCAATGACTATTGCTCAGAAGAGGAACTGGATGATAAGTTTCTTGAGAAGAAGAGGATACAAGAATTTACATAGAATGAGGTATCCAGAAGTGAAAGCTCTGTGGGATAAAGTACAAGAAGATATCAGAAAAGAAGTAGAAAACTTTGTACCCATGGAAGTTGATAGAAAGAAGAAATTAGAAGATACCAGAAAGGAACAAGCTGAGCAAAGGAGATTGAAAAGAAAGAAATTAGTTCAAGATGATCAACTATCAAAAAGATTGAAGATGATTCATGAAGACACAGTTGATGAACTTAGAAACTATTTCAGAGTTGTAGACTTTGAGAATAAGAAGATTGAAGATTCTGGAAAGAAGTCCAAGATAATCTCATTCTCTGTGGTTGAATCAAAAGAAGGGAATTATCTTATGTTCAACAGAGAAGATGAAAGCTTCACAGTATTCAATATGTTATGGGATGTGTTGCATTGTATCACAAGGGCAGATCTGTATGACTTATATGTGCAAGTGTAGACATACTATGCAGAGATTGAAGCTTCAGGAGTGTGATTAATTTTGCTTGGAGATTTACTTACCATCTGGGAAACTGAAGAAATAAGTGATGATCCTCTGTGGAATGATCAAGAGAATTGGGAAATAACAAGATGGAGATTCTTTGAGTCATCAGGAGTTCATACACTAGAGATGGAAGATGGTACCATGATTCATATGCTTGCTGAGAGGAGATATCCATTGATCAGAGAAATTATGCTCAGAAGGCTGGATCATGGAATGGAACTTGAAGATGAATCTGAAGTAGCTTTGGATGTTATCAAGCTATTTATCAGATGGACCAAGTCTGAAGAGTAATATTGCATAATACTGGTATGATTTGTTTTGTAAAATAAGTATTTTTCAAAAGTACTGCAAAGACAAACAGTACTTTATCAAAGTACTGCTTGCTAATATAAACCAGTATAAGTCCTTTAAAAATAAAAATAAAAAGTTTTGATGTTTAAAAGAGAAGTAAAAGGATTTGAAAGAGAAACACATGGTGTTAGTATTTATACTGCACAACAAATGGTAATCAACTCACCATGTTTAACAGACAAGAAAGAGTTTGACTCATCATGAGGGTACGGCTCTGATGTGATAATCAAATCCGTTTTTAGTTGACAATTTACTAAAAATTGTATGGTTTCAACTCACCATATCTGTATAAGTAAAGAGTTGGCTAGCCCACAAGGAAAAATGGATTGTGGTAAAGGCTGTGGAAAATTTATTTTTGGTAATTAGTTCACCATGATTTATATCAAAGAACTAACTAGTCCAAAAGCAAACGGCTATTGGTAAAGACTAATCAAATCCGTTGATAGCTGATGATTTGCTAAAAATCATAATTTTCAATGATTCACCTCTCACAGGAGTTAACACACCTGGAAGTGATGAGAATAGTATGAAACTTTTAAAGATTTGATGATTACTGTACCAAAATGTTGCTGAGTTGCAGAGATGATTTATTGAAAGACAAGATGCTGATGAAGAGTACTTTGACACACGACAGATAGAAGATAAAGGTATAAAGAAACAATCTTTCTGAATGATTAAAGATTTGAAGATCAAAGATAACAAAGAAACTTGAAATCAAGCAAGTGGAGTTCAAGTTAGGGGAGGATTGTTGTGATATAAAATATCAAAGTACTTATGTATGTCAAAGTACTGCTACATGAAGAATAAAGTCAAAGTACTGCTGAAGATAAAAGTCAAAGTACTGCTGTTGTTGAAGAATGCTTAAAGTACTTCGAAGGAAACAAGGACTTATGTGCAATATTAGTTAAAGGATTAATGTGTAATATTGAACGAATATTCTTGAATTAGTTAGGGATAATGACTTGTCGTTCAAGTATTATATGTTGTAAACCGACTTAAGGTTATCTATATAAAGAGCCTTAAGATGTATTATTCGATATAAGTTTAATAAGTTTTAGAGTTGTTCAAAGTCGATAAATAGTTAGGGATTGTTAGTGAATCTGTGTAACAAAGCAGGTTCAAAGTTTGGTTAATATAAAAGTTCTTCTTAAGCTTTGTGTTAGTAGATTCCGCATACTTTACAAGGTTAAACAGTGTTTCAATATTAATAGTGTTAAGTTTACTTAATATTATTAAACCTTTACAAGCTACAAAAGTAGTTTGATCAGAGTACATTGATCCAACAATATAAAATAACGAAGTGTGACGATATACGTTGAAAGGTTACGAAGGTCGGTGTGATTAACAAACGGTTGATAGGTGTCGAAAAGTGAATTGGTTTGAGAGAATGTGTTAATTGTTAAAAGTTATATATTTGTTATTTTTGTTATTATGTTATATATATATATATATATATATATATATATATATATATATATATATATATATATATATATATATATATATATATATATATAATTCACGAAAAGTGCTTGATCGAATCGGATTTATATAAAACAATTATATATTAAAAACTATAAATTGTAAAATTTATATTTTTCTTAAAAACCTTGAAATTTTGTAAAATTTACATTTTAACCCCCTAACGGGATAACTTTACACCGTTAGTCCAAAACGATATTTAATTTCATTTTTAGTCCAAAACTCTTTTATATTTACATTTTATACCAAAAATTTTCTAGATTTACAGTTTTCATCATAAATATGCCAAAATGGCAGTTTTCCCTTAAACTTTGCAATTTGTCAGTTTTCATCCCTCGGGTTTAAAACATTTGCAAAAATAGTCCAAATTAACCAACTTCAAAACTTAATCTTTTTTATTTTCTAAATAAGTTTAAAACAGCTTATTTAAGTTGTAAAAACAGCTTATTTTCCAAAAGAGCTTATTTATCACTTAATGGGCCTTAAATGAGTTAAAGATTTGGCCCGTTAAGGTTTTTCAATCCAATGGCCTTAGGAAACTTTTTGGCTTAGCCTTAGGCTTATTTTTGGACTACATTTCTATTTAGAAACAACTTATAGGACTAGCTTATTTGAAAAGCTTAATTTCGACATATTGGGCATAAAGGCCCAAATCATAAATATTAAGTTTAAGAAAAACGCAACTAGCTTTGAGGTTTAACGAGGGATCGTATGAGGTTATGGGGGTGAGTTTAAGGCCTAGCTTATTAGTTTGCCATGTGAACTAAGGGTTTACGCCATAAAAATGATATGGTGTGTGTATTGTTTAGAAAATACGAGACCAAAGCATGTCGACCATAACCAAGGCTAAAATAGTTTTTGTGTCTAAAAAAATATTCTAAGTGTGGAGTTGAAATTGTATAGGCCAAAGTGACTTAGAAACGTGTCTATTAGAGTACTTATACGTTGTTATTAGTGTGATGCGTTTTACTAAACTTGGTTTAGGACGTATTAAACTTATTGTTATCCACTAATACGTATATGTTATAACTTAATATTAACGAGAAATTAGATAAAGTAAATGTGTAGTAGTAAAAGAAAACGTGAAGGAAATGTTAAAAGGGAGGAGTTTTGCTCACCTCAACAAGTATTGGTGGAGTAGGAACATGTCGTAGAGGCTAGGAATGACCAAGGAAAGGCTATGGCTTGATCCTACGTACACCCAAGTGCTTGCTTACTTGACTTAGCTTGGTTCGAGACTCCCCAAGCTCTTTTACCCAAGTAATACGTATACCCAAAAGACTTAGAAAATAGTTGTGAGGTGATATGTGATTAAGGTGGTGTGCATGGATCATATACATGCATGTACGCATGTATACATATAGGAAAGGTTTTAAAGGGTGGGAAATGTTAAACGTGGTGGCCAAGGGCAACATGGTACGAGGAATAGAGATCAAATAGTTTTGTGATGATGAGAATTGTTCATGAATCATCCTGGTGCACAAACAGGTAGGAAGAAAACAACAAATGTACATGGTTTGTGTTTGGTTTGTGAAACGTGGTCAACAAGAAGTTTTGAGGATTCTCATGTTGCTACAATGTGACAATAGTAGAGTGGTTTGCATAGTTATCCTTGTGGAGTCTTTGTCGAGAGAAAACAACAAGAAAAGAAAAGAAAAGAAAGAATTAAAAAGGGTCCGTTTAGGGTGTTTGGTTTGTATTAAAACTGGGCCGAGGCCCAATGGGTGTGTATGCCCAAATTGGCTTGTCTCGAAAGTCGTGTCGAAGTTGAAAGTAGTTACTGAGTGTTCTTGGAAATTTTCTTGAGCTCGGGAATTCATTAGAACGTATTCGGTTAATTAACGGATTATATATATATATATATATATATATATATATATATATATATATATAATTTTACGTTATTTAATAAACGTTAGTTGTTAAAAATTAATTCGCGATACTTAGACTATCTAGGTAAGTGTGTAAGTGCGTTCCAAAGTAAACAGTAATCACCAACGGCGTTGTGATTATAAAAGTATATATCGACTAACAAACAAAAATTTTGTTATCGGTAAAAACGGTTTTTAATTATCGTAATGATTCGTAAATCATAGTTTGCATTTACTATTCATGAGGGAAAATTACGGGAGGTTACATTTAACATGATATGCTGATGAGGCGAAAAATGAACCATTTTTAGGGGGTCATTTTAGCCCAGATTTGAATTTATTTGATCAAATAATGCCCTAAATTGGTCCTTTTGTCATTTTAGGTACTTTTGGAGTGAATTCTGGAAAAGGAAGCATTTTGGACATTTTTGGAGCATAAAAGTGAAGAAAATAGCAAAGTCTTAATTTTCCTTGCTGGGAACAGTACCTGACGGCGTCAAGAGTTCTCAAGTGACGGCGCCAAGAGTAATACAAGAGGTGGAAGTGGATAAAGTTTGTGACGATCGAGAAGAGTTTTGCACTAGGGACATGACGGCGTCACCATAGGCTGTCATGGTCCAAATAAGAGTGACGGCCCATAGTAGAATCGCACATGACAGCATCAAAAGTGGATCTAGGCAATCCGATTTCATTATGGGCAGCGAGTTGACGGCGTCAGAATTTTCATCTTGACGCCGTCACCCTGTTAAATCTATATTTAGTTTTGCAATTTTCATTCATTAGAGAGGAGCAATAAGGGTGCAACTTTGGAGAGAAACCCTAGTCCGAATATTACAGCTTTTTCAAGGGTTTTTACCCTTTGAAACCTTTCATGTTCAATTGAGATAAGTACTCTTTCAATTCATTCAATATGTCTATGTGTTGTTTGAATATATCTTACACTTGTCTTCAAATTAACAAGCTTGGTTAGATCTCTTTTGTGTTTGCTTAAATGTAGTGAAACCTAGATGTTAATTATGGGTTGATTGTCTGTTTATAGTTGTTATGGATGATTGTATTCGATGTTAGGCTTAAGAAAACTGGCAGACTTCCATTGGTGACATGCTTGAACGTCTTAAGAAACATGATCAGAGGTGTACTATGATTTTTGGTTGTATTTAATGCGTAGGAGAATTCTAATGATCCCATGTTAGGAGCTTCTAACTGCTCGACATAGGAGTGAAGTAGGATCCTATAGAGTTAGGGAATATTGTACACGGCCCTACGACTAGTATTAACGAATACGACCCGTCATCCATGCAATTGTAACAAATTATCAACCTATAAAAGATATCTAGGGAGTAATGAAACCTATGTAAACACAACTCTCCCTATTATTGTTCACACCACTAGTTTAATTAGATTTCATTTCATTTTTGTCATTTTATTTTGATTGCATCTTAGTTATTGGGTTAGTTGATTAGCAACTAATTCCGCCCCTTCTTCCAAAACATGAGATTTTACTTGCTTTTATAAAATATAAAAATACAAAAAGAATCATCTCTCACCTCTAGACCTAGTTTTTAGGCTTTCTAATCCTAGCGACACTATTCCTGAGTTGAACGATTAATCCCCCAGTACTTGTCACTATACTATACTACAACGATCAGGTACATTGCCTGGTGGGGGTTGTAAGCTTCTCGAGATCCCTCGAGAGGTAAAGCCTGGTGCGATTCTCACGTATCAAGTTTTTGGCGCCGCAGCCCGGGGAATAGTTATTGTCTAGGTTAGGATTTCTTTTTATTATGTCTACTTGCTAGATTCCTTCCTAGTAAGATTTTATTTTTATTTTTTGGCTTTCTTTAGTCTATCTCATTTCTTCGTGTCTTTGTTCGTCATCTTTACCATCCGACATCATGGAAGGTGGTAACATCTTTGAACCCATCAACCCACCACAACAAAACCACCCACAAAACCCACCACTAGAAAACCAACCTCTTAGGCCCCGAACCCTAGGAGAGTATTCCCATCCTAGCCACCAAGGCTATCGAAACACTATTGAGCTCACTCAAGGAGCCAATGTGTACCCCTTGCGATCCGACACCGTCCGGTTGGTGCAAAGCGGATGTGCATTCCATGGACTTCGTTCCGAAGATCCTAACCAACATCTCAAGGATTTCCTTAAAATCGTAGATTCTATAGACCTTGATGTTACAACTAGAGAGTCGACCCGATTACGCCTATTCCAATTCTCTCTACGTGATCAAGCTAGTCAATGGCTTGAACGTTTACCCGTGGGATCCATCACCTCATGGGATGATCTCACCACCCGTTTCCTTGCTCAATTTTTCCCACCGGGGAGAACTACCAAGCTTAGAAATGATATCTTGATGTTCCAACAACGTCAAGGTGAAACTTTATATGAAGCATGGACTCGTTTAAAGGACTTACTCCAAAAAGTCCCTCATCATGGCATAGATCTTTGGCTCCAAGTCCAAATCTTCTATGACCATATCGATCTCACCACAAGGCGAACCATTGTCCAATCGGACGGTGGCAAGCTACGTGATCTAAGAGAGGAAGAATCATGGGATCTCATAGAAGATCTTGCTGTCTATGACAACGAAAGTTGGAATGATCCCCGTGATTTGAAGAAAATGGCCAAGGCAATATCTTTGCCTTCAAACAATTCTAGCACTCCCGACCGTAGGATCATGGAACTTGAAGACCATTCTCATGAAATCTTATGAAGCTCCTAAGCCTTCAACCCAAGTGAACAAAATCACTTCTTCATGCGAATTATTTAGTGGTCCCCATGACACTCGTGATTGCGTGGAACTCCTCGGAACAGCTTTTGCGGACTACGCATCCTTACGTACCGACGAAGCGGGAGACAAGTGGTACACTTTCAAACCCGAGCCAAACCCTTACGGTGATTCCTACAACCCTTCTTGGAAAAATCACCCGAACCTTAGGTGGAAACAAACCCAAAAAAATTCTTCCAATCCGCCTAATCGTTACCAACCAAACGGTCCACCCTCCAACCGTACTTTCAACAACAATCCTTCTAACAACTATGGTAGTACCAATAATCTAGAAGGGTTGATGTCCAAGTTTATGGCATCTCAACAACTAAGCGCTAACTACACCTAGAAAGGACACTAGGGACACTAATAGCGGAATCCAAGTTAAGGACCCCTCGTCATCCAAACACGTCCACTTTGTCAATGTTGTCACCATTAAGCCAATAGATAAGGATATAGAAGAAAGTGACAAGGATGAAGTTGGAATAGAAACCGAGACTAGGGATGAAATTAAGGAAGTTGAGGTTAATAAGGGAGAAAAGTTAGAGGAAGTAGAAAACATAGAAGAGTACTTTGATAAGTTGCCCAACAAGGAAGAACGGGAATATCACAAGGATTTATTCGATGATCCCGAGACACCATATTCCCTTGTTCACCCCTTATTAAAATAGGCGATCCCTCTAACATCAACATACCATGCAACATTGAGCATATGCATATATGGAAAGCTTATATCGATCCTAGGTCCCCTATAAACATCATGACTAGGACTTATTATAATTGGGTAATGAAGAAGCAACTAGGTTATAAGATGATGCCCAACAAGAATTTGATAAGTAATTTTGTAGGAAGAGTGAAACGATTGCATGTATTTGTAGGAAACTTCACTTATGTTATCGACTTTGTGATAGTGGAGGATACTCGCCCGGTAATAGATGATTGCCTAAGTCAAGTAGTGTTCGGAAAACCGTTTGTTGAGGCCTCTAAGATGAGTTATGACCAGACCCTAGGGATAGTTAGATTAAAGGAAGAGAATGATGAGATTGCTTACCAAATGCCCTATAAGATTGAACAATACCGCCTCCTATCAAACATAGAAAAGGAACACAAGCAAGCGGTTTACTATAGAAATGATGAGGATAGACGTAGAGGAGTAGAATATGTTATGAATAGAATACTTGGTTTCTACAAAGAATACTTGCAACTAGGTCCGAAATACAAAACTAATATTAGAGATGACCTAGAGAATGAGACCAACGATGAGGTCACGTAATAGCCCATGACCTTGAGTCTAGCTACAAGACTCGTAAAATAAAGAAAAGCGCTTCTTGGGAGGCAACCCATGTCTTGTGTGATTTTATTTTGCTTGATTGTTATTTGCTTCCATATGCGTGCTTTATTTTATTGTTGGTAGATCATGTTTCAAACTAAATTGTGAAAATGCTTTATTTTGTCGTTTGACTTCGTCTTAACTTTATACAAAGGTATTTCGCAAAAGATAAGTGTAAGGGGAAACCCCAAATATGTTTTTAAGAAACGAAATTTATCATGATTCTCCACAATATTAAATGGACATGTGTATTAGTATTTGTTAGAGTCTAATGCTTGTATCGAGTCATAATGATGTTTTGCAGGATTTTCCAGGAAGTAGGACATAAATTTTTCCAGAAATTTTCTGGAAACTTAACATAAAGATTTCTGCAGGTCACTTCTGACGGCGTCAGGAGTTAACTCCTGACGGCGTCATGTGTAAAATTCTAGAAATTTTGCTAGTTTTGTTTTTCTAACGGAGTCTTAAAGTTTTTGTTAATTCTTTAGTTTTACAAACTCCAGGAAATCTGCAAACATTCATTCCACAAGCATTATATCTTAATTTGTTTTCTAGGACTTGTTAGTATATATAGATTGCCGCTGATTTTATGCGAGGTTGCCTTGTTTGTTTTCTCAGGTTTAACAGGTTACATATGACAAGAAGATGATTTATTTTTTCTGGAAGGGAAGCTTTGATTGTTCATTTTCTTGGAGGAAGATCTAACCTTGTTACCACACTATCCACACCGAACGAATCAGGGGAGTATTTGATTTCATTCTTTTACCTGTTTTACTTTTACATTCTTTAATTGAACATTGGGGACAATGTTCAACCTAAGTGTAAGGGGAGGGTAAACGATGATAAATTATAGGATACAATTACACTTGAGTTTTTTTGTTTGATGGTAGGTGTGTAATAAAACTAAGAGAAATACTTGTTAGTGTAATTTTAGCACCAAATTTAAAATTTTTTACAACATTTAGGAGTGAAACTTTAGCCTTAGCAAGCGTCTCATGGATAGGAGTTGTATGCCTAGCACAAAACCGTACCATTCAGAAAAATTTTCCACCCAAATATGTGAGGTTCGCCTTTAGATTTGATAGGAAAAGCATTCATTATTAGTGCTTATGAGTGTACCGGTAGCATTTAGATTCAAGAACTTGCGTTAGTGATGCATCCCGAGACCGCTAGTGAGACTACATACGTGTGGTAGGATTTACTACATGATAAGAGGCATTAGGATCACCCTTGTGTTAAACCCGCATCATAATTACTTGTCCATTTAAGTCATATTACTTGGCTAGTAAACTCAATTAATTTTCCCACACATTAGCGTTGTACTCATTTTTAGTACACGAAACCCCTAGTACACCCCTCCGAGCCTATCTTTTCGTTTCTAACTTTAAGCATTTTACTTAAAGGAAGAATTTGTTACAACCCACTTAAATGTACACCCAAATCGCCTTAGCCTTCCCTGTATGCACTCATCTGTAGTGCATTATTGTTACATGTTTTAAACCCTTAGTTAATTGTCTAGTTGATTACATGGTTGCTAAGTCGAGTCATATCTTGTACATATTGTTTTGGGACGATTGGGACTCATGGGTAAAGTACTTGTGTTATGGAGTATTGGGGAAGAACATCGTATATTACCCCCATATGTGCGTTAATCTTAAATGTACTCCAAGTGTTTTGATTATCTTGATTTGAGTCATTAGATTAGTTTATTTTAAAGCATGTAAAAATTCAAGTGTAAGGGGAATGTACATTCCCTATGACGTATTATTTTGGATGGTAGGGTAAGAGTGTATGAAAAAAAAATCAAAAAAAAAAGAAAAAGAAAAAATATATATATATAAAAAGAAAAGAGAAAAACATACGGACTACCATCCCGTTTCATTTTATGTTTTCGTTATTTTTCATTTATTAGCTTAAGTCAAGTCTAGTCTTGGCTTAGCAATGCCATATTGTACATGTAATTAACCAAGATGATTAACTCTCCACCAGTAGATATTGCCTTTCTCCAACAAAACCGTGTATTCCATATCCCTACACCTAACGTTATAACCCTTTGAAAGACCTCTTTGATAGTTTATCCTAGGTGCTTACACAAAGTGGTGGTCCCAAGCCTATGGTAATCTATTTTGCTATGACAGGTAGTGAGAGATGTTTTCCATATCCATATTGTGATATATACTTTATTACACCCGAGAGATGTGAGTATCTAAACACTATTTGTGAGGTGCTAGTATACGACCTCCGTGCTTGTCTTTGGACTTTAGTGGAACGATTATTTGTTGTAATTACTTTTATATTAGTGTTAAATGACCCCTAACTTGTATTATGATTAGAATAAAAGCGTATTTGCTTGAGGACAAGCAAATCTCAAGTGTAAGGGTATTTGATGAGGCGAAAAATGAACCATTTTTAGGGGGTCATTTTATCCCGGATTTGAATTTATTTGATCAAATAATGCCCTAAATCGTTCCTTTTGTCATTTTAGGTACTTTTGGAGTGAATTCAGAAAAAGGAAGCATTTTGGACGTTTTTGAAGCATAAAAGTGAAGAAAACGGCAAAGTCTTAATTTTCCTTGCTGGGAACAGTACCTGACGGCGTCAAGAGTTCTCAAGTGACGGCGTCAAGAGTAATACAAGAGGTGGAAGTGGATAAAGTCCGTGACGATCCAGAAGAGTTTTGCACTAGGGACATGACGGCGTCACCATAGGCCGTCATGGTCAAAATAAGAGTGACGACCCAGAGTAGAATTGCACATGACGGCGTCAAAAGTGGATCTAGGCAATCCGATTTCATTATGGGCAGGGAGTTGACGGCGTCAGAATTTCCTTCTTGACGCCGTCACCCTGTAAAATCTATATATAGTTTTGCAATTTTCATTCATTAGAGAGGAGCAATAAGGGTGTAACTTTGGAGAGAAACCCTAGTCCGAATATTACAGATTTTTCAAGGGTTTTTACCCTTTGAAACCTTTCATGTTCAATTGAGATAAGTACTCTTTCAATTCATTCAATATGTCTTTTGTGTTTGCTTAAATGTAGTGAAACCTTGATGTTAATTATGGGTTGATTGTTTATTATAGTTGTTATAGATGATTGTATTCGATGTTAGGCTTAAGAAAACTGGCAGACTTCCATTGGTGACATGCTTGAACGTCTTAAGAAACATGATCAGAGGTGTACTATGATTTTTGGTTATATTTAATGCGTAGCAGAATTCTAATGATCCCATGTTAGGAGCTTCTAACGGCTCGAAATAGGAGTGAAGTAGGATCCTATAGAGTTAGGGAATATTATACACGGCCCTACGACTAGTATTAAGGAATACGACCTGTCATCCATGCAATTGTAAGAAATTATCAACCTGTAAAAGATATCTAGGGAGTAATGAAACCTAAGTAAACACAAATCTCCCTATTATTGTTCACACCACTAGTTTAATTAGATTTCATTTCATTTTTGTCATTTTATTTTGATTGCATCTTAGTTTTTGGGTTAGTTGATTAGCAACTAATTCCGCCCCTTCTTCCAAAACCCGAGATTTTGCTTGCTTTTATAAAATATAAAAAACAAAAAGAATCATCTCTCACCTCTAGACCTAGTTTTTAGGCTTTCTAATCCTAGCGACACTATTCCTGAGTTCAATGATCAATCCCCCGGTACTTGTCAGTTGTCACTATACTATACTACAACGATCAGGTACACTGCCTGGTGGGGGTTGTAAGCTTCTCGAGATCCCTAGAGAGGTAAAGCCTGGTGCAATTCCCACTCATCATATGCCAATCAAATATGAAGGCGTGCAAACTGAAAAAAGTAATTTGGACGTGTTTTTCAAAAGTTTCAAGAGTCATCTTTACAACCTTAAGACTTTCCATGTATAAATCCTGATTTAGTCATCTACGTTACCCTCTATTATACCATGAGAACCCAGTAAAAGCGAAAGGGCTGAGATTGGCTGGAGATAACGCAACTGCTTAACAAGGAAAATCTAATGACAAATCTATCTAACATGATAAAAGCTTTATCTTTCACAGTTTGAGTTGGTGAGGATTGTACATGCATTATTTGTGTTATTGTGATTTCTTCTTGTTACATACAGTATGTGCAATAACAACATTGAATAGTAGAGATGACAGCATTAGAGGGCATGTTAGTAACATAAAGATAAAAATGATCCTACCGGAAAACCAAATCAACATACTACAACATAAAGATTATTACTTTTAAGTTACCTTATAACGTAAAAAGTTGATCTAGGAGAGTGCTATCGTACCGAAATAAGAGTCAATTTAAAATTGCAACGAATGAATAATTAAGTTAAAGATTATACAATTTAAGTATCCATGGTTACGTTTTATTAGAAAATCCAAACACAGTCACTATTGTATTGTATCCTAAAAGGTAAAGAGAGTATTTGTAAAAAAAAAAAAAAAAAAAAAAAAAAAAAAAAAAAGAAACTGACCCAATACTGACGAGACAATCTATGAGCAACAGCAGCAACATCATGATGATGACTAGTTGTATTATCAACAACGGCAGCACCACTATGACTATCAGTATTAGTATTAGTATTATGTTGACCTAAACTCAACAACTTAACAGCACGGATCTAATTACTCTCACTATAATCACCACCATTAACCCCCGACACTGAATTCGATACACTCAAAGCTAGGGCTAACTGAACCTGATACTCCTCTTCTAATAAGTAATAATCCTGTTGACGATTCACCGGTAGAGAAGGTAGGACGGCAGCTGGAGTTGTTTGACCCGTTGACTGTGATGGTGATGAGGATGATGACGTGTCGTTTGATGGACGGTTGAGATCATGATTGCTGCTGCTGCCTATGTGAAGCTTTTTGAAGATGTTTTTCATTCCTTTTTTCTTCTCCATTGATTTTTTCTTTCTTTCTTTCTTTCAGTTGTGGTGGTGGTGGTAGAGGGTGGTGGTGTTGGTTGTGTGGTGGTAGAGGGTGGTGGTGGTGGTAGGTGTGAAATAAAGATAAAACTTAAATTGCAAATTTAGTCCCTAAAGTACATTTTAATCCTTAAAGCAACGAAATGACTATAATACCCTCAGTGACGTGGCACTTAACGAGGAAACTAACGGAAAATGGCTCTCAGTATTTTTTTGCAAATTTACGTAACGTTAGTGGCTTTTTTGCGTGACTTTTTGTCTCAGTCCCATTATTGCTATTTCGTGATAGTTTACTGACCATTTTTGCATTTTACCCTTTTTTTCCACTACAAAAACCACTCAATTTTTAATATTTCCCTACTTTAGTGACTTTTATAAGGAAATTGCTAAAAAGATATCTTTTAAGTGTTTAGACATGCATCAATCACTTGTATCTTGAATAATAACCAGCACCATGAATTTAACTTCTTCCAACAAATTTTATATACTCCAAAATAATAACAAAATTAAAAAGTTTTCTGATCCTTTTATTAAGTAAATGTTCAAAATTTTCACAATCTTAGAACAATAAAACTGAATGATTTATATAGTGGAGGCGAGTTATTTTGCAGACTCCAAAAAACATACATTCTGATGGACTAATCTGGGCCGTCCATTTCATTGAATTAAAAACACAGATCATATGATTAAAAAAACACAGAGGGACTAAATTTGTAAATATAACAAACTTACCCCACCAAATCAAACGTCATTATCCACACGTCCTTCTCAAAACCACCAAAAACAGTTTTTCTTTCTCTCTCTACTATCAAAATCAAAACAAAAAAAATTAAAAATCAAAAATCAGTAGTGATTTAACCATCAAAATCAACTAGAAATCATAAAAATGGATGCTTCGAAGTCTGAAGAAACCGATACAGCAAAAAAATGGTGGAAAATGAACCGAATCAAAATCCGATTAATGGTACGACACTCATTTCGATGTTATTTAAAATATTGTTAATGAATTTGTGAATATTTTTGTGAACACAAGTGATAATCTGCATATAACAAGTTCTTGCTAGTTTTTGAGAAGAGAAATGACTTTTTTTGTTATTCTTTCTGATGCTGTGAAGATAATACGACAGAATAGAAGATAGGTTTGAGTAATCACAAGGGATAATGTGAATATAAGATGTTCCTACTAAGTTTATGGCAGTTATTGTGATGAGAAATGGTTTATTTGTTGATTTTCGTGAAAATATGAAAGATTAGATGATAGATTTAGGTAATCACATGTGATAATGTACATATAAGATGTTTCTTCTAGGTTTTCGGCAGTTTTTGTGACGAGAAACGACTTGTTTGTTATACTTTTTGATGCTATATTTAAGTAATCACAAGTGATAATATGACAATTATTGTGGCGAGAAAATATGAAAGATTAGATGATAGGTTTAGGTAATCACAAGTGATAATGTGAATAAAACAGTTTTCTCTCTAGTGATATAAAAAATATCACTAGTGATATCACAAGTATCTCTAGTCATATAAAAAACTGCCATTGATATCACAAGTATCTCTAGTGATATCACAATTTTACAGTTTTAGATGATAGGATTAACTAATCACAAGTGATAACGTGCATATAAGATGTTTCTACTTGGTTTACGATAGTTTTTTGTGATGAGAAATGACTTGTTTATTATACTTTGTGATGATGCAGATGAAACTAACCAAACAGAGGTTGAAGATGCTACAACATCTACTAAAGGTAGATTCTAAAAATATAATATTATCACCTGTGATATTCCCAAAAAAGTTAACAGGCATGCATACAACTCTAACTTATATATAATATCTCAGGTGATACAAAGATAAAAACTGAAGAACCACAAGTTATAAGAAAGATGAGGAAAAAATTATTGGGTCGAAAACTACATAATGCAAAAAAAAGATTAGAAAAATCTGAAAAAAGTGACTCGCCATCAAAAAGGACTAGGGGTGGAAATGAAAAGAAGTTTGATGAAGCTTACAAAAAGATGAAGGAGGCTGGAAAAGGCAAAGTTAGTGAAGGCGAACCAGCTGATAAGGAGTATATAGAGGTTTCTGAGGAAGAAGAGGAAAAAGCATATAAAAGGAAGAAGGTGGCTAGAAAAAGGAAAATTGATGAGGATATACACATTTCAGAGGAGGAAGAGCCAATTGAAGATATCACAACAAGCAAAAATACAAAAAAGTACCAAACATTGAGGCCAAGGGCAACTTCAGTACCACTGTTTGAAATAATGAGATTTTGAATCCAGAAAGAAAAAAAGTGATAATCGAGATGGGATTTGGAGAACTGATAGATTTTCCAATTGGGAAAGTACCAACAAAATTAGCATTCTTCGTGATCAACTCCTTTCAAACAGACACTATGAGTTTAAAGCTTCCAACGGGAGATATCACAATTTTACCTACAACTGTGAAGGAAATTTTTGGAATACCAATGGGGGAAAGAATACTGGAAAGGCAAGAAAGAGAAAGAGAGTCTGATGACCCATTCTTTGAAGAATGGAAATCACAGTTCCCTGCAAAGTTAAAGAAGATCACAACAAATAGTTTATCACAAGTGATAGCTGAAACAACAAACGCAGATTACATGTTCAAGATGAACTTTCTTATGTTGTTCGCAAACACCATGGGAAGCTGTGACAATAGTTCAGAGGTGAAGTACACAGTGTTAAAGAATGTTTTAGAAAATGATAATGTCCAAGACATCGACTGGTGCACTTACATCTGGGAATGTGCGAAATATTCAAAGACAGAATGGAAAAAAGCATAAAAAAATAAGGAGGTTGTGTATTATGGGCCTATAACATTCTTAATGGTAAATCGTCAATTATTATCAAATTATACAACAAGTAATAATTTATCACAAGTAACAATTTATGTATTTATAACCCACATTTTTTATGAAACAGTTGGTGTATCTACATTACACAAGGATTGTTGGTATGGAGGTGAGGCGTAAAGTTCCAGCCTTCAAAACCTGGAACTCAAATCTCATGAAAAAAAGAGAGATAATTGAAGTCGATCAAAGAAAATTTGGACAGGTGGAGATACTTGAAGAGATGAATGAAGAAGAACAAATAAATAAGAAGGAGGTAATGATGAGGCGAAAAATGAACCGTTTTTAGGGGGTCATTTTAGCCCGGATTTGAATTTATTTGATCAAATATTGCCCTAAATCGTTCCTTTTGTCATTTTAGGTACTTTTGGAGTGAATTCTGAAAAAGGAAGCATTTTGGACGTTTTTGGAGCATAAAAGTGAAGAAAACGGCAAAGTCTTAATTTTCCTTACTGGGACAGCGTCAAGAGTTTCTTAATGACGGCGTCAAGAGCAATACAAGAGGTGGAAGTGAATAAAGTCCGTGACGGTCCAGAGAGTTTTGTACTAAGGACATGACGGCGTCACCATAAGCCGTCATGGTCCAAATGTTAGTGATGGCCCAGAGCAACTTTACACATGACGGCGTCAAAAGCGGATCTAGGCATTCCGATTTCATTATGGGTGGCGAGTTGATGGCATCAGAATTTCCTTCTTGATGCCGTCACCCTGTAAAATATATATATAGTTGATGAGGCGAAAAATGATCCGTTTTTAGGGGGTCATTTAAGCCCGAATTCGAATTTATTTGATCAAATATTGCCCTAAATCGTTCCTTTTGTGATTTTAGGTACTTTGGGAGAGAAATCTGGAAAAGGAAGCAATTCGGACGTTTTTGGAGCATAAAAGTGAAGAAAACGCCAAAGTCTTAATTTTCCATGCTGGGAACAGTAGGTGACGGCGTCAAGAGTAATTCCCTGACGGCGTCAAGAGCAGAAGTCCATGACGACCCAGTACAGATTTGACAGCGTCACGAAGGTAGGGTGTCAAAAGTAATGTCATGACGGCCTGGAAATGATTAAGTCTTGACGGCGTCAAATGTAGATCAAGGCAGTCCGAGAATAGTTTTGGCGGCAAGGTGACGGCGTCACAATGTTGGTCTTGACGCCGTCAGATCCATTTTTCTATATATAGTTTTCTAATTTTCACATTAAAGGAGAGAAGTTTTGGAGAAACCCTAAGTACGATTTTGGTGCAACTTTTACAGGTTTTTCAAGGGTTCCAAACCCTTGATACCTTTCATTGTAATTGAGATAAGTGTTCTTTTAATTCAATCAATATGTCTATGTGTTGGTTGTCTATATCTTGTTCTTATCTTAATTCCATCATGCTAGGCTAGATCTATCTTGTGTTTGCTTAGATCTAATGAAACCTAGATGTTAATTATGTGTTGATTACTTGTTTATACTTGTCTTGGATGAATGATTTATATGTTAGGCTTAAGAAAACTGGCAGATCTCCACTTGGTAACATGCTTGAACGTCTTAAGAAACATGAACCGATGCGCACTAGGTCTTTATTGGTTGTATTTAATGCATGAGCCACTGTTTACAATCCGTATAGTTGTGCTGGGCATGGTGTAGGAGGAGATAAGAGCTCATAGAATTGGGGAGTTAAGTGTGCCACCCCATGAATGGTATTAAGGAATACGATCCGTCATCCATGCAATTATAACAAGTAATTAACGTGTAAAAGATGTCTAGGGAGTAGTGAAATTTAAGTAAACACATTTTCTCCACTTATTGCTAACAACTTGAGTATAATTTAGTTTATTTTCATTTCTAGCATTTTATTTTGATTGCATCTTTAGTATTGGGTTAGTTGATTAGCAACTAATTCCGCCCAAATCCTTCAAACCCGAGATTTTTAATTGCTTTCTAAAAAATATAAAAATACAAAAATAATCATCCCTCACCTTTAGAACTAGTATTTAGGCTTTCTAATCCTAGCGACACTATTCCTAAGCTGAACGATCAATCCCCTGGTACTTGTCACTATACTATACTACAACGATCAGGTACACTGCCTGGTGGGGGTTGTAAGCTTCTCGAGATCCCTCGAGAGGTAAAGCCTGGTGCAATTCCCACGCATCAAGTTTTTGGCGCCGCAGCCCGGGGAATAGTTATTGTCTAGGTTAGAATTTCTTTTTATTAGGTCTACTTGCTAGATTCCTTTCTAGTAAGATTTTATTTTTATTTTTAGGTCTCTTTAGTCTATGTTATTTCTTTGTGCCTTTATTCGTAACTCTTCACTACCGGCCATCATGGCAAACGACGAATCCTTTAACCTTAGGATCACTAGGAGTCGTAGTTCCACTAGAAACCTGGTCTTGCCCCATGTGGAACCCGAAAGAGAAATGCATAGATTGAGACAATACCACTCAACTTCTGAACCATCTAGCGTTGCCATCGATTTTGATGCACCTCTTTCTGAAGAAAATTTAGAAAATCATGTCACAACCCCTAGCTCCTAACCCAATGACGAGATGAGTACCCCCACAACCCCCATTCCTAAGCGCCTTAAGGACTACTCCTCCCTAACCTCTCGTGGCTTCTCAAACGCCATTGTCTACCCAAGCGAACACACCAATGAGGTCTTGCATGCGAACGATGTTTGGCTTGTCAAAAATGTGTGTAAGTTTCACGAAATAGATGAGGAAGATCCAATCCAACAC
This sequence comes from Artemisia argyi, assembly GCA_030686995.1. NCBI lineage: Eukaryota > Viridiplantae > Streptophyta > Magnoliopsida > Asterales > Asteraceae > Artemisia > Artemisia argyi. Next base: position 114,821,965 of record CM060695.1, read on the forward strand.
ATCAAGGACTTCCTGAAAATAGTAGACACCCTCCATACGGATGGGGCTACTAGAGACACATCCCGACTGCGATTCTTTCCTTTCACCTTATATGAAAAAGCCCAAGAATGGTATGACAAACTCCCTTCTGAATCTATTTTCACATGGGAGCAACTCATATCCAAGTTCTATGAGAAGTTCTTTCCACCTGGAAAAACCTCAGCACTTAGAGATAGGATCCTCCGTTTCCGGAAGGGGAAGGATGAACCCTTCCATAAATCGTGGACTAGATTCAAAGACTTAATAAGACAAGTTCCCCATCATGGCATTGAGCTTTGGCTCTTGGTCCAAATCTTCTACGATAATATCTCCTATAACGACCGAAACGGAATTAACCAATCTAGAAAAGGAAGATTGGCCAATCTTAGTGCCGAGGAAGGATGGGATACGATTGAAGAATATGCTCAAGACCAGGATGACACTTGGGATGAACCTGAGTCGACTGTTAGCATTTCTGAAATCACCTCGGATCGGTTGAGAAAAATTCACAAAAGGGTGGAATACCTAGCTGGATCGCAATTACCTAAACAGCTGTCGAATCCTTACTTGATCTGCGATTACTGTGGGAGCCCGCATGAGGTAGAAGAATGCGGAGGAGCAGCCACAACTGAACATGCATGCTTGTCAGGAGGGGACATTTATGCTGATCCCTCCCTTTTGCCTTTTTACCAAAATGACGATTACACCCTTTGGGGAAATCTGGTAAAGAAAAGAGAAGGGGAGGAAGGCCCTGAATTCAAAATCAGGAGCACTTTTGAAGATGACCTTGGTCACTTCACTCAAGAAAAAGGCTTGCAAATGAAAGGTCTTAATGAGCTTTTCGACGAGCAGCAGGAAGATATTGGAGAATTTTTCAACAAGCTTAACTCAGCCCTAGATAATCTTGAAACGCCATCAGTAAGCAAAAAAGACCCCATGCTCGCGATAACCACTCGAGCTGGAACAACAACCAAGGACCCTCCTTACCCAAACTCGTCCCCCATCACCCCCAATCCAAACAAACCTGGGGAGGAGGTGGAGGATGTCGGCGGTAATACCCCCGACCAACCGCCCTTGACGACCCCTTCCCCATCAACCCTGCCTAACCAACCTGTGAGAATTCCGTTTCCGTCCCAATTAAGGAACCAGAAAACTGAGAATGATAACAAGAGATTCCTGTCTTACCTAAAAGACTCGGTTGTCACCATACCTCTCCTTGATGCTTGCTATCACATGCCAAAGTATAGCACATACTTTAAAAAACTACTTGCTAACCGGAAGAAACTCGAGGGTCTTGTGACCCTGGGGGAAGAATGCTCAATGGTGACCCACCGAGGGCTACCAAAAAAGGTAGACGATCCGGGCAGCTTCACCCTGCCTTGCTCCATAGGACCTCTGTCAATCAAAAATGCTCTTGCCGATTTGGGAGCGAGTATCAATCTCATGCCTCACTCTATGTTCCGTAAACTAGGATACTCTGGATTGAAGTCTACCCGTATGAACATCCAACTAGCCGATAGATCGGTCAAGTACCCCGTAGGATATGCGAGAATGTGCTAGTCAAAGTTGGGAAATTCAAATTCCCGGTCGACTTCGTAATCCTGGATATGGAGGAGGATGACTTGGTACCCATCATCTTAGGTAGACCATTTCTTGCTACCGCTCGTGCAGTCATCGATGTCTACGATGGCAAATTAACCTTACTAGTGGGAGACGATAGCACAACCTTCGACATTAAGGATTCTATGGACCTCTCCCTCGAAGCAGCCAACCGGCTCTATTTTATCGGGGAAGTAGATGAACTCACAGATGTCATTGATAGTTGTGTCGATGAACAGATCGATGAAGGCTGGCTACGGGACGAGAGTTTTCTGCCTTTGCTAGAGGTAGAAAAGATGGAGGATGTTAGTGCAGTCTCCTTCTACCCCAGACAAGAGGCAACGGAGCATCTCGAGCTCCGAAAGCCCGAAAATAAGCTCAAACCTTCTATTATCGAACCTCCTGATGTAGATCTTAAGGAGCTTCCTAACCATTTTGAGTATGCCTTCCTTCAGGGAGAGGACCAACTCCCGGTAATCATAAACTCTTCCTTGGAACATGAACAAAAATTATACTCTTAGAGGTCCTAAAAAATACAATGGGGTACTCGCATGGAGTGTGGCCGACATTAAGGGGATTGACTCAACTTTTTGCACACATAAGATTCTCATGGAAGAAGATTATAAACCTACCGTGCAACCCGAGAGGCGTGTGAACCCTAACATTAAGGAAGTAGTAAAGAAAGAAGTTATCAAACTTTTGGATGCAGGACTGATTTACCCGATTTCGGATAGCCCATGGGTCAGTCCTGTGCAGGTTGTACCTAAGAAGGGTGGAATGACTGTAGTTAAGAATGACAAGGGTGAGATGGTGCCACAGAGAACAGTCACTGGATGGCGGGTATGCATCGACTATCGAAAGCTCAATGATGCCACGAGGAAAGATCACTTTCCCTTACCATTCATTGATCATATGTTGGAGAGATTATCTGGACATGAGTACTATTGCTTCTTGGATGGATTCTCTGGATATTTTCAGATTCCCATAGCACCTGAGGACCAAGAAAAGACCACGTTTACCTGCCCTTATGGAACATTTGCCTACAAAAGGATGCCTTTTGGGCTATGTAATGCCCCCGCCACTTTCCAGCGGTGCATGACCGCAATCTTTCACGAACTCATGGAAGACAGCATGGAAGTGTTCATGGATGACTTTTCGGTCTTCGGGAACTCCTTCGACCGCTGTCTTGCTAATCTAGAAAAGATGCTTAAACGGTGTGAGGAAACCAACTTGGTGCTAAACTAGGAAAAATGTCATTTTATGGTGAAGGAAGGGATTGTGTTAGGACATAAGATCTCAGGGAACGGAATCGAGGTGGACCAAGCTAAAGTTGAAGCTATATCTAAGTTACCATACCCCACAACTATTAAAGCAATACGCAGTTTCTTGGGGCATGCTGGGTTTTATCGAAGGTTCATCAAAGACTTCTCCAAAATCGCTCGGCCAATGACCCAACTACTTGTGAAGGATGCTCCGTTTGATTTTTCCCAAGAATGCAAGGATGCATTCGATCTCTTAAAAAAGGAACTCACACAAGCTCCAATCATGATCACACCCAACTAGGAGTTACCATTTGAAATCATGTGTAACGCTAGCGACTTCGCTATCGGGGCTGTATTAGGCCAACGGCGTGATAAGCTTTTTCAACCCAACTACTATGCGAGCAAAACCATGAATCCCGCTCAAGAAAATTACTCCACCACTGAGAAAGAATTATTAGCCGTGGTGTTCGCGTTTGACAAATTCCGACAATATCTTGTCCTTTTAAAAACAGTCGTCTTCACTGATCACTCGGCTCTTCGATATCTTTTTGCGAAGCAGGATGCTAAGCCACAGCTAATTCGGTGGATCCTGTTGCTACAGGAATTCGATGTTGAGATTCGTGATAAGAGAGAGGCAGAAAATCTGGCCGCAGATCATCTATCTCGTCTCGAAAACCCCTTGGATGAGCACGATAGAAGTGAGATTAGGGATTCATTTCCTGACGAGCAACTTATGCTAATGAGTGACTCGGAGCCGTGGTACGCCGATTTTTCTAACTACCTCGCAAGTAGACTCGTTCCTGAACACCTGACTAAGTACGAAAAGAAGAGGTTCTTTTCTCAGCTAAAATACTACTTTTGGGATGAACCCTTTTTATTCCGAAGGTGTCCTGACCAAATTGTAAGGCGTTGTGTTTCGGAAAATGAGGCAGTGAAGATTATGAGGGAATGTCACTCTGGTCCCTCTGGCGGGCATCATGGGATAAACATTACCGCCCGAAAGATTCTCGATGCGGGATTCTATTGGCCCACAATTTTCCGTGATGTAAAAGAAATGGTGTAGGCGTGCGATGCATGTCAACGATCCGGAAATATATCACATAGGGATGAAGCACCTCAGAACTTTATACAAATTTGCGAGGTCTTCGATGTTTGGGGAATTGACTTCATGGGACCCTTTCCATCTTCAGGGGGGAACGAGTACATATTAGTCGCCATTGACTATGTTTCAAAATGGGTTGAGGCACAAGCCCTTAGGACCAATGACGCCAGAGTAGTTATACATTTCCTGAAAAAGCTTTTCGCGAGATTCGGGATCCCTAAAGCTCTCATCAGTGATAGGGGAACCCATTTTTGCAATGCGCAAATGGAAAAGGTCATGAAGAGGTATGGAGTGCCCCATCGGTTTTCCACCGCCTATCATCCACAAACCAATGGCCAGGTCGAAAACACCAATAGGGCTATTAAAAGAATACTTGAAAAAACGGTTAGTCAAAACAGAAAGGACTGGTCATTCAAACTCGACGAAGCCTTATGGGCATTCCGAACCGCCTACAAAACACCTATTGGAACGACCTCGTTCCGCATGGTGTATGGTAAGGCATGTCACTTACCAGTGGAATTAGAACATAAGGCTTATTGGGCGCTTAAGACATGCAACTTAGATTACACAATTGCTGGAAATAATAGGTTCTTTCAATTACACGAGCTTGATGAGCTTAGGCTAGAAGCCTACGAATCATCAATCACATATAAAGAGAGAGCGAAGAGATGGCATGACCAGAGAATTAAGAAACCCAAAGAATTTTCAGAAGGAGACAAGGTCCTATTATACAATTCTCGGTTGAGATTATTTCTGGGAAAATTTAAGTCTAGATGGTATGGACCGTTCACGGTAAAGAATTCCTCTAAAATTGGAGCCGTGGTGTTACTAGATGATGAAGGTAGGGAATTTACTGTTAACATACAACGTGTAAAACACTACCAAGAGAATAACAATTAAATGATTAGTGAGGAGGATGTGACGTTTGATGATGAGGTCACGTAGTAACCCATGACCTTGAGTCTAGCTACAAGACTCGTAAATAAAGAAAAGCGCTTCTTGGGAGGCAACCCATGTTTTGTGTGATTTTATTTGTTTGTTTGTTATTTGCTTCCGTATGCATGCTTAATTTTTATTGTTGGTTGATCATGTTTCTAAACTAAATAGTGGAAATACTTTACTTTGTTGTTTTGGCCTAGTCTTAACTCCACCTAAAGGTATTTTTGCAAAAGATAAGTGTAAGGGGAAACCCCAAATATGTTTTTAAGAAACAAACCGATCATGATTCTCCACAATATTAAATGAACATGTGTATTCGTATTTGTTAGAGTCAAATGCTTTTATTGAGTCATAATGAAGTTTTGCAGGATTTTCCAGGAAGTAGGACCAAGTTTTTCCAGAAATTTTCCGGAAACTTAACATAAGAATTTCTGCAGGTCACTTCTGACGGCGTCATGAGTTTACTCTTGACGGCGTCAAGTGTAAAAATCTGGAAATTTTACCGGTTTTGTTTTTCTAACGGAGTCTTATGGTTTTTGTGAATTATTAAGTTTTATAATCTCCAGGAGATCTGCAAACTTCATTCCACAAGCATTATATCTTATCTTGTTTTCTAGGATTTAGTAACTTATATAGGATGCCGCCGATTTTACGCGAGGTTGTCCTGTCTTGTCTTGTCTGGAAGGGAAGCTTTGATTGTTCATTTTCTTGGAGGAAGATTTAACCTGGCCACCCTATTATCCATACCGAGCGAATCAGGGGAGTATTTGATTTCATTCTCTTTACTTTTTCACTTTTACATTCTTTACTTGAACATTGGGGACAATGTTCATCTTAAGTGTAAGGGGAGGGTAAGAAGATGATACCTTACATATGCACTTTCGCTTGAGTTTGTTTTGTTTAATAGTAGATGTGTAATAAAACTATGAGAAATACTTGTTAGTGCAATTTTAGCGCCAAATTTAAAATTTTTTACAACATTTAGGAGGGAAACTTTAGCCATAGCAAGCGTCTTATGGATAGGAGATTGTATGACTAGCACATAACCGTATATTCAGAAAAATTTTCCACCCAAATATGTGAGGTTCGCCTTTAGATTTGATAGGAAAAGCATTTACTATTAGTGCTTATGAGTGTACCGGTAGCATTTAGATTCTAGAACTTGCGTTAGCGATGCATCCCGAGACCGCTAGTGAGACTACATTCGTGTAGTAGGATTTACTACATGATAAGAGGCATTAGGATCACCCTTGTGTTAAACCCGTATTACAATTACTTGACCATTTAAGTCATATTACTTGGCTAGTTAAGTCAACTAATTTTTCTCACACCCTTAGCGTTGTACTCATTTTTAGTACACGAAACCCCTAGTACACCCCTCCGAGCCTATCTTTTCGTTTCTAACTTTAAGCATTTTAATTAAAGGAAGAATTTGTTACACCCCACTTAAATGTACAACCAAATCGCCTTAGCCTTCCGTGTATGCGCTCATTTTTAGTGCATTATTGTTATTTGTTAAACCCTAAGTTAACTATCTAATTGATTACATGGTTGCTAAGTCGAGTCATATTCTTGTACATATTATTTTGGGATGATTGGGACTCATGGGTAAGTACTTGTTTTATGGAGTAATGGGGAAGAACATCATTTATTACCCCCATATGTACGTTAATCTTAAAAGTGCTCCAAGTGTTTTGATTTTCTTAATTCGAGTCATTAGTTTAGTTAATTGTAAAGTATGTAAAGATTCAAGTGTAAGGGGAATGCTTATCCCCTATGATGTATTATTTTGGATGGTAGGGTAAGCGTGTATGCAAAAAAAAAATAAAAATAAAAAAAATAAAAAATAAAATCGAAAAAATCAAGAAAAAGAAAAAAAATAGAAAAAGGAAAAGAGAAAAAACATACGGACTACCATCCCTTTTTATTCTATGTTCATTTTATATTTTTGTTATTTTTCATTTATTAGCTTAAGTCGAGTCTAGTCTTGGCTTAGCAACGCCATATTGTACATGTAATTAACCAAGATTGTTAACTCGCCACCAGTAAAACTTCCTTTATCCAACAAAACCGTGTATTTCATATCCCTACACCTAACGTTACAACCTTTTAAAAGACCTCTTTGATAGTTTATCCTAGGTGTTTACGCCATGTGGTGGAGGTTTGATCCTTTCCCAAGCCTATGGTAATCTATTTTGTTATGACAGGTAGTGAGAGATATCTTCCGTTTCCATATTGTAATTTACACTTTATTACACCCGAAAGATGTGAGTATCTAAACACTATTTGTGAGGTGCTAGTGTATGACCTCCGTACTTGTCTATTGGTCTTTAATGGAACGATTATTTGTTGTAATTACTTTTATATTAGTGTTAAATGACCCCTAACTTGTCTTTTGAGTAGAATAAAAGCGCATTTGCTTGAGGACAAGCAAATCTCAAGTGTAAGGGTATATGATGAGGCAAAAAATGATCCGTTTTTAGGGGGTCATTTAAGCCCGAATTCGAATTTATTTGATCAAATATTGCCCTAAATCGTTCCTTTTGTGATTTTAGGTACTTTGGGAGAGAAATCTGGAAAAGGAAGCAATTCGGACGTTTTTGGAGCATAAAAGTGAAGAAAACGCCAAAGTCTTAATTTTCCATGCTGGGAACAGTAGGTGACGGCGTCAAGAGTAATTCCCTAACGGCGTCAAGAGCTGAAGTCCATGACGACCCAGTACAGATTTGACGGCGTCACGAAGGTAGGGCGTCAAGAGTAATGTCATGACGGCCTGGAAATGATTAACTCTTGACGGCGTCAAATGTAGATCAAGGCAGTCCGAGAATAGTTTTGGCGGCGAGGTGACGGCGTCACAATGTTGGTCTTGACGCAATCAGACCCATTTTTCTATATATAGTTTTCTAATTTTCACATTAAAGGAAAGAAGTTTTGGAGAAACCCTAAGTACGATTTTGGTGGAAATTTTACAGGTTTTTCAAGGGTTCCAAACCCTTGATACCTTTCATTGTAATTGAGATAAGTGTTCTTTTAATTCAATCAATATGTCTATGTGTTGGTTGTCTATATCTTGTTCTTATCTTAATTCCATCATGCTAGGCTAGATCTATCTTGTTTTTGCTTAGATCTAATGAAACCTAGATGTTAATTATGTGTTGATTACTTGTTTATACTTGTCTTGGATGAATGATTTATATGTTAGGCTTAAGAAAACTGGCAGATCTCCACTTGGTAACATGCTTGAACGTCTTAAGAAACATGAACCGACGCGCACTAGGTCTTTATTGGTTGTATTTAATGCATGAGCCATTGTTTACAATCCCTATAGTTGTGCTGGGCATGGTGTAGGAGGAGATAAGAGCTCATAGAATTGGGGAGTTAAGTGTGCCACCCCATGAATGGTATTAAGGAATACGATCCGTCATCCATGCAATTATAACAATTAATTAACGTGTAAAAGATGTCTAGGGAGTAGTGAAATCTAAGTAAACACATTTTCTCCACTTATTGCTCACAACTTTAGAATAATTTAGTTTATTCTCATTTCTAGCATTTTATTTTGATTGCATCTTTAGTATTGGGTTAGTTGATTAGCAACTAATTCCGCCCAAATCCTTCAAACCCGAGATTTTTAATTGCTTTCTAAAAAATATAAAAATACAAAAATAATCATCCCTCACCTTTAGAACTAGTATTTAGGCTTTCTAATCCTAGCGACACTATTCCTAAGCTGAACGATCAATCCCCCGGTACTTGTCACTATACTATACTACAACGATCAGGTACACTGCCTGGTGGGGGTTGTAAGCTTCTCGAGATCCCTCGAGAGGTCAAGCCTGGTGCAATTCCCATGCATCAATAGTTTTGCTATTTTCATTCATTAGTGTGTAACTTTGGAGAGAAACCCTAGTCCGATTTTCACAGCTCTTTCAAGGGTTTTTACCCTTTGAAACCTCTTATGTTCAATTGAGATAAGTACTCTTGCAATTCAATCAATATGTCTATGTGTTGTTTGACTATATCTTACACTTGTCTTCAATTTAACATGCTTGGCTAGATCTCTTGTGTGTTTGCTTAGATGTAGTGAAACCTAGATTTTAATTACGGGTTGATTGTTTGTTTATAGTTGTTACGGATGATTGTATTCGATGTTAGGCTTAAGAAAACTGGCAGATTTCCATTGGTAACATGCTTGTACGTCTTAAGAAACATGATCAGAGGTGTACTATGATTTTTGGTTTTATTTAATGCGTAGGAGAATTCTAATGATCCCATGTTAGGAGCTTCTAACAGCTCGACATAGGAGTGAAGTAGGATCCTATAGAGTTAGGGAATATTGTACACGGCCCTATGACTAGTATTAAGGAATACGACTCGTCATCCATGAAATTGTAACAAATAATCAACCTGCAAAAGATATCTAGGGAGTAATGAAACCAAAGTAAACACAACTTTCCCTATTATTGTTTACACCACATTAGTAATTAGCTTTCATTTCATTTTTGTTATTTTATTTTAATTGCATTTGTAGTAATTTGGGTTAGTTGGCTAGCAACTAATTCCGCCCATTCTCCCAAAACCGAGATTTTTAATTGCTTTTATTAAATATAAAAATACAAAAAGAATCATCCCTCACCTCTAGACCTAGTTCTTAGGCTTTCTAATCCTAGCGACACTATTCCTGAGTTGAACGATCAATCCCCCGGTACTTGTCACTATACTATACTACAACGATCAGGTACACTGCCTGGTGGGGGTTGTAAGCTTCTCGAGATCCCTCGAGAGGTAAAGCCTGGTGCGATTCCCACGTATCAATTTTTTGGCGCCGTTGCCGGGGAAATAGTTATTGTCTTGGTTAGGATTTCTTTTTATTAGGTCTACTTGCTTGATTCCTTTCTAGGAATATTTATATTTATTTTTAGGTTTTCTTTAGTCTATCTTATTTCTTCGTTTCTTTGTTCGTAACCTTTACCATCCGACATCATGGAAGGTGGTAACATCTTTGAACGCATCAACCCACCACAACAAAACCACCCACAAAACCCACCACTAGCAAACCGACCTCTTAGGCCCCGAACCTTAGGAGAGTATTCCCGTCCTAGCCACCAAGGCTATCGAAACACTATTGAGCTCATTCAAGGAGCCAATGTGTCCCCCTTGCGATCCGATACCATCCGATTGGTGCAAAGCGGATGTGAAGTCCATGGACTTCGTTCCGAAGATCCTAATCAACATCTCAAGGATTTCCTTAAAATTGTAGATTCTATAAACCTTGATGTTACAAATAGAGAGTCGACCCGATTACGCCTATTCCAATTCTCTCTATGTGATCAAGCTAGTCAATGGCTTGAACGTTTACCTGTGGGATCCATCACCTCATGGGATGATCTCACCACTCCTTTCCTTGCTCAATTTTTCCCACCGGGGAAAACTGCGATGCTTAGAAATGATATCTTGATGTTCCAACAACATCAAGGTAAAACTTTCTACGAAGCATGGGCTCGTTTCAAGGACTTACTCCAAAAAGTCCCTCATCATGGTATAAATATTTGGCTATTGGTTCAAATCTTCTTTGACCATGTTGACTTTCACACCAAACGTACCATTGATCGTGCCGCCAAAGGTAGATTACGTGATAGGAACGCCGAGGAATCTTGGGAAATTATTGATGAACTTGCCTTCGATAATCAAGAAGTATGGTAAATCAATCATGCTGTAAAAGCGGCCATCAACGCAATCTCGACATCTAGGGAGACTAATCAAATCTCTGAAGAACTCCTTTGTAAACTTGAGGCAAAGGTTGACTATCTCGAGAAAAAACAAAAGAGAACTTTAAGTCCCAGACGGGCAACTGTCAATTCTGTCTGGAAAATGATCCTAACACCATTGTCTGAGTCACCCTCTAGAGAGAATGTCGAAACCTTTCAAAATTATACTCCACCTTATTCACCTCCTCAAAGCCTTAGCCCGGAATTCGAAGCTCGAATGAGAGAGTACATGGCAATCCATTCTGAGCGGCTTGCTAAATTCAAGGAAGCTGTTTATAAATAAAAGGAGGAGATGCAAGAGAAAATGAAGGAGATGATGAGCCTAGTGGAGGAGTACACAAACCAGAAAACTCCAGAAATGATGTTACTAAGGAAAGAAAGCGCTACCCCCACTACCCGATTTGCAAATTCTATCACAATTGTCCATGAGGATAATGAGGAAAAAGAAATCCCTAGTGAACAAACCATTGAGGAACCGCCAACATCCCAATCATTAGGTTACTACCTAAAACATGATATAAATGAGAATATCATAACAAATTGGATAAAAGGTGACGGGCGTAACCAATCCTCCAAATAGGTTTCAAAGAAGGAGAAAGAGGGGGAAGATGAGTACGATACATTACCTGGGGGACCGGTATTCGAGAAACTACTTGTACAAAAAGTAGCTACTAAGTAGATGGCTTGTGGGAACTTTGAGATACCAGCCAGCATTGGGAATTTGCAATGTCTGAATGCTTTCTCCAACCAAGGATCGGAAGTAAATCTTATGCCCCTAACTGTCTACACCCAACTAACCTCAGAAATGCCAGCCACCACCCGTGTTAGGCTATCCTTCGCTGGACACTCTTATGTGTATCCTTTGGGAATTGCAGAGGATGTGCTGGTCAATGTTTCAGGATTCATGTATCCCGTTGATTTCATGATCATCGATGATAAGGGAGGTGGATGCATGCCAATAATCCTAGGGGCACCGTTCCTTACCACCGCATGAGCTGTTATTAGGTATGAAAAAAGGGAAATTGAGCTTAAGTCAGGAAAAAGAAATATTAGCTTTCCCATGACCCCACGATGTGCACAAGAAAGCTTGATGAAGAGAAAGCTCAAAAACAACATTGACACATCGCCTATTCGTGTTCAAGAAAAGATTCTTGCATGGGAAACAAGGATCAAAAGTTACAAAGAAATTGAGCATGAAAGAGACAAAGGCGGCAACAAAGTTCATGTCAAGTTTGAATGTAGTCAACCAACGGAGAATCATGTACCATTCGCAAAAGGAGACCTGGTACTCTTAAGACACTCAGAGATAACAGTACCTCTCGATAAACCAAGTCCCTGGTGGTATGGACCATTCACAATTGAAGGCATAGGCCAAGATGGGATAGCTAACTTGAGTAGTAAAGGATGAGGGGAGGTGACTGCGAGTATCGATCGATTGAAACACCGCCACCACGATAGTGAGGATCACAATTATATGGGATACGTCATCTCGAGAGATGAGGTCACGTAATAGCCCATGACCTTGAGTCTAGCTACAAGACTCGTAAATAAAGAAAAGCGCTTCTTGGGAGGCAACCCATGTTTTGTGTGATTTTTATTTGTTTGATTGTTATTTGTTTCCCTATGCATGCTTTATTTTTATTGTTAGTAGATCATGTTTCAAACTAAAATTGTGAAAATGCTTTATTTTGTCGTTTAACTTCGTTTTAACTTCATATAAAAGTATTTTGCAAAAGATAAGTGTAAGGGGAAACCCCAAATTTGTTTTTAAGAACGAAATTGATCATGATTATCTACAATATTAAATGGACATGTGTATTAGTATTTGTAAGAGTCAAATGCTTGTATCGAGTTATAATGATGTTTTGCAGGATTTTCCAGGAAGTAGGACATAAGTTTTTCCAGAAATTTTCAGGAAACTTAACATAAAGATTTATGCAGGTCACTTCTGACGGCGTCAGGAATTAATTCCTGACGGCATCATGTGTAAAATTCTGGAAATTTTGCGAGTTTTGTTTTTCTAACGAAGTCTTAACGTTTTTGTTAATTCTTTAGTTTTATAAACTCCAGGAAATCTGCAAACATTCATTCCACAAGCATTATATCTTAATTTGCTTTCTAGGACTTGTTAGTATATATAGGTTGCCGCAGATTTTACGCGAGGTTGCCTTGTTTGTTTTCTCAGGTTTAATAGGTTATGTATGACAAGAAGATGATTTATTTTTCTGGAAGGGAAGCTTTGAATGTTCATTTTCTTGGAGGAAGATCTAACCTTGTTACCACACTATCCACACCAAACAAATCAGGGGAGTATTTGATTTCATTCTTTTACCTATTTCACTTTTACATTCTTTAATTGAACATTAGGGACAATGTTCATCCTAAGTGCAAGGGGAGGGTAAATGATGATACCTTATAGGATACACTTGCACTTGAGTTTGTTTGTTTGATGGTAGGTGTGTAATAAAACTAAGAGAAATACTTGTTAGTGTAATTTTAGCGCCAAATTTAAAATTTTTTGCAACATTTAGGAGTGAAACTTTAGCCTTAGCAAGCGTCTCATGGATAGGAATTCTATGACTAGCACAAAACCGTACTATTCAGAAACATTTTCCACCCAAATATGTGAGGTTCGCCTTTAGATTTGATAGGAAAAGCATTCACTGTTAGTGCTTATGAGTGTACCGGTAGCATTTTGATTCTAGAACTTGCGTTAGTGATGCATCCCGAGACCACTAGTGAGACTACATTCGTGTAGTAGGATTTACTACATGATAAGAGGCATTAGGATCACCCTTGTGTTAAACCCATATCATAATTACTTGACCATTTAAATCATATTACTTGGCTAGTAAAGTCAACTAATTTTTCCCACACCTTAGCGTTGTACTCATTTTTGTACACGAAACCCCTAGTACACCCCTCCGAGCCTATCTTTTTGTTTCTAACTTTAAGCATCTTACTTAAAGGAAGAATTTGTTACAACCCACTTAAATGTACACCTAAATCGCCTTAGCCTTCCGTGTATGCACTAATCTTTAGTGCATTATGGTTATTTGTTTAAACCTTTAGTTAATTATCTATTTGATTACATGGTTGCTAAGTCGAGTCATATCTTGTACATATTGTTTTGGGACGATTGGGACTCATGGGTAAAGTACTTTTGTTATGGAGTAATGCGGAAGAACATCATTTATTACCCCCATATGTGCGTTAATCTTAAAAGTACTCCAAGTGTTTTGATTATCTTGATTCAAGTCATTAGATTAGTTTATTGTAAAGTATGTAAAAATTCAAGTGTAAAGGGAATGTACATTCCCTGTGATGTATTATTTTGGATGGTAGGGTAAGAGTTTATGCCAAAAAAAATAATAAAAAATAAAAAAATAAAAAAAATGAAAAAAAAATAAAAAAGAAAAAGAAAAAAGAGAAAAAACATACGGACCACCATTCCGTTTTATTCTATGTTTATTTTATGTTTTTGTTATTTTTGATTTATTAGCTTAAGTCGAGTCTAGTCTTGGCTTAGCAACGCCATATTGTACATGTTATTAACCAAGATGATTAACTCGCCACCAGTAAATATTGCCTTTATCCAACAAAACCGTGTATTCCATATCCCTACACCTAACGTTATAACCCTTTGAAAGACCTCTTTGATAGTTTATCCTAGATGCTTACGCCAAGCGGTGGAGGTTTGATCCTTTCCCAAGCCTATGGTAATCTATTTTGTTATGACAGGTAGTGAGAGATGTTTTCCATATTGTAATATATTCTTTATTACACCCGAGAGATGTGAGTATCTAAACACTATTTGTGAGGTGCTAGTGTATGACCTCCGTGCTAGTCTTTGGACTTTAGTGGAACGATTATTTGTTGTAATTACTTTTATATTAGTGCTAAATGACCCCTGACTTGTATTTTGATTAGAATAAAAGCGCATTTGCTTGAGGATAAGCAAATCTCAAGTGTAAGAGTATTTGATGAGGCGAAAAATGAACCGTTTTTAGGGGGTCATTTTAGCCTGGATTTGAATTTATTTGATCAAATATTGCCCTAAATCATTCCTTTTGTCATTTTAGGTACTTTTGGAGTGAATTCTGGAAAAGGAAGCATTTTGGACGTTTTTGGAGCATAAAAGTGAAGAAAATGGCAAAGTCTTAATTTTCCTTGCTGGGAACAGTACCTGACGGCGTCAAGAGTTTCTAAAGGACGGCGTCAAGAGCAATACAAGAGGTAGAAGTGGATAAATCCGTGACGGTCCAGAGAGTTTTGTACTAAGGACATGACGGCGTCACCATAGGCCGTCATGGTCCAAATGTTAGTGACGGCCCAGAGCAACTTTACACATGACGGCGTCAAAAGTGGATCTATGCAATCCGATTTCATTATGGGCGGCGAGTTGACGGCGTCAGAATTTCCTTCTTGACGCCGTCACCCTGTAAAATCTATATATAGTTTTGCAATTTTCATTCATTAGTGTGTAACTTTTGAGAGAAACCCTAGTCCGATTTTCACAGCTCTTTCAAGGGTTTTTACCCTTTAAAACCTCTTATGTTCAATTGAGATAAGCACTCTTTCAATTCAATCAATATGTCTATGTGTTGTTTGAATATATCTTACACTTGTCTTCAATTTAACATGCTTGGCTAGATCTCTTGTGTGTTTGTTTAGATGTAGTGAAACCTAGATGTTAATTATGGGTTGATTGTTTGTTTATAGTTGTTACGGATGATTGTATTCGATGTTAGGCTTAAGAAAACTGGTAGACTTCCATTGGTAACATGGTTGAACATCTTAAGAAACATGATCAGAGGTGTACTATGATTTTTGGTTGTATTTAATGCGTAGGAGAATTCTAATGATCCCATGTTAGGAGCTTCTAACGGCTCGACATAGGAGTGAAGTAGGATCCTATAGAGTTAGGGAATATTGTACACGGCCCTACGACTAGTATTCAGGAATACGACCCATCATCCATGCAATTGTAACAAATTATCAACCTGTAAAAGATATCTAGGGAGTAATGAAACCTAAGTAAACACAACTTTCCCTATTATTGTTTACACCACATTAGTAATTAGCTTTCATTTCATTTTTGTGATTTTATTTTAATTGCATTTGTAGTAATTTGGGTTAGTTGGCTAGCAACTAATTCCGCCCACTCTTCCAAAACCGAGATTTTTAATTATTTTTATAAAATATAAAAATACGAAAATAATCATCCCTCACCTCTAGACCTGGTTCTTAGGCTTTCTAATCCTAGCGACACTATTCTTGAGTTGAACGATCAATCCCCCGGTACTTGTCACTATACTATACTACAACGATCAGGTACACTTCCTGGTGTGGGTTGTAAGCTTCTCGAGATCCCTCGAGAGGTAAAGCCTGGTGCGATTCCCACATATCAAAAACATATGCAACTTAGTATACTTATAATGCAAAATCACTTGTGATAATACAAAGTTTTATATCACAAGCTATAAAATGTTAATAATGGTAGTGTTTTTTAAATTACATTACAGGAAGTATATCAGATGATACAAGAGAGAATTGATAACATTTTGAATGTGAAAGAAATATTGGAACAGACAATAGATGAGAATCTCAAAATCTTTAAAAATGATGACACACTGAAGAAATACAAAGAGACAATGTGGCATATCTTCAAGCAACCAATTGACCATTTTGAATATCAAAGTGAAGAAGAAAACAACAATGTAAATGATGCTGGAGAAAGTAGTCACCAACAGCGAAAGGACGAAGAAGATGAAAATACAATACAAGAAGATGGAGAAACTGGTGAACAAGAGGATAGTGCAAAAAATAAAGATGCTGGAAATGATAACAAAAATGGAAACAAGAGGTAACAGTTACTAAAATTTGTCAATTTATACTAGAATATTACAAGTGATATTACATTAAAAACTAATATTTGTTCATTTATACTGGAATATCACAAGTGATATTGCAATGCAAATTATAGAAAGTAATTTATCACAAGTGATATTCAATTAAATTATATAAAATTACATGTTTGTTATTAAATTGTGAAATAATATTAAATTTATTGCAGTGAAAACAAAGATGATAATGAAGACAAAATAACAAAAGAGGTAACAAATCAAAAAAATGAAGCTGGAGAAACTGGTGGACAAGAGGATAGTGCAAAAAATAAAGATGATGGAAACGATAACAAAGATGGAAACAAGAGGTAAAAACTAAAATTTGTTTATTTATACTAGAATATCACAAGTGATATTACATTAAAAACTAAAAAAAAAGTTATTTATACTGAAATATCACAAGTGATATTGCTATAAAAATTATAGAAAGTTATTTATCACAAGTGATATTGCTTTAAAAATTATTGAAAGTTATTTATCACAAGTGATATTGCTTTAAAAATTATAGAAAGTTATTTATCACAAGTGATATTCGATTAAATTTTGCAATAAAATTAAAGTTATTGCAGTGAAAACAAAGATGAAACTGAGAACATCAATGATACAAAAAGCCCAGAAGAGCAGCCAAAAGCATTAAAGCGACAACATTCAGAGGATGAAGATAAAGAGAAGAAAAAAAGAAAAATAAAGCCATCTGTCTACCTACAATCCCCCTATAGAAAAACAAAGGTGAAGGTAGAACATAAACTGACAAAAGATGAAAAACTCCTTGGAAGAAGCATCTTTTCAATGCAAGGGGATGAAGCGTAAGATTAACATGAAATATAATTTTGTTGTTAAAATATCACAAGTAATATATTTTGTTTCTTATTCTTATGGGTACAAGTTAAAATATTGAAAAATGATGTTTTTTTATACAGAGAAACAGTTTTCAATGAGAAAGATAGAAATATGATGATTAGAATGAGCATACAATCGCTAGCACCAGGCTTAGAAGTTGAAAGTCCGGTGATTGACATATTTTCTTCAATCCTTAATAACGAGGAACGGTTTTCAACAAAGCCTTTCAAACGTCACTATTTTTACACAAGGATGATGGTATGAACCGTTTAATTCCCAATCATAGCAATATAATTAAATATATTTAAGTCTTAGATTAATTATTATTACTTTTAATTAACAGCTACCGGGGCTAATAGAAATCAAGAAAATAAATGAAAAAGAGAAAGAAAAACAAAAAGAAAAACTGATAAGTAAACAGTATGATATGTTTCAAGATCTTTTGAAGCTACAAATGAAAGAAGATTTGCAAAAGATGCAAATGGAAGATGTTGACCTGGTATATCACTTGTGATATGATTAATTTATCTGTCAAATACTCTATACTATTAAATTTATTTACATGATTTTTTATTTCTGTCAGGTGTTCTTCCCAATAATATTAAGTGAACATTACTATCTCATAGTTTTCAACATACAGAAAGGAAACGCTGTTATCATTGACAACAGCGACTCAGATGCAACATATGATGGGAAGTAAAAAGACAACTATGATTTAGTGGTAAGAACAGTTTTATATAACAAGTGATAAAAAAAGGTATATTGGTCTCTAATTGTCATTTTCTTTTATCTTTTTTTCTTTCAGAAAGGTGTTTTCCTAATGCATCTAACAACTTATGGACATACAAACGAATATATCATGAAGGAAAATTTCAAACCAAAGATATTGAAAATGAAATGGAGAACTAAACAAGAGAGAATAGACTATGGAGTATACATGATGGCACATATGGAGAGCTATGATGGAGAAACAGTTGCAACAAAATGGAAAACCGGATTGCTTGATGAAAAAGACAAAGGACACAGGGAGCAGATAGATAACTTAAGATCAAAGTATGCAGCAAAGATTGTTCTTCATGAGAAAAATGAAGACGAAATAAAATAAATAAAGATGACAGAATATGCATACCAGTTTGCTGCAGAATACCCAGAGGAAGAAACAATGAACAAGGTCGTCAATGAAGCAATTAACAAAAAGAAGGCAGAACTAAAGAAAATAGGACCAAGTGGAAGCTAATTATGTATTTTTATTTAATGTAAACAGTACGCAACTTTGCTTTGTTAATTTGTTTAGAAGTAGGTTGATCAGATTATTTTAGTACTAACAGACCAGGCAAAATGTTACAGACAATGTCGGAATTTAAGCCAACTGTAACTTCTTTAGAAGCTAGCTTATAATTGTTATTATTATTACTTATTATTATTATTTTCTGAATATCACTTGTGATATTTATAATCTCACTTTTAAATATTCAGATTATCACTTGTAATATTCAGAATATCACTTGTGATATTCTAAATATCACAAGTGATTTTCAATTAATACTTTGTAACATGAAAATCACAAGTGATATTCTGAATATCACAAGTGATATTCATGTTACAAAACATTATTTGAAAATCAATTGTAATATTTAGAATATCACTTCTGATTTTCTGAATATCACTTGTGATTTTCTGAATATCACAAGCGATTTCCATGTTACAAAACCTTAGTTGAAAATCACTTGTGATGTTCAGAATATCACTATTTTCCTATGAGTTTCTCTATGATTTTCCGAATATCACAAGTGATATTCACTTATGATTTTCTGAATATCACAAGTGATATTCAGAAAATTACAAGTGATATTCATGTTACAATACATTATTTGAAAATCAATTGTAATATTTAGAATATCACTTGTGAGTTTCATGTTACAAAACATTAGTTGAATATCACTTGTGATACTTAGAATATCAATTCTGATTTTCTGAATATCACTTGTGATTTTCTGAATATCACATACAAAACCTTAGTTGAAAATCACTTGTGATATTCAGAATCTCACTATTTTCCTATGAGTTTCTCTATGATTTTCTGAATATCACAAGTGATATTCAGAAAATTACAAGTGATATTCATGTTACAAAACATTATTTGAAAATAAATTGTAATATTTAGAATATCACTTGTGATTTTCATGTTACAAAACATTAGTTGAATATCACTTGTGATACTTAGAATATCACTTCTGATTTTCCTTTTTAATCTTATAAAATATAATAAAAGCATAGAAATTATAAAAAAAACTAAAACATAAACATTAAGTTATCACTTTGTATCTCTTGTGATAAACCACAACAAAATAACTGTCTTAAAACCTAAATCTCTAATCATTGACGACTTGGAACTATTTTCCTTTTTTATCTTGTTCATCTTGTTCTGCAATCTTTTTCATTATTGCTTCATTTACAATCTTTTCTGCTTCTTTTTTGTCTGGGTTCTCAGCTGCAAACTTCAACGCATAGTCTGACATCATTTTTTGCTTTTCATTTACTTCATGAAGCATCATCTTTGCTGCATACTTTGCTCTCAAATTGTTCGTCTGAATTCGATGGTTTTTGTTTGTTTCTTCTAGCATGCATGTTTCCCATTTTTTTTTTCCTTCATAATTTTCCATATGCATCATCATGTACAAACCGCAATCTATTTTTTCTTTCTTTGTCTTCCACTTCATGTTTAAGATTGTTGGTTTCATTTTTTCATTCATATAATCTTCTGCTTTTGGATATAGATATGTTGACAAATGTTTTGCAAAAACACCACTCTGAAAAATTGAAAATACAAAGTGTCATTTATAGAGTAATATCACAAGTGATATTCAGAATGTCAAAATTGATAATATGAATATCACAAGTGATATTCTAAATATCACAAGTGATACTATGAATATCACAAGTGATACTACGAATATCACAAGTGATACTATGAATATCACAACTGATATTCAGTAAATTAAAAACAAAGTGTTTCTTACCACAAACTCATAGTTTCCTTTGTACTTTTCTTCATATGTTGCAACAGAATCACTGTTATTAATTATCACAGATGTCCTTTCAAGATGTTGAAAACTATTAGGTAATAATGCTCATATGTTATGACTGGGAAGAAAACCTGTTATCATAAAATTTTAAAAATGATGTTAGTTTTAAAAGAATATACTAAATTCATTTATTAATTTATAAAAGTTATATGATATACCAAATCAACATCTTCAAATTGTAGTTTGCTTATATCGTCTTCCGTTTGAATTAAAACCATCTTTGAAAACTCTTTGTATTGTTTTTCAATCTTGGTTTTCATGCTCTCTGGTTTATCCTGTATTATTCCGGGCAGCTGATTGATAATTAAAAACAAGTTAAATTTAGTTAATTTATAGTTACATTCAATTATAAATACATTAAATTTAAATCAAATTTATCTTACCATCATTAATGTATAAAAGTAATGTCTTTTGATATCTTTCTCTAACTCCCGTTCCTAGTGATTTAGGATAGAAGCAAAAGTGTCAATCACAGGAGTTTCAATCTTCAATCCTGGTGCTAATGATTGCACGTTCATTCTCATTAATTCTACAGATTGATCCCTGAAAACTTGCTCTCTGTTTTTCACAATATCACACGTGATTTCTATAAGAAACTACACATATTACTAATTTCTTTTATGTGTCACAGGTGATACTACTTACTTATTTTATTTTTTAAAGATAACATCTTACGTATCACCTGTGTTACATTCAAATAAAGTTCATAAAAAATTAAAGTTAATCTTACGCTTCGTTTCCTTGCATACAGAAGATGCTTCTGGCCAATAGTATTTCATCATCTGTTAGCTCTTCTGTTGTGCTGACTTTTTCATACATATACGGTGATTGCAGGCACTGATTCTCCTTTTCTTCATCATTTGGCTCTCTTTCTTTGGATGGTTTTGACCTTACTAATGGGCTGTCAAATCCTAGATTAAATGTCGGCTGAGATCCTGGTGTGAATTCAAAAACGTGCTCCCTACTTTTACAACTAGATGGACCTGCTTGTTCATTTTGTTGTTCTTTTGTGAAGATTCTCCTGCTTGTTCCGTCTGTTTATCTTCAACGTTTTTTTGATTCCAAAAATTCTGCCATTCAGCGTCTTGGATAACTTCTAAGAATTCTTCATCAGTTAAGTCTTCAAGCTTTTTTTAACCCAATTTGGCTTCTTTCTCTTTCATTTCTCTGAATTCTTTTTTAAGTTCTTCATCAGTTTTATCCAGTAATTCGTCAAAAATTGATAGATCATCTTGGATATTTTCAGCTTCATTCATTTTTTCATCCTAAAATAATAATAATAATAATAATAATAATAATAATAATAATAATAATAATAATAATAATAATAATAATAATAATAATAATAATAATAATAATAATAATAATAATAATAATAATAAAATATAAAATAAATAAAAAGCACATAATATCACAAGGGATATTAAATAACAAAAAACAAAAACCTAAAAATTAAAAACATAATATAACAAGTGATAACTAATACTATATCACCAGTGATACCTCATATCACCTG
Organism: Artemisia argyi; assembly: GCA_030686995.1. Taxonomy (NCBI): domain Eukaryota; kingdom Viridiplantae; phylum Streptophyta; class Magnoliopsida; order Asterales; family Asteraceae; genus Artemisia; species Artemisia argyi. The sequence goes on from CM060695.1 coordinate 114,844,001, forward strand.
TGATACTTAAACCAAAAATACTTAAAAGCAACAAAAATAAATGTACCTTGTATCTACTGCTGACATTGTTGTTTTCCGGAACTACATCGTTTTCGCTACTACTTACATCTTTATTTCCTGCAGCTTCATCCATTATATTACATGTCCCGTCATTGTTCACTGAAGCCTCTTCCCCTATATTACTCTCGTTGTTTGCCGTATCTTCATCATTTCCATTCCCTTGCACATCATCTTGTTTGTCAACTTCATCATCATCGACTATCATAGATTCTCCATTGTTGTCATCTTCATCATCGCTCGTTGGAAATTTGATAGAGCTTGATTCTGTTGATGATGAATACAACGGACTTCTTTGATTGAATTTTCCATTTGGGTTTATGAAAATCTCATTCAATCTCTCTCTATATTGATTAAGCCTTTGATCATTTCCAAACTTGTATATAGTATCTATGATTGTTTCTTCAAACCATTCTTTATCACTCACAATGCTTTCTATTTTATCTTCTAACATCTGATAAATTTCCTGAAAATCAATTTAATGTTGAAGAAATGATTAGTTATATTTTTAAAGTCATAAAATAATATTACTCATATTATAATATAATATCACAAGAGATATCATACACTCACCTCATTTTTAGCAGTTCTTTCTTTTTTATTTAGACCTCAAAGATCTCCTATTATCTCCACCATCCCAAAGTATTTACTTACATCCATTTCTAGAGACTCCCTGCTTTTCAGCAGGTTTGCGTTTCAGCTTTTGAAAGCTGGGTATCTTCTTGGCACATTCATTGCATCAAACTTTGTATATTGTAAATATGCAAGTTGTTTCACCAACCATTAAATCAGATGAAACATAAATAAAAAACATTCATATTAGGTATCACAGGTGATACCTCATATAGTCTTTTTTAACAAATGAAAGTAATTGATAGTATTTCCAGTGATACTTGAAGAAAAAAACATTTGAACACAAAAAATAAATGCATGTATATATATTTTTTTCAATCATAACTTGTTTATTAAAAGAAAAAAACAAATAAAAATTTAGGAGTTACCATCAAGAATGTTACTGGCCCAAAATAGACAACCTCCATCCTATCCCTCTTTCTTATTGCCCAAAAAAATTTTGATGATTTCGCACATTCATACACATAACTGCACCAATCTATTTCTGTCACGTCATCTTCTTCAAAAAAGTTTTCCAATACCGTAGTTTTTACAACATGGTTGTAATCACATTCTCCAAATGTATTTGCAACTTGCATCAAAAAGTTCATTCTAAAGATGAAATCTGTGTTGGTTGTCTTTAATATCTGCTTTGATATTGAATTTATAGTCAACTTCTTTTCATCGTTGTATTGATCCTTCCATTCTTGCTCAAATCGATCATTTTTTTCTATTTCTCCTTCATTCATTTCCAACCTCCTTGAACCCTTTGGTAACCCAAGAACAAACTTCACTGTTTGTGGAGAAATTTTTAAGTTACCCGTTGGAAGCCTAAGGTTCATTCCTTCTACATCGAGGATGTCTACTACATAAAATGCTAGCCTTGTTGGTAATTCATTAATTGGAAAATCAATCAAGTCTCCGAACCCCATTTTTCTTATTTCTTTCTTTCTTTCTTTGCTTAACCCATGCATTGCTTCAAAAAGAGGCTTAACTGTTGCCATTGCCCTCAATATAGTATACACCTTTCTTTTCTTCTTTATATCATTTTCATCCATATCAGCATTCTCTGATTCATCTATTTTTCTTTTTCCTTTTGATTTTTCACGCTTCTTGTCTTCAACTACTTTCTTTTTATCTTTTTCTGTTTCTCTTCTCTTAGCATCAGCTTCTTTTCTTTTTACAGAAGCTTCTTTTTCAACATGATATTTTATATAAACAAGGTTGTAGGTTAATGAATGTTATTTATATCACTAGAGATACTTGTGATATCACTAGTGATACCTGTTATATCACTAGTGATACTTGTAATATCACTAGAGATACTTTTGATATCACTAGTGATACTAGTCATCTAAAATTAATATAGTAATGAATTTTTACAAAAACTAACCTGTTCATCGGCTTTCGCTGCTTCTTTGTCTAATTTTCCTGCTTCTTCCTCTAACTTTTTTTCTTTCATCAGCTTTTTCATTCTCTTCGCTTGTTGTGCTGCTAATAGTGGATGCAAAACTTTACAATGTTTTTTCTTACATCCTAATCTTGGTAACTGTTTTTTTCTTTTTGTTATTCTTACATTATCTGTATTTTTTTATATAACAAGCGAAATATAAGTTATCATTCTTTGAATTTTAATATTGTGAGAAATGTACATATATTAATTACAGAGTACATCTTTATAACAGCTTAACATCTAATTTGACAGAATAACATCTTGCCTACATTACATTACTTAATTAACCTATTGTGTAAATCACATTAACTTATAATTCAGTAGATAACTTAGTCTAATACACTGATCTTCAAATAATCAGCTCATTATATTAAAACACAACTTGTACCAAACACAACTTAAAGTAATCTATTAAAGAACTAACAATAAATAAGCTAAAAAAGTTTAACAATAAGAATAAATATATTAAAGAACTAAAAAAAGACAATCATAAGCTAAAAAATACAATAATAAGCTAGGGTTTAGATTGACAAAAGTTTAAGCACGAAAATAAGCAAAGGAAACAAATAATACTGAAATGAGTGTCATACCTTTAACCAAATTTTTTTTCAATGTTCTTTCCCTTATCTTGTTTTTCAGCTTCCGATTGATTCATTTTTATGTTTTTCAGAGATCAAATCACTGGAGATAGTGTGTGTAATTTGATTGTTAGACTTATAGATAGTGTGTGTGAGTTTTTTAACTAATGGTTTACGTTGCAGATCTAGGTCATAATGATCGGTTAAGCAATTTGGGTATTTTTTTGTGCAATTTTACAGTTTCGGTCCTTGTATTTTTATTTATTCTAATTTATGTCTATAATTTTTATCAATCATTGGAGATATGATTATTTTTTATTTATTTATTTATTTATTTATTATTATTTTTTTATTTTTTTAAGTCTAATTTATTATGTATAGTAATTTTTTTTTCATCACTGGTGATATGTTAAAAAATTTGGCTTAGTGATTGCTTTAATATGGGCTAAATGTTTATCGTTTTCACAGTCCAATAATTAAATATAATTTGGGCTTAGTGATTGGCCCAAAGAGGTATCACTTTTCTAGATAAAAGATATTAGGTATCACCTGTGATACATATATATAAAATATGAGATATCACCTTTGATACATTTAAAAACACACAAATGCTTAAGTAATTCAAAGGCATTAAAAAAAAACTTAAAATTAACTTCATCTATCTACCCAGAATCCAAAACAAAGATAATACAAAGACGCCATCACTTTTTGCATATCTAACACTTAATCATAGATGCATTAAGATTATGCAAAATCCATAACAAAGTATAGCACAATCTCCATCACCAGGGAATGTGGTTCGGGTCCTAACAGAGCACCATCATTCTTAGGTAACCACAAACTTGGACAGTTGTCCATCACATTCCGTGGCTCGGCAGTACCACAATGGATTTTTGCATATCTAATAGCTAATACTAGTTTAACATTCATTGTTTAGAAATCTAAAACACATAAAACATAAATTGTCTTTGGAAATAAAAGCATTAAAATCAACTAATGCTTTTCTTCTACTGCCTTTCTAATCATAAATGCTTCAACCATCTTCTTCTGCTCTTCTTTATCATTGTGTTCTTCATCAAACTTGATTGCAAAATCTGACATCATCTTACTATTCTTGTTCGCATCATGCAAGAGGATCTTGGAAGCATACCTCATCCTCATTCTTTTAATCTGTTTAGCATATTGACGGTTTCTTTCATCCAAGATATTTGTCTTCCATTTTAGTCCAATTTCACCTTCAAACATCTCCATATGCATCATCAAATATAGCCCGCAATCTATCTTGTTTTCTTTTGTTCTCCATTTCATCTTTGCTATCTTTGCTGACCTGTCTTTCAAAATTTTGTTTCAATGATGGGTGTTTAGTACAGATCAAGAAATGAACAAAAATCTCTCTCTGCAAATAAAATAAAAAGTATTCAAATAAAATAAAATCTATCTCTAGTGATATTAATAATGACTTTAAAATAAAAGTATTTAAATATAGATGAGAACAGACGTAACTCACCACAAAATCAAATATTTTTTTGTATTTCCCATCGTAATCTGCATCAGAAATACTGTTGTCCAGTATTACAGCATGACCTTTTTCAAGGTCAAAAACTATTACATAGTAATGATCATGAGCGACGATGGGGAAGAATACAAGCTTTACATCTCTCAATTTGAAACTTGTTTCATCCTTGTTGAGTATACCCATAAACGCCTCAATCTGCTTGTTCAGGTTTTTTTTCTCGTTCTGAACCTCTGGTTGTTGTTTTATCACAAGATATAAAATATTATTTAAAATGAAAGAAGATTATAGATCAATGGCAGTTTTTTATATCACCAGAGATACTTGTGATATCACTGTGATACTTTTGATATCACTAGAGATACTTTTGATATCCAATTTAAATAATAATGAATTTTTACAAATAACTAACCATTGTAGCCAATGGTAAGTAGTATCTCCTCTTTTCACTCTTCAGTTTTCTTCTCTCTTCTTCATTCAGCACAGCAACGAATGCATCAATTACCAAGCTATCTATTAGAATCCCTGGCGAAAGTGATTGCATTGTTATTCTTGGAACTATTGTTCCCTTTCCATCATCAAACACATTGTCCCTGTATTATAGTATCACAGGTGATAAATATCAGTATCTTTATAATGTACAGAATATCACTCGTGATAAATAACATAATTTAAAAATATAACAAAGAATCTTACAGGATGTGTCCTTCCATTGAAAAAAAGTTGTATGCCAACAGTCTTTCATCTTCTGTCAACGCCTCCATAACATTACAAATTTTGTTATTATACGGTGACTTTAAGTAGATTGATGGCTTAACTTTCCTTTTTCCTTCTATTACTTCATTTTTTATGCTTGCTTCACCAATGTCCTTTCCAGTTCCGAATGGCTTTTCTTGAATTGATGGGCTTTCAAATTCTGGAATTTCAGATTGTCTTGCAGCTTCGTTAAGCTCCTTTTCAGCTTCCTTTTGAACTATCTCTTGTTCAGTTTTTACCTTTAAAGCTTCTTGATGTTTTTATGCTTCCTTCTTTTTCTTTGCTTCTACTTTTGCAACCTGTATTCAAGATTATTATATTGTATCACTTGAGATATTACATTATGTTATATAACCATTTTTTATACCTTTTGTATTTCTTGTTGTCTTTTTTTCTCAGCGTCTTCTTTTTGTTTTTGAATTACTTTTTCTTTTTCTTCTTCCGCAGCCTGTTTTATTATTTAAAAATAAAAAATATTAGATTATGTCACTTGACATACTACATTTTGTGATATTATTTTTTTTTCTCCTTATATTACCGTTTGTTTCTTAAGTTTTTCTTCTTCTTGTTTCTTTTTTTCAGTTTCTGCTTCTTTCGCAGCAGCTTCTTTTATGGCCTGTTTTTCAATTTAAAAACAAAAAATTAAGTATATAAAGGTATTTTATCACTTGTGATACTGCATAAACAAAACTATTCGATTAATCTAACCTTTTCTGCAGCCTCTTTTTCGGCATGTTCCTTTGTTGTAGCTTCTTTCGCAGTAGCTTCTTTTATGGCCTGTTTTCAAATTTAAAAACAAAAAATTAAGTATATAAAGGTATTTTATCGCTTGTGATACTGCATAAAGAAAACTATTCGATTAATCTAACCTTCTCTGCAGCCTCTTTTTCGGCATGTTCCTTTGCTGCAGCTTCTTTAGCAGCAGCTTCTTTTATGGCCTGTTTTTCAATTTAAAAACAAAAAAATTAAGTATATAAAGGTATTTTATCACTTGTGATACTGCATAAACAAAACTATTCGATTAATCTAACCTTTTCTGCAGCCTCTTTTTCGGCATGTTCCTTTGCTGCAGCTTATTTTATGGCCTGTTTTCAAATTTAAAAACAAAAAATTAAGTATATAAAGGTATTTTATCACTTGTGATACTGCATAAACAAAACTATTCGATTAATCTAACCTTTTCTGCAGCCTCTTTTTCGGCATGTTCCTTTGCTGCAGCTTCTTTTATGGCCTGTTTTCAAACTTAAAAACAAAAAATTAAGTATATAAAGGTATTCTATCACTTGTGATACTGCATAAACAAAACTATTCGATTAATCTAACCTTCTCTGCAGCCTCTTTTTCGGCATGTTCCTTTGCTGCAGCTTCTTTTACAGCCTGTTTTTCAATTTAAAAACAAAAAATTAAGTATATAAAGGTATTTTATCACTTGTGATACTGCATAAACAAAACTATTCGATTAATCTAATCTTTTATGCATCCTCTTTTTCAGTATGTTCCTTTGCTGCAGCTTCTTCCCGGGCTTGTTTTTCAAATTGTTCATCCACATTTTCTCCTTCTTCATCCACATTTTTCTCATCATCGTCATTATCATCACTCCCACCATCATCACTTCCTCTATCATCATCACTCCCACCTTTATCTCCATCATTATTCTCATCATCATCATTACGTCTTATACTAGGGCCTGCCTGATCGTCCACTGGTCTCCCAAATTCATCAGTTCTTATTCCTATTTGGAATTCCATATTTAACATTTCTAAAAACCTCCCTATCGTTTCATCCCCTTTGTAAATCTCCATGCCTACTTTGATAGAAGTTTCTAATTCTTTTTTCTCTCTTAAGAGTCTATCAAAGTTTTCTTGTATTCTCTCATATACCTCCTGTGTTTAAAATATATATATATATATATATATATATATATATATATATATATATATATATATATATATATATATATATATATATATATATATATATATATATATATATATATAAGAATGTATCCACTAGTCATATCAATTAATAAAATAATTTATCACTAGTGATATCTTACCTGTTTGATCTTTTGGTTTTCATTTTCTTCATTGTCTTTGATGCGTAGGGATTGCACCAGGCTTTACCTCTCAAGGGATCTTGAGAAGCTTACAACCCCCACCAGGCAGTGTACCTGATCGTTGTAGTATAGTATAGTGACAAGTACCGGGGGATTGATCGTTTAGCTAGGAATAGTGTCGCTAGGATTAGAAAACCTAATTACTAGTTATAGAGATGAGAGATGATTCTTTTTGTATTTTTATGTTTTTTAGAAAGCAAGTAAAAATCTCGGGTTTTGAAGGATATGGGCGGAATTAGTTGCTAGTCAACTAACCCAATACTAAGATGCAATCAAAATAAAATACTAGATATGAAAATAAACTAAATTAAACTAAGGTTGTGAGCAATAAGTGGAGAAATGTGTTTACTTAGATTTCACTACTCCCGAGATATCTTTTACACGTTAATTACTTGTTATAGTTGCGTGGATGACAGATTGTATTCCTTAATACCATTCATGGGGTGGCGTACTTAACTCCCCAATCCTATGAGTGCCTACTTCACTCCTATGCCGAGCCGGCTAAGAAGCTCCTAACATGGGATCATTAGAATTTAGTCATGCATTAAATACAACCAATAAAACCTAGTACACATCGGTTCATGTTTCCTAAGACGTTCAAGCATGTTACCATTTGGAAATCTGCCAGTTTTCTTAAGCCTAACATTGAAATCATTCATCCAATACAACCATAAACAAGTAATCAACACATAATTAACATCTAGGTTCATTAGATCTAAGCAAACACAAGATAAATCTAGCCTAGCATGGTGGAATCAAGACAAGCACAAGATATAGACAACCAACACATAGACATATTGATTGAATTAAAAGAACACTTATCTCAATAGCACATGTAAGGGTTCAAGGGCTGAAAACCCTTGAAAAACCTGTAAAATTCGTATATAGTTCGGCCTTAGGGTTTCTCCAAACTTGTTCCTCTAATGAATGAAAATTAGAAAACTATATATAGATAATTGAGGCTGACGGCGTCAAGAACAACCTTGTGACGCCGTCATCTCGCCGCCAAAAGAATCCTCGGACTGCCTTGATCTACATCTGACACCGTCATGTATTACACTTTTCCAGACCGTCACGTATTTAACACTTGACGCTCTTCCTTGTGACGCCCTCATTTATGTACTGGGCCGTCATGATTTTTACTCTTGACGCCGTCAACTTGTTACTCTTGACGCCGTCACACACTGTTCCTAGCTTGGAAAATTAAGTCTTTGGCATTTTCTTCACTTTTATGCTCCAAAAATGTCTGAATTGCTTCCTTTTCCAGATTTCACTCCCAAAGTATCTAAAATCACAAAAGGAACGATTTAGGGCAATATTTGATCAAATAAATTCAATTCCGGGCTTAAATGACCCCCTAAAAGTGGTTCATTTTTCGCCTCATCATATACCCTTACACTTGAGATTTGCTTGTCCTCAAGCAAATGCGCTTTTATTCTAATCAAAATACAAGTTAGGGGTCATTTAACACTAATATAAAAGTAATTACAACAAATAATCGTTCCACTAAAGATCAAAGACAAGCACGGAGGTCATACACTAGCACCTCACAAATAGTGTTTAGATACTCACATCTCTCGGGTGTAATAAAGTATAAATTACAATATGGAAACGGAAGATATCTCTCACTACCTGTCATAGCAAAATAGATTACCATAGGCTTGGGAAAGGATCAAACCTCCACCACATGGCGTAAGCACCTAGGATAAACTATCAAATAGGTCTTTCAAAGGGTTGTAACGTTAGGTGTAGGGATATGAAATACACGGTTTTGTTGGATATAGGCAGTCTTTACTGGTGGCGAGTTAACAATCTTGGTTAATTACATGTACAATATAGCGTTGCTAAGCGAAGACTAGACTCGACTTAAGCTAATAAATGAAAAATAACAAAAACATATAATGAACATAGAATAAAAAGGGATGGTAGTCCGTATGTTTTTTCTCTTTTCTTTTTTTCTATTTTTTTCTTTTCTTTTTTTTTTCTTGATTTTTTTTTCGATTTTTTTTTTCTTTTTTTTTTTTTTTTTTTTTTTTTTTTTTTTTTTTGCATACACTCTTACCCTACCATCCAAAATGATACATCATAGGGAATGAACATTCCCCTTACACTTGAATTTTTACATACTTTACAATAAACTAATCTAATGACTCGAATTAATAAAATCAAAACACTTGGAGTACTTTTAAGATTAATGCACATACGGGGGTAATAAATGATGTTCTTCCCTATTACTCCATAAATAAGTACTTTACCCATGAGTCCCAATCGTCTCAAAACAATATGTACAAGGATATGACTCGACTTAGCAACTATGTAATCAATTAGATAGTTAACTTAGGGTTTAACAAATAACAATAATGCACTAAAAATGAGCGCATACACGGAAGGCTAAGGCGATTTGGGTGCACATTTAAGTGGGGTGTAACAAATTCTTCCTTTAAGTAAAATGCTTAAAGTTAGAAACGAAAAGATAGGCTCGGAGGGGCGTACTAGGGGTTTCGTGTACTAAAAATGAGTACAACGCTAAGGGTGTGGAAAAAATTAGTTGGCTTAACTAGCCAAGTAATATGACTTAAATGGTCAAGTAATTATGATACGGGTTTAACACAAGGGTGTTCCTAATGCCTCTTATCATGTAGTAAATCCTACTACACGAATGTAGTCTCACTAGCGGTCTCGGGATGCATCACTAACGCAAGTTCTAGAATCTAAATGCTACCGGTACACTCATAAGCACTAATAGTAAATGCTTTTCCTATCAAATCTAAAGGCGAACCTCACATATTTGGGTGGAAAATTTTTTTTAAAAGTACGGTTATGTGCTAGTCATACAATCTCCTATCAATGAGACACTTACTATGGCTAAAGTTTCACTCCTAAATGTTGTAAAAAAATTTAAATTTGGCGCTAAAATTGCATTACCAAGTATTTCTCATAGTTTTATTACACATCTACTATCAAACAAACAAACTCAAGCGAAAGTGTATTTGTAAGGTATCATCATTTTACCCTCCCCTTACACTTAAGATGAACATTGTCCCCAATGTTCAAGTAAAGAATGTAAAAGTGAAATAAGTAAAAAGAATGAAATCAAATACTCCCCTGAGGCCCTGATTCGCTCGGTATGGATAATAAGGTGGCCAGGTTAGATCTTCCTCCAAGAAAATGAACAATCAAAGCTTCCCTTCCAGAATATAAATCATCTTCTTGCCATACATAACCTGTAAATCCTGAGAAAACGAACAAGACAACCTCGCATAAAATCGGCGGCAATCTACATAAGTTACTAAATCCTAGAAAACAAAATAAGATATAATGCTTGTGGAATGAAGTTTGCAGATTTCCTGGAGATTATAAAACTTAATAATTCAACAAAAACTTTAAAACTCCGTTAGAAAAACAAAACTGGTAAAATTTCCAGATTTTTACACGTGACGCCGTCAAGAGCAAACTCGTGACGCCGTCAGAAGTGACCTGCAGAAATTCTTATGTTAAGTTTCCGGCAAATTTCTGGAAAAACTTGGTCCTACTTCCTGGAAAATCCTGCAAAACTTCATTATGACTCAATACAAGCATTTGACTCTAACAAATACGAATATACATGTTCACTTAATATTGTGGAGAATCATGATCGGTTTGTTTCTTAAAAACATATTTGGGGTTTCCCCTTACACTTATCTTTTGCAAAAATACCTTTAGGTGGAGTTAAGACTAGGCCAAAACAACAAAGTAAAGTATTTCCACTTTTTTAGTTTAGAAACATGATCTACCAACAATAAAAATAAAGCATGCATACGGAAGCAAATAACAAACAAACAAAATAAAATCACACAAAATGAAGAATGTCACCATAAGCACATTCAATTATTTCAAATAAACGTAAACATAAAAAAAAAAAAAAAAAAAAAAAAAAAAAAAGAAAAAAAAATGTTCAATTCCAACAGAGGCCGCATCCTAAACTATTACAGTACCAATTGTTTCAAATTATACAACCATCAATAAATTGTTCAGAAATAACAGACATCAAGAAAGATCACTGGGGAGGAGGACCAAAAAGGTAGTCATAGCTAGGAGGGACGTGTTCTGTGTACCCGTAGGGAGGGTAGTCTGTCTCACGACCGGGGAATGGATCAATCTGCAGGTGAGGCTCAAGCTGATCACGGGTGGAGAGGTGCTGCATCTGGCGGATAGTGTGATCATACATCCAATCAAAGCGCTGGTCAGTGGTGGTCCGCCATGCGTCCACCTGCCCCATCCAGGCTCCCTGGTGTGCCTGCCAGTCTCCCCGACTCATGTGTCGGTAGTAGTCAGTTGTCCCCTCCTCATAACCCTCAAACTGATGCTGCTGGGGCGCTCCCTCATCATCATCATCATCATCATCCTCATCATCAGGTCCCCCTGCCTCATACCAGTTATAGGTCCCATTCCTCATCAGCATCACGATGCTCATCTGCCTGAGGGATTTAGCCCTCACTACCCTACAAGCCCCACAGTCGCTCAAGTATCCCATGATTGGGGGAGTAAGAAGATTATAGGAACGAGCCAACCGGGTCACGAACATCCCCCCATACACCTTATCGATATCCCTCTCACCCACACTAGTCCTCAAATAACTAGCTACCCAAAATGGGATGTTTGCAGTAAACATCCGCTGAAAAGATGGTGTACAGGTAGAAAAGATCTGAAGCAGTGACACGGTGAGAGGTGCCATGACGTCCTGACAGGCTGTATGAGATGCATCTGTGGACCAACCTAACTATGGGGTCCCTGATTGATGCTGCCCCAGTAGTCGAGGTGTAAACCCCGTCCCCAATGGTCGGCCAAAAAGTAACACACCTCATATCACTCCTCAAAGTCTCCCCATGCAACAACCTCTGCATAAAACCTCCATCAACAGCCTCCTCCCTAGTATACAACCCTATCCTCCAACCAAACTCAGTAACCGAACATGATCGCACTTCCCCTCCTAACCTAAAATAGATAGTGGTGCCCCCCATGTCCGTCCTAGCCTCAGCCTGATCAAAATGGAAGGTCGCAAAGAACTCCCTCACCAACTCACTATACACCATCTGCCTAATCCTAAACAACCTCTCCCATTGAGGACCCGCAAACCCATCAGTGTGGATCCTCCCCAGAAACGCAGCTTCCAAACCTTGGGACCTAAGAAACTCCTAATCAACCACGGCCCCAACATCAATGTGGTGATTACAAAGTTCCGCATACTTGGTGGAGGCGGCAACATTGTCAAATTCACCCCAACTATGGACCAATTCCCCATAGTTAACTCTTTGGGACCTATAAGAGCTGCCACAATGTTGTCGAGATCGCTTGCTCATTTTCCTGGGAAAAGATAGAGTGAACGGAAATAATTAGAACGAGAATTTTATTGATTTTTTTTTTTTTTTTTTGTTGTCAGATACATCTGACGCCGTCAGTAAGAGGTCCTGACGCCGTCAGACCTAGCAGAATCCGAGCCATGCAATTACGAGGGAAAAATCAATTTTCAAACTCTTAACCCATTACCCAAACGCTCCTTTAATCAAAAACATGGGTGGGGGGTCAAAAAATCAGTGGCATGAGGGATTTTTCCTAAATTAACGCATGATTCAAGTGGGTTAACATCATCTAAGGGTAACCCCATGAATACAAATCACCAAATGGATGGCATTACGATTTGTCAATGATGGGTCAAAAATGGGGTTTCGGATGAAAGGGGTTTTCAAAATTGATTGATCCTAAGGACAATTGATTGAAAAAGAGTGAAGAAAAACTACTTACCGAGTGGAGATTAATCACGGAAGATGTCGAATTGGAGGGTGGAGATTCGGAGTGGTAGCAGCACTTTGGGTGAGATTTGTGGGGTATGAGTTGAAAGTGATTGAATTTGGGTTATTATTGCTGAATTAGCGAGGTGACGGCGTCAAGAGTTAATATCTGACGCCGTCAGATGTCCGTGTGAGGTGTAAAATGGAGTAATTCCACATTTAGTCCCTGCACTTAGTGTGAATAGCTAAACAAAAGTAAAACCATGAGTAGCTATTCCATTAGTGAAGTCCACCAGGGTCGAACGTTTCATTACTGTCACGGAAAGAGGTGTGGTTGTAGAAAGGAATGGGTGATGTTTTAGTTAAGTTGTAACCTTCGCACGGGTCACCGGTGTGTACAAAGAGGTGTTGTTCCATAGAGGGTTTCAAATCTGTGGTGTTTTTGAGGTGCAACCTCTTCACACCGGGTTTAAAACCAAAAAAACGTCTCTTGCACAAGTTTGGGAATGTGGTTTGCAAGCATCCAATGAAAATGTTATGAAATTGCGAATTCTTCTCTTCCTAAGGATGCTCACAAAAGTGGGAGGTGATTGATGGTGAATCACTTGGGGAAGATTTCTCGTTATCCTCTTGGTCAAACACCAAAGGAGTTGAAACCTCAAAGACTTTTTCGATTTTTCTAGGTGCGGAATTTTCTTTAATCTTCTCTTTGATCCTTGATATGAATTGGTCTGCTAAATCCACAAAAGCATTGCGAGTGCTTTCCATGCGTGCTTCTAGGTGCTGGATTTGTTTTTCCTGATTATTCATGAAGGTTACCATTATCCCTTTGAACTCCTCTTGCCGTGAACGTTCAGGAAAATTATGGTTAATAACCGCATTCCTACGTAAATTAGGGTTCCACACGGTTTCAGCAGCAGGTTTCTCAATACTCATTAATTCTTTTACCTGCTTCTCGATACTTCCTAATAACTGCTCTTGAGTGGCGTGTGCGTAGTCAAGTTTTCCCTTGCTTGGAAACATCGGGTCCTCCCATCCTTCTTCTTCGTATTGTGCCAACCCCTCAAGAACTTTCCAGCATTCGTCAATGCTAAGTCTGTTTAGCCTGCCCTTGGCTGCGTAATCTATAGCTCTCCTTGTTTGATAGTTAACTTTATCGTAAATGATTTGAATCTGGAGCCATGGTTCAATGCCATGATGAGGGACTTTTCGGAGCAGGTCTTTATATCGAGTCCATGCTTCGTAAAAGGTTTCATTTTGACGTTGTTGGAAAATCAAGATGTCATTTCTAAGCTTAGTAGTTCTCCCCGGTGGGAAAAATTGAGCAAGGAAACGAGTGGTGAGATCATCCCATGTGGTGATGGATCCTGCGGGTAAACGCTCAAGCCATTGACTAGCTTGATCTCGTAGAGAGAATTAGAATAGGCGTAATTGGGTTGTCTCTCTAGTTTCAACATCTAGGTCTATGGAGTCTACGATTTTTAGGAAGTCCTTAAGATGTTGGTTTGGATCTTCGGAACGAAGTCCATGAAATGCACATCCGCTTTGCACCAACCGGATGGTGTCGGATCGCAAAGGGGTCACATTGGCTCCGGTGAGCTCAATGGTGTTTCGATTGCCTTGGTGGCTAGGTCGGTAATACTCTCCTAAGGTTCGGGGCCTAAGAGGTTCTAGTGGTGGGTTTTGTTGTGGTGGGATGACGGGGTCAAAGATGTTCCCATTGTCCATGATGTCGGGTGGTGAAAAGTTACGAACAAAAACACAAAGAAATAAGATAGACTAAAGAAGACCTAAAAATAAAAATAAAATCTTACTAGAAAGGAATCTAGCAAGTAGACCTAATAAAAATAAATTCTAACCTAGACAATAACTATTCCCCGGGCTGCGGCGCCAAAAACTTGATGCGTAGGGATTGCACCAGGCTTTACCTCTCAAGGGATCTTGAGAAGCTTACAACCCCCACCAGGCAGTGTACCTGATCGTTGTAGTATAGTATAGTGACAAGTACCGGGGGATTGATCGTTCAGCGAGGAATAGTGTCGCTAGGATTAGAAAACCTAATTACCAGGTCTAGAGATGAGAGATGATTATTTTTGTATTTTTATGTTTTTTAGAAAGCAAGTAAAAATCTCGGGTTTTGAAGGATATGGGCGGAATTAGTTGCTAGTCAACTAACCCAATACTAAGATGCAATCAAAATAAAATACTAGAAATGAAAATAAACTAAATTAAACTAAGGTTGTGAGCAATAAGTGGAGAAATGTGTTTACATAGATTTCGCTACTCCCTAGATATCTTTTACACGTTAATTACTTGTTATAGTTGCGTGGATGACAGATTGTATTCCTTAATACCATTCATTGGGTGGCGTACTTAACTCCCCAATCCTATGAGTGCCTACTTCACTCATATGTCGAGTCGGCTAAGAAGCTCCTAACATGGGATCATTAGAATTTACTCATGCATTAAATACAACCAATAAAACCTAGTACACATCGGTTCATGTTTCCTACGACGTTCAAGCATGTTACCATTTGGAGCTCTGCCAGTTTTCTTAAGCCTAACATTGAAATCATTCATCCAATACAACCATAAACAAGTAATCAACACATAATCAACATCTAGGTTTCATTAGATCTAAGCAAACACAAGATAAATCTAGCCTAGCATGGTGGAATCAAGACAAGTACAAGATATAGACAACCAACACATAGACATATTGATTGAATTAAAAGAACACTTATCTCAATAGCACATGTAAGGGTTCAAGGGCTGAACACCCTTGAAAAACCTATAAAATTCGTACATGGTTCGGCCTTAGGGTTTCTCCAAACTTGTTCCTCTAATGAATGAAAATTCGAAAACTATATATAGATAATTGAGGTTGACGGCGTCAAGAACAACCTTGTGACGCCGTCATCTCGCCGCCAAAAGAATCCTCGGACTGCCTTGATCTACATCTGACGCCGTCATGTATTACACTTTTCCTGGCCGTCACGTATTTAACTCTTGACGCACTTCCTTGTGACGCCTTCATTTCTGTACTGGGCTGTCATGATTTTTACTCTTGACGCCGTCAACTTGTTACTCTTGACGCCGTCACACACTGTTCCCAGCTTGGAAAATTAAGTCTTTGGCGTTTTCTTCACTTTTATGCTCCAAAAACGTCTGAATTGCTTCCTTTTCCAGATTTCACTCCCATAGTACCTAAAATCACAAAAGGAACGATTTAGGGCAATATTTGATCAAATAAATTCAATTCCGGGCTTAAATGACCTCCTAAAAGTGGTTCATTTTTCGCCTCATCAGTCTTCATCTTCTTCAATGACAATCACCAAGCCAAACTCTTCTTTAGCCATCTCTATATCCTGCCTTTGCTCTACTAGTCTTTGGCTCCAATGTTTAATGGCTGGCCATTTGCGTGGGACATGCATTTCATCGAATTGCGTGTAATGCAAGTAAATGAGCTGCTTTCAATGAAAAAAAACTTGCATTAAAATACAATTAATTATTAAAATCACTGGTGATACTATACATAACATTTCATACAAACTAGCTATTTTCAATTAGTAACAATGGTGATACTATACATCAATAGTATCACAAGTGATAAACAAAAATTCAAATTATTATCACTGGTGATACTATACATCACATTTCATAGAAAAGCATGTTTTTAAAGTTAACTGTTACTTACCGTGAACGTAACATGAGGTCCATAGTACCAATTTTCAAGCGTTGTATTATCCCACTTTTCCTTGATTTCTTTTATGCAATTCCATGTGAATACGCACCAATCTATGTTGGGTATATCTTTTGATGACATTACATTTTCTAAAACATCATACTTCAACATAGCAGTATTACAGCAAGACCCAAGGCAGTTAGCAAAGAGCATCAAGAAATTCAAATCAAAAATGAAGTATGTTCCTTCCGATGTTCGAATTATCTCAGATAAACTCGATGTTGTTCTTTTCCTAACGTCACGGGAGAGTTGTGACATGAATTCGTAGTGGACTGAGTTGCCTTTCAACATTTTGTTTTCTGCATATAATGACACTGGTCCCATTGGTATTCCAAGTACTTCTCTGATTTTACTTGGAGTTAATTCGATAACCCCGCCATTTGGTAATTTCACCTCCATTGACATCCAAGTGTTTTAAGATGAAGTATGGTAGTTTTGCGGGAAACTTGATATATGGGAAAGCAATTAATGTGTCAAAACCCATTTCTCTCACCCTTTGTTTTCTCTCTGGGCTCAAACTATGTATAGCTTCATATAACGGTTTTACAGTCGTCTTTGTTCTTAATGACTTGAAAAATTTTCCTCTACCCTCATCTTCATCTTCTACCTCTTCCAATTTCCCCTTACCCTTTTGTTTTTGAAGTTGTAGTTGGTGTATATCTTCATCATTTTGCAGTCTATTTTTTACCTTCCTTTTAACAACCTTCTTCTCCTTTTCAACTTGCTTTTTCTCATTTTCAACCCTTTTCCTTTTCTTGTTTTCAACTTCCATTTATGTTTTCTCTTTTTCCACAACCACTGTTGCTTCTATCTGTTTCTTTTTCTTTTTGCTTTTGATCTTGTTTTCCTTCGCTTCTTCTTCTTCTAAGCGTTGCTTCTTGGCTACACTTCTTGTTGTAGCACTTGGTGAT
Source organism: Artemisia argyi (assembly GCA_030686995.1). Classification (NCBI taxonomy): domain Eukaryota; kingdom Viridiplantae; phylum Streptophyta; class Magnoliopsida; order Asterales; family Asteraceae; genus Artemisia; species Artemisia argyi. The sequence goes on from CM060695.1 coordinate 114,861,510, forward strand.
TCTGTTTCTTTTCTTTTCCTATTTGGTGTTGCTTTTTTCTTCTTTTTCACAGATCTTCCTCTTCTTCTTCATCTATGTTTGAATCCTTTCTTCCTGTTGATTTTTTCTTTGCTACAGTCTTTTTCCTATTTTGCTTATCTGTTGCTCATTCACGTGTGGATTCTTGTAATATCTCAGTTGTGCCTTTAACGGTTATTCGTGTTTGTGTTGCTGTGGAAGGTGTAGATGAGTTTTGGCTTGCTGATGTTGAAATTACTGGTGTTATCTCTGGTGATAACTTAGTTGTGTCTTTAGATGTTTGTGTTTTGCCACGTAATGCCTTTGTTGGTGCTTTTACTGGTGTCATTGCAGGTTTTCTATCAATTGTCCTTGCTCTGGGTGAGTTTGGTGATCCTGTCAATGGTGATGATTTGGTTGGTGTTGTTTTTAGTGGTGAGGATGTTGATGTTTCAGTCACATCTGTATTTTTCTTTTTTCTGAACTTGATTCGAAATTTCGTTTTAGGGGATTGTTTATTTGTTTTTTTTTTTCTGTTTTTGTCATACCTGCACAAACCAAAATCCCAAGTAAGTTTAATGAATGCGATATGTGATAAAATAAACTCTGAATGTGTGTGCGTCATATAATTTATAGCATTCTACTGCTATTATACATACACATTCTAACGAATGTGTATGTATCGCAGGTGATATACATAAGATACAATGTCAAAATCAAATACGTCACATACATTCAGGTTTCATATCACAGTTTATTCTTGTAAAGTAGACATACTTATATCTCAAAATATACCTTTACTTTTAGCAATCTCTGGATATGGTCTACAAAATGGAGTCATCAGAACTGCATTTCCAATTTTTTTTATTTTTTTAGATAGTAACACAATGTGTGCAATTTTTACGTGTAAAGCTTTATCAACTTAAAACTAACCATTTAGAGCTTGTATCGCTTCCAGATCAGCAAAAATATCACCATCTACATTTTTTTCAAAAACCAAAAGTTTAATCTCTCAAAATCTCATCATATATAATAGTAAACAGTACCAGTGCTCATTATCACAGGTGGTAAACTACAGAAACTGAATAAAACCACTTCAAATCTTATTCATGACATATGTTATACTACCACAAAATGAATAAAGGCACTAAAACTGTTTTATCACAAGTGATATACTACCAAAAAGTGAAGTAAGCAACTACTTACTATAATTATCATCATCACAGATCTTCTACTACCAAAAAACATAATAAAATAACTACAACTGTTTTAACACAAGTGATATACTACAAAAAACTGAAGAAAATAACAACAATCATCACATCATTATCACATGCATGTCAGTATAAAAAAAATCAACAAAAAATACACACAAATCTTAATAACTAGCAATAATATTCATAAAATAAGTACAAAATCAATAGATATACTAATGAAACAACTAAATACTTAGTCGGAAGCAACGTACCTTCATCTTGAGTTTCAATATGTTTATTTTGAACCTGTTTCTTTTGACGATCGGCTTTTCCACTTGATGATTGTTCCATTTTTGTGTTTTTTTTAATGATTTTAACAGTTAAAATCAGTTGATTTTGAATTTATGTTGCAGTTATAAATGAAGGTTACAAAGAAAGTGGGATATCTTTTTTATTGCGATTGTGTGGAAAGTGAAAGGTGTGGGGGTAAGGTTAATGGGATAACTTTGGTGAATCCACAAAAGTGGTCCCTCTGTATTTTTAAAATGACACTTGGTATGTTGCATATTTTGAAACTTCAATTGCTTACCCTTATTTTGGTGAACCAATATGATGAACAAAATCTAGGGCTGTAAAGAAACTAAACGTTAAATGAACATTTCATGAACCGTTCAGTTAAAAGTTCGTTTATGTTCATTTAGTTAAATGAACGAACATGAACAAAAGTCTTTATGCGTCAGATTAGGCGTTCGTTAAAGTTCATTTATGTTTATTTATCTATTTATGTTCATATACCATATATTTTAATTTAATAATTTTATAACAAAACAACACTCATAAAACAATATATAGAATATCGCAAGAGATAAAAATATTCAAAAAATCAAAAACATAAAAATATCACAAGTGAGAAAATTTCACAAGTGATAAAATTATTCATGCTAAAAGTAAATATCACAAGTGATAAAAAAATCCAAACAATAGAGCTTAGTTTTTCAGCTATTAATCACAGTTAATGAAAAAATAATCCAAACAATAGAGCTTAAATTTTTCAGATATTAGTCACCGCCGCCTCCGGAGTATCCCCGCCAACTCTAGCACTGACGCGATACAAATCAGCAACTTTTTGCTTGTTTGGACAAGTGCGTCTGTTATGATATGACAAGCCACAAATACCACAACCAGCTTGTCGCTTTTTACTTTTTTCAAAAGTCTGCTCTCGTCCACCCTTGATACGGTGCTTATCAACCTTGTTCTTATCACCCTTCTTGTTTGTCTTTGTTGGATTCCTAACTTTAAGTTTCTTAGGCTTATTTACCCCCATAAAATCTAGAACAACATCAGAAACTTTGGTACGTGGGAGACTTGGAATATCAGCTTCAAATTCTGACTTCAACGCTTTAAGCTTATCAACAAAATCACTCAACTTTGGCTAATGATTCCGCAAAATCTGACAACAATCATCAACTAAAGAAGTAGCCTGAACAAAAAGATTAGAAATATTTTCATTCTTCTCACCATAACGATTTTTCTTCCTTCTTAAACCAGGAGGTATAAGGTCCCTTGTCCAACGCTTCAACAGATACTGATTAGGAATTTTTTGAACATTGCAATTCTTAAAAACACAAAAAAACATGTCGACACAAAATCCCACAACAAACAAATAACTGACAATAGCACACAACGGAATTTTCACTTCTATAATGCAACACCTTCATTAAACAAAAAGGAAACAAAATGTTATAACATGTGATATGTTTGAAAAATGTTCTGAAATATGCAAAATATTAGAAAAATCATGTACCTTATACTCTCTCGTAGATTTTTTATACAGATCAATTTCTTCAACCTCTTCATCTGAATCTTCTGCTGTATTAACCTCAGCCGCATCAGGCATAGAATCTGGAATTATAATTTACTCACTAATAATACAAATGTCAGATCCCTCTTCTGAAATTTTTGACTTAATTGAACATAGCCATGATCCTGCAATAATCTCCTTTTGCATACGAACAAACAAAGAACGAGTGTAAACCCTTGCTGCATGAACTTCAATAGCTAATGGCGTCAACAACACAGGAAAGGAATCAAACGACTGATGATCTAATCTTTCTTGTTTGTATTTCTGTTTTTCCATTGCAGAATCATAGCAAATCATGAACTTAACAAGTGTCGCACCAGGGATAGTGAAATGTGAGAAGAAAGAATTCTCACTCTCTGACCTAGAGGTAGTCCTCATTAAACCACAAAGTGGCGAATCAATAAAAAAAATCCGGAATCCATGATGATCTAATCTTGTACATCTTGCACAACCACTTATGATTAACAAGACCAAACTCTTCCATCAAATTATTCCATTTAAGCTCAAACACATCCGGCCCAATATACATATTCCAAACTATCTTATGGAATTTACTTTTAAAATCAGTATCATCATAGACCCCAAAAACAATCTGTAACAAAAAAATGATGCATCAAATGCTACTTTAGACAGATATCACAAGTAATATAAATACAATATCACAAGTGATAAATGCAAAAATATCAACTAATAAATGAATAAATGCAATATTTCAAGTGATAAAATGCAATATCTCAACAGATAATGCTTTTTGGCAGATATCACAAGTGATATAAATACAATATCACAAGTGATAAATGCAAAAATCTCAACTGATAAATGAATAAATGCATCATTTGATTAGTCAAATGAATAAATGCAATATCTCAAGTGATAAATGAAATATCTCAAGTGATAATGCTTTTTGGCAGATATAAAAAGTGATACAACATATGAATACCTTTTTCGGGATCTTTTGCATGATATGCCACATACAAAGCCTATGCTTAGAATCAGGAAGCTCAGATTCAATTGCCCTTCGCATAGCACCATCTTGATCAGTTACAACAATATTAGGAGTTTTATTGAAGGATTTTTTGAACGCTTTGAGTAACCATATATAAGATTTCGTAGTCTAATTCTTAAGAAGGCCAGAACCAAGAGTAACAGATTTCCTATGGTTGTCTATTCCAGTGAAAGGAACAAAAACCATCTTATATCTGTAAAAATATTAAAAATATCTCAGGTGATATTAAAGGTTAAAAATATAAAAAAATAAATATCTCAAGTAATATTAAAAAGATTATAAAGCTTACTTGTTTGTTCTGTATGTGGCATCAAAAGACACAATATCACCAAACTCCCTGTAATTGCACTTTGCAACTTCATCAGCCCAAAACAAACCAGTCAACTCCATACGGTTAATAAGCATCTGAGCATCAGCATCTCCTATAAAACAGTTTATGCCACGCACATAGTTCTTAAGCTCAACTTCAGTACCATGAACGAGTGAGGTAGAGCCTTTCAAACCAGTATACAAATTATGAGCTTTAACAAGTCCAAGGTTTACATTTCCAGCTTTAACAATAAACATCTGCTCAGCATACGTTAACTACTTCTCACTTTTTGACAAATGCTTATACTCAACCCGATCAAGTTCATGATTATGTATAGGATCAAACTTCTTAAGCACAAACTTAGTCGTACCAGGAATCATATCAAATACAACCCGTGCTTTGCAACCAGTAACTCTAATGTTCAAAGTCCTAAATCGTTTGTTACCTTTCTTAGAATCTAAAGTATTCAAATATAATTGCTTAGGACAACCTTCCCTATTGCACACAAAGTACTTTTGTTTCACATAACCACACCTCAATCTTTTCTGAGAAGAAATTCTAACACCAAAACCAGCCTCAGAAGCATATTTCCTATACATACTCTCACAGGCATCAAGTGAATCAAATTCAATCCCCAACATAGGCGAAACACTAAGAGAAACTTTGGGAACCCAATAAAGCGATCCACCTGGAGTATCAATAAAGTAATGATGAGCAAATGAATCAGGAGTTTTCGGAACTTTAGAAGCTGCAAATAAGAAAAAGAAAAACAACTAATATACATATAAAATCATGCTACCACAAGTAATATATCACATTTGATACAAAAAAAAATTTAACAATAAACATCTATAAAGAAGAACATAAAACATGAGATATATCACTTGTGATATTCGTAAAAAAATTTACATAAAAATGATGCAAAAGATAAAACATGAGATATATCACAAGTGATACTTATAAAAAAAACATAAAACACGAGATATATCACATGAGATAAACATCTATAAAGGAAAAAACAAAAAACATAATATAAATCACAAGAGATATTTGTAAAAAATTGATACAAAAATGATGCAGAACATAAAACATGAGATATATCACTTGTGATATATCACAAGTGATATTTTAAAACATAAACATGAGAACATAACACATGAGATATATCACAAGTGATATATCACAAATCATATTTGTAAAAAAGAATGCATAACATAAAACAAGAGATATATCACAAGTGATATTTGTAAAAAGCAAAAATGAACTTACAACTAGAATTTTGATCATCATTAGAAACAGCAACAACATCTGAAGAAGATGATACAGAATTAATCAATATATCCGATGAATCAGAAGCATTAACCACATCAGCTGAAAAAAATTCTTCAACTACTCCATCTAATGCATCAAAAGCATTAACCACATTAACTGAAACTGAATCTTCAGCCACTCCATCCGATGCATCATAATCATTAACCACATTAGCTGAATCTGAATCTTCGGCCACTCCATACGACACATCACAATCATTAACAACATCAGCAGAAACTGATTCTTCAATAACCGGTTCATTCAAATCAAAAAAACACCATTGATGATAACGAGAACGAATGATAACGAATTGATGATAATAGATGATTAATTTGTTTAGATTAGGGTTTGCTTGGGGAAACTGAAAGTAATAGAGAGAAAGTTAGTTGGAAACGAAAGCTGTGTGTGAAAAAATGAGGGAATGATAAAAAAATAAACTATTTGTATGATGGAGGAAAAGACAAACCTAATAATAAATCTTAAAATAATATGAACCGTTAGATTAAATGTAAATGGACGCTCCAGATCAGTCCATCAGTTTGTAAAAAAAGACTGATCCGCAAATGAACTTTTCTCTTATATAGTGAAAATAAAATTTGAGTGATTTTAGAGAGATAATAATAAACTTGGGTGATTTTTGTAACCAAACAAGTTTGAGTAACTTTAATAAATCAATATTGAAACTTGGTTATTATTTCATGAAATTCACCTCTTAAATAAACTAGTTTAATATAAAATATTTTAAAATTGAATTTTGGAAGAATGGTTGAAGAAGACAAGATTTTTAAAGGAGGAATGTTTGTAAGATATGCTTTTTTTTTCTTCAAAAATTTATAATGAAAGAATTTTTAGGGTATGTTGTTGGAGATGGGCTAAAACACGTTACGCGTTTAAAACGAGGATGAGGCATGAAAAATAAGACATTTAAGCGCAATTTGTTAAATTTTTGGATAACGAAGTATCCAACTCATATTAAATTTATGTTGTGGTTCTTGGGTGTCATTTATATGTTGTTGAATAAAATTTTTGATCATGTTTTCATTAAGGCTGCTCATCGGTTCAAAATTGGACCGGATCGAAAAAATAGGATCGGATCGAAATCGAATTCGGGAAAAATTTTAGATCGAGACCGGAACGAATGTGGTCGGTTCAATCTCGGTCTCGGTTTAAATAGGCTAAATGTTCGGTTTTTAAGCCGGACCGGACCGAGACCGAAATTGGGAAAAACCCTAAATCAAGACCGGACCGAATGTGGTCGGTCTAGGTCCGGTCCGGTCGATTTTGTCGGTCGGTCTGGTCCATCCGGTCCGTTTGCTCACCTTTAGTTTTCATAGTGATTTACTTCTTTTTTAATTATGTTTGTTTGACTTTTTGGCCGACTAATTCACGAGGTTTAAATTTACCATCAAACCTACTCAAACCAGATAAAGCCCTGTGGTCACATTACAGTTGTTTGCACCTAATAGAAATTGAATTTGAGACCATACACATTTGAGTTGAGATCAATGAAAAACCCATACATGCCATATAACATATCAACCAATCATAAACACTCATTTATATTTTTCACATTTTTTTTTCAAAACACTATATCTTGCAAACGGTAAATCTTCAAGCTACAAAAAAAATACCACCGCGATGAGAATTAAATTATCTTTCGATAGATATGCATTGTTATATACTTTCGACGAATTTTTTTTTCAACGAACTTTTTTTTTTTAATTTCCGCCTAGAAAAATCATATATAATTCGTAAAAATCACATATGATTTGATTTTAACGAATCGCGTATGATTTTTACAAATCATATATTATTTTTCTGGGCGGAAATTTTGAAAAATAAAAGTTCGTCGAAAAAAAAAGTTCGTTGAAAATATATAACAATGCATATCTATAGAAAGATAATTTAATTCTCGTCGCGATTGTATTTTTTTTTTCCGTAACAATTTACGGTTTGTGAGATATTTAATTTTTTTTTTTAAATGGTGAAAGTTTATTCTTTTATTTTGATAAAAAAAAATTTTAGTTGCTAAGATTGTTTGATTGATTTTATGGTAAAACTTGATTTTACACCGATCTTTTCGCTACATATTTTAATGTAATAGTCAAGCATTTTTATCTACTAGGCCACCCCTAGTGGTTTCATAACGATTTACATTGTTGCCATCATTACTTGTACACGGCTTTGGCTTACTTCCAATATTTTTTAATGAAGTTGTCTTCCTTGCCAAAAGTTTTTTTATAGATTCAATTTTTAGCATAAAACGTATCAAGCAATCTTAATAACTCATTTTTTTAATCAAAATAAAAAAAAAATAAACTTCCACATTTTTTTTAAAACTTAAATATCTTGCAAACCGTAAATCGTCAAGCTACAAAAAAAATACCATCGCGACGAGAATTAAATTATTTTTCTATAGACATGCATTGTTATATATACTTTCGACAAACTTTTTTTTTCAAAATTTCTGTCCAGAAAAATCATATATGATTTGTAAAAATCATATATGATTCGTAAGAATCATATATGATTTGATTTTAACAAATCATATATGATTTTTACAAACCATATATGATTTTTACAAATCATATATGATTTTTCTGGGCAGAAATTTTTAAAAAAAAAAGTTTGCCGAAAATATATAACAATGCATATCTATAGAAAGATTTAATTCTCATCGCGATAGTATTTTTTTGTAGTTTGAAGACTAGTTATAATACCCGCGCACATGCGGGTTTTTTTTAAAGTTTTTTTAATAACATATTTTTATTTATTAAAAAATAAATAATTTAATCTTTGTTTTGTTTGATTTATGATTATAGTTTTTAAAATAAATAATTATATTTTTTAAAATTATAGTTTTTATTATTAAAGATAACCATTTAAAAATTTTGCATCTTATCTATATTTTTTGTATTTATCTTCAACTTGTATAGTATATATCAACAAAATGAATTTAGAAATTTATAAATTAAAAAATAATAATTAATTAAAATATTACTTAATAAAGAAATAATCTTTTTTTTTAATACGAAAGTCCCCACTATGGGTTTTATTGTATTATATAAATAAAAGATTTACCGTTTGTAAGATATTTTGTTTAAAAAAATATATGAACAATAAAAATGGATAGCTATGATTTGTTCATTGGTTATATAGCAAATATAGGATCTATATTGATCTCATCTCTGTCTTCCTTATTGACAGTTTTCTGTTGCATATGAATTTTGTGGTTACCAGATACTGAATACCAGATGTGAAGAATAACGATGGAGATGGAGACGTAGCGATCATGGATTCGTTTTATTGATGCGGCTTTGTCAATATGTTTTATTTCTGTCAAGTGTAGATAGAAAAGTTAATTATGTAGCCTTAACAATTTCAAAAAAGCACGTTAACTTACGTGATCTATGTTATAACCACAGCATAAGTCAAACTAAATTGAAGTTTTAAATCTTTATCAAAAGCTTCTTTTGACAACTGATAGGAGCATGCAGCACAAAATCAACTCTTTTGACTTTTGTCATGTTTTAATATTTTGACTATTTTCTTATCCTCTAAAATATTCCCAAACTTTTAGGTAATTGTTGTCTTGCTCCCCCAACTTTATTAGGCATGCAAGGATATGATAGCCTAACATTTTTTTCTTTTTTTTTTTTAACCAACAAACAGATCACAATCTTTTGTTTTCTTTATTCAGATTCATCATCATGTATATGGATTAGTGGTACCATACTTAAAGAATGATGATCCAATATATCATATTCATGATTATATAACTCGTGGATTAATTAACGGATCTGTTATATTATTTTCAAGATTTCCTTATTCAACCGATAAAATTTACATAAAAAAATTATCATGAAATGTTCGAATAATTAAGCTAACTAAAAGCAACATTAGACTAGAAAAAACGGTGACTGCATCCGTCAACGTCAACTCAGCTTCACATTAGAATTCACTCTCATGTTCAAATTAACCACCAAACAACCGTAGTGTGACCATCAAACCAACTATACAATATAACTCACTTAAACACAAAAATACCTAATAATAGACTCACACACACTCACTATAAAACAATAGTTTGGTCAAGAACTTTACAAAATCATCTCTAAAAACTGGTCATAGTTATAACGCGTGCAAAGAATGGGTGTAGCGGCTTATAACGCGCGAAAGGGGTGCATGACCTATTACAGGTGCAAGTGAGAATTCATGGATGATCGTCTAAATCACTAATGAACTTTTTCACGGATCAAAAATACAGACTTCAATTTACTTATCAAGGTTGTTAACATCGAAATCTTTCTGAAATGGAACATGGACTGATAATCCGGATACTGTGAAATAAGAATTTTTTCATCACTTCAAAAATAGATTCGAGAAAACTTCGAATCAACGTGCTCGTATTGACATGAGTTTTTCGAATGTTTTATCAATTGATCAACGAGAAGATTTGGAGCGTATGGTGTCTAAAGAGGAGGTTCAAAAGGCGGTTTGGGATTGTGGTATGGATAAATTTCCCGGCCCTGATAGTTTCACTTTTGGTTTCTATCGCCACTTTTGGTCGACTATTGAATGTGACGTATTTGAGGTTGTTAAGCATTTTTTTTCACGCATGGTGATATTCCATACGGATGTAACTCGATTTTTATTGCTTTGATCCTGAAAATTCCTGATGCTAACATGGTTAAGAATTTTCGTCCTATTAGTTTGATTGGGAGCATATATAAAATTGTAGCTAAAATTTTGTCTAATCGGCTCGTGGATGTGCTAGGAGATATTGCTAATGAGGTTCAATCGGCTTTCATCGCGGAGAGACAAATTTTAGATGGGCCGTTTATTCTAAATGAGGTAATGCAATGGTGTCGAATGAAGAAAAAACAAGTTCTTATTTTCAAAGTCGATTTTGAAAAAGCTTATGACTCAGTTCGATGGGAATTTTTGGATGATGTTTTACATAAATTCGGATTTGGCAATAAATGGCGTGTGTGGATTCAAAGTTGTCTCAAATCGTCTAGAGGCTCCATTCTTATTAACGGAATTCCTACGGAGGAATTTCAATTCTTTAGAGGTCTTAAGCAAGGTGATCCGTTATCTTCGTTCTTATTTATTCTTATAATGGAGAGCCTACATTTATCGTTTCAGCGTGTAGTGGACTTGGGATTGTTTACTGGAATTAGCCTTAATTCCATGGTAAATCTTTCCCACCTGTTCTATGCGGATGACGCGATGTTTCTTGGTCAATGGAGTGAGACGAATATTGACACCCTTGTTCATGTGTTGGAATGTTTTCACCGTGCTTTGGGTCTTCGGATAAATATGTGTAAGAGCAAAATCCGGGGTATTCATGTTGAAGATGGGAAGATAAAAAAATGCGGCATCTAAACTTGGGTGCTTAATTCTCAACACTCCTTTCTCTTATTTAGGTACGAAAGTTGGAACGAATATGTCGAGGGTGCATGCTTGGAAAGAGGTAGTCGATAAGGTGACGTCTTGTCTTTCGAGATGGAAGATGAAAACGCTATCTATTGGAGGTAGATTCACTCTTATTAAATCGGTATTAGGGTCGATGCCTATTTTCCATATGTCTATATTTAAGGTCCCTTCGAGTGTGCTTCAAAAACTTGAATCTATTAGAAGTCATTTCTTTAATGGGCATGATACTAAAAGCAAAAAAGCATCGTGGGTGAAGTGGAGTAAGGTGTTAACCGCGAAAGAAAAAGGGGGTTTAGGAGTTTCCAGCTTATATACGCTTAATAGAGGTCTATGTTTAAATGGGTATGGCGGTTCTATGCTCATAAAACATCTCTATGGACAAGAGTTATAAAGGCAATCCATGGTTCTGATGGTATATTGGGACAGGAGTCGAAAGCTGGAATTCGGACTTGTTGGACAAATATTGTTCAGGAAGTGAAGCAAATGCAGAATCAGGGGGTCAACTTCTTCGAATATATTCGGCTTAAGTTAGGGAATGGTGATAATACGCTGTTTTGGGAAGATAAATGGTGTGAAGGTGGGGTTCTTAAAGACTTATTTCCGCGTTTGTATGCGTTAGAGCTGATGAGAAAATCCACAGTTAGCGTGAAGTTGAGCGAGTCCAGTTTAGAAAATTCTTTTCGTCGAAAAGTGAGAAGTGGTGTTGAAAAAGCACAGCTTGGTGACTTGTATGAGTTGATTAGTACGGTTACTCTTACTCCTAGTGTTGATAGATATGCATGTCGTTGGAAAATTCAGGAGAGTTCTCGGTGGCTTCTATTCGAAAGTTATAGATGGAAAACGGTTCCAGGGTGTTACTTCGTCAACCAGGTGGGTTAAATCCGTGCCAATCAAGGTGAATATTATTGCTTGGAAAATCAAAATTGATGCTTTGCCTACGAGATATAATATTTCTCGCCATGGCATAGATGATGACGTATAGTCTATATTCGGGTCACGAACCCGAGTAAGGGATATTACTAACACTCAAGCCCATCACGCATGGGCTATCACGATATCGGTTTGGGCTTACGAAAGCCCAAACCCAAAGTTATTTATGGTCTTGATATAGATATCTCTTAGTTAAGGGATATATATATCAAAACAACCGGATATACCGGGATACGCCAAAGAGTAAGGAACACGTATCCAATAAGGATTTCGTGTGTATATAAAGGGCATCCTGGCCCTCAACATAACCCTTAAACCGATTACTTACTCTCACGTCGGAGGATAATCGTGGGAAACAATCCCACGATAAGCCTAACGGTGTTTGTTTGCTTTCTTAGTGCGCAGGTCTCAAGCATTAAGATCTAATTGGTATGAGAACATGAACCCAAACAAGGAACGCCCAACTTTTGTATCAACAAGTGACGCCATCCGTGGGACCCTAGACTGAACAGGTCCATCTCTGCGCAGCAAAACATACACAAAAAACAACGATTAAAAAAGCAATACGAAGAAAGGAACGCTTCAATATCAAGACAAACAGAATGAAGGACAAGCACCCACCCCGACTATCCTCGTACAAGAATGTTGGCACTTCCGTCTCCGGTTGGAAGTAGTTACGACTGATGCCAATATGCACCAGGAACTCTTCAGGGTATGCGCTGATAGGGATGCGGTTGGTATTTATAGTATCCGCATCCGCTGCGCTATATGAGCCAGGGAGTGGGCGCTCATCCTTCGGTAAGGACCTTTGAGTATAGAACTCAAATTCCCACGGGAAAAAGGCCTTATCGACCCAAAAGAACTTTTCCCTCCAATTCCTTAGGGCATCTAACTTTTCCGTGTAGCACTGCAAGCGCCCTACGCGCTTGGAAAAGGACACCCACCCGTTTGACCACGACGTGTGGTAAAAGGCGCGGAATAAGTGAATGGTGGGGTTAATCGCCAACAGGCGACAATTCACTTCAAAATTAGTTATTTTTGCTGCACCTATGCAGTGCAGCTGAGAAATGTGAAGATGATAGAAGCTTAGAATATCGCAAAGAAAAAGCGAAATGGGCACACGTTGGTTCGCGAATTCAAAAAAACGCGTGTATACCCCTACCCTCCCTTCGGGGAAGTTCGCTATAGACGCATCCGCATCCGGAACTTCCGGATGCAGTGTGAATGGGATATAATAATTCGAGGTGAACTGACGTAGTTCATCCTTGGTTATATCGGACGCAATCTCGGTTAATTGAAGAACCATTGTTACAAAAGACGCACCCGCTGTTACCTAATAAGTTGTTGATTTCTGGATAGCTATGAAAAAGGTTTAACAATTGTGGAATTGAGAATTTTCACTGTGATAATCACAGTGAAAAGGAGGCGGTGGTTTATATGGGGTTACCACGCCCATAGATGATTGACACGTGTCACCCACTAACTTAATCATGTGGCTAGAATACCAACAGGTACAAGCACTTTTTCACATTTTTCAAGGGATACGTGGGACTTTTTAAGACTAGATACACCGTATATTCTTTTTTACGGGAAATACTAGAAGCTTCCCCGCCACGCTTACCGCTATCATTAATAGTCTAGCATACGCAGCTACACCCCGCGCATACTAGACTGGGGGGACATGATGACGTATAGTCCATACTCGTGTCACGAACCCAAGTAAGGGATATTACTAACACTCAAGCCCATCTGTTGGGTCACTGAATTCCCCAATCTTCTTCTAACAAGGATTTGAACATAAAATAACCTAAGTGTAAACAAGTCACTGAGTGAACAGTAACTCAGTGAGTCATCTTCAGGATGCTTAGACCGAGCCAAAGAAGAAAGGTTCTCCATTCAGTGAGGCGGAACTCAGTAAGTGAGATCTAAGCCAAGAAGAAGGTGATGGGTTCAGTGAGTATGACAATAACTCACTGAACCCCAAGACTCCTCAACAATTATCATGGTACTGAAGACTGATGACTTAAAGACTGAAGTTTTGGCGGGACTGGGCGGGAAAGTTTGAACTGTTTCTCTAAAGTGCTTTATCACTTTAAGGTCAAACTTTCCCCAAATGGTTAAAACCAGGCTGTCATCAGAAAGTGCCTTTTGGACTTAACCCAAAGAAGTTTCCCTTGCCAGAAAAAAAAATCTATCAAGATTTTATTAAAGAACGCTTAGGTCCATTGTATAATAGAGTTGTTCACATTTGTGTATAAATAGGTAGCATAAGTGATTGGTCCTAAACGGTCAACTACATTTTCCAATATGATTGGTCAACCAAGTCAAACGTCTCAGACCAACTAACCAAGGAGTACAGTGTATTCCCGGGTCGTTATGTCCCAGCGAGGTAAGCAATTGTATTTAGAAACGTTTTAAGTGATCGGGTGATTTAACAGGAGGATCAGAAATTTGATTTGAATGATTTTACTATGATATTATGTTTGAGAATAACTTAGAAATACTATTCTAACAATTACTGATGAACAGAAATCCTAAAAACTTAAGTTAAACCTAAAAACGCGCGTTTGAATTTAAAATAAGCGCGAACGCGCGAAATAAAAAGTTAAACGTGAGCAAATAAAGTCCTACGAAGGTGAAAATTATATTTTTACAATCCTAGTGACTTAAGAAAATTTTTAGAAAATTAAAATTATTTTTGCCACTATTTAATTAGTTACTGTTAATTAATTACTAATTATTAATTACTTTTTTATTAACTAAATTATACTAATTATTAATTAATTATGAAAATTAACTATAAAAATGAAAATTAAATTTAGAAAAATCTAAAATATTATAAAACTAATTTTAAGACAGAAAACCTATTTTTTCTACTTTTTAATTATTAATTATTAATTAAAACTAATTATTTAATTGATTTAAACTAAACTAGATTATAAAAAATACTAAATGATCAAGGAAAAATCTAAAAAAATTACTAAAAATCTATTATGAGTACAGAAGCCTAGGAAAAATTTAAAATTAGATGTTGCTTATAAATAAGCAGAAAATAAGCCAAAAGGGCTTAAATAGAAGCTATCACTTTAATTATTTTTGGTTTTTCTTAATTTTTCTTTTATACAACTAATTTACAACTAAAAATAAGCACTTTTTGTGAAGGCACTTTTTATGAAACTCAGAAATAAGCTCAATGCACACAAATAAGCTCAACAGTTGACTTTCTTTGACCAATCAAGGAATTAAGCTCAAATGAGCTTATGTGGGGTCCACAGTGGTGGATTCTGGTTCACTTAAGGTATTTGGTCAAGTTTAAGCTAAATTCACACAAATAAGCTAGTTGAATAGGCCAGGAAGACAAATTAAGCACTTGCTTATTAGTGGACTGAGACAGAAATGGGACAAACTTTTGGAAGGGTTTCAGGTGGGGTCCACTGAGCCTAAGCTCAAAACCTTGGCCAAAACTAGAAGGTGGCCAGGATGGGGGTTGAAAGAACCCAAAGTGGGTCAGTGGGACCCACTGAGCTGGTCAGGAACAACCACCAAAGTGGTGGTGGTAGTAGTGGTATGCTGTGCACAGGGCAGGGTATTCCCCTGCAAGTAAGTTTGAGGGGCAATGTGGTCCTCAGAAAAAAATCACAAAATTACAACCAAAGTGGGAACTCAAATACAAGCTGGTAAACTACCATATTTGAAAAGATTAACTTCTAATAGCTAACACAAAATCTAAACAAATCTTCCAGAAAATGGATTTTCTGACTAAATGCAATTTTGACTTTTGAACTTTTCTTGCTCAGTTGACTTTGGTGACTTTTAATCTTGCTCAACTGAATAATTATGACTTAATGAACTAAAATGAAACTAAAATGGGTAATGATGACAACTAATGAGCTAAGAAACAAGGTTTTGGGTGCCAAATCCCTCACAGTTAACTGTGAGGGTACTTAAAATGGGATTTTGACTTTTTTTCTTCTTTAGACCTAGATTTTATGGTTCTAATGTTCTACCTAAACCTAGTAAGAGTTACTCCAACCACAAAAACCAACTGAAACACAGGTTAAGAGGGTGAAAGCTAATGATCCAAACACCCCTTTAAGACTGTGGTTTTGTATTTTTCAATGAGTTAAGGGTGATTTAAGCCAAGGTTTCACTTTACACTGCTATATTATGATTGAAGGAACTTGTTTGAGCACAAAGACACATTTTAACAACACTTATCCACAATTCACCACAATGCTATACTTGACAGTATTAAGGCAGTAAAGATGAGATTGTGCACAAATATTTAACAAACTTAGAACTAGGCTATCTAATACTTAACTTCTGACCATATTAAGCACAATGAACATGAAAGGAGCATAAATTAAGTAAATTGCACTTATTAAGCTAATGCTACAGTAAATTGCACAATTTTAAGAACAGGGTTGAACCAGAACTCATAACATATTCCTACTTCTCCCAAGAGCTCTAAACCATTCCATTAATCCTGCATTCTTCCTTTTTCTTCTTGCATTTATTTATATATATATATATATATATATATATATATATATATATATACATATATATATATATATATATATATATATTTTTGATGAAATTGAAATTGGAATGAAAATGTAATGAGACTTAATATTTCTGAATTTAAGACTTATATTAATAAAAAGGAAAAAGTTACAATACTGAAAATAGAGAATTACAATGACTTTTAAAATGGCTAAATTACAACTAAAATCTAACAACCATGCTCCACTGCTTCTCTTATCTCTTATAGCAGCCAATTAGGGTTTCTGAGCATTCATTGGACTTTTTCCTTCCATCTGAGCCCTTGGATGAAGATAAGGTGATCTCCTTTGTCCAATTGGATTTTGGCGCCAAGAATTATTTAACTATTCTTTTGATAATTGAAGCCAGGGGTGTTGATTTAGAGCGTAGTATTTGGAGGGTTAGCCAAGGGCGGGGGGGGGGGGGGGGGGGGTTGAGTGTTGCAGGAAGGTAAAGGCTAGGGGTGATGATGGTGTTTCTTGGAGTGTTGCTGTAAGTGGGTTATGAGGTGGAGGAGACGGGTCAAAGGGGAAGGGTTGCCTAAGGGGGTTAATATTAAAAACGGAATGGAGGTGGGCTTTGGGTGGATGTTGGGCTTGGAGTAGGAATTGGGCCAGGGGGTAGTAATAAGGGTGGTGTTTGATTGGTTTTGGATTGGGTTTAAGTTTGGATTAAAGGGATAGGATCCGTTTGGTTTTGTAATTTGGATACCACAAGGACTAATCTTGAAATTTACTGAAAGTAGAGGGATCTTGTTTGCCAAGTTTCCAAACTCAATTCAAGGGACCATTCCTGTCAAGTTAATAGTACAAGGACCAATTTTTGATAATTTTTACATTTCAAAATTCCAGGGACCATTTTTGTACTTTTCCAAACTGCAGGGACTAAAGGTGTAATTTTCTCAAACTTTTCAAACAAGGACTAAATTTGATAATTTTTTACTTTTAAAAACCTTGGGTTGACTTTTCTTTTATTTTAAACCTTCAGGGACTAGTTTTGTCAGTTTATGAAACTTGAGGGACTGAAATCGCCAATTATGCCAACTTTGTTCGTTTTTCATTTGTTTTTAAACATTTAGCATCTAAAACATATAAAACACAATTCCTGGAATAATTTCTGTATTTTGATGCATTTCTGAGTGTTTTTGGATGTTTTGGCAGTTCAGATACGATAAAAATGATGAGTATTTACACACTCATCAATCCCCCACACTAAACTATTGCTAGTCCCTAGCAATATTTTGAGAAAACTTAATGGATTTAAATCTCTTTACCAAAAGCCATCACTTCTGGAGTAGCCAAATGTATCAGTTCAAGTAAGAACTATGGTCCACTTGATAACCATGTGATTTTGAGCAAACCACCAGCTGTCAACGGATTTGATTTGTCTTTACCAAAAGCCGTTTGCTTCTGGACTAGCCAACTCTTGATGGAATAGTCAACATCTTGGTGAGCTGATTACCAATTATGGTTTTTCCACTGCCTTTACCACAAGCCATAATCTTGCGGGCTAGCCAACTCCTTCACTTTTTAGGATATGGCGAGTTGAGATACCATAAAATTTTGGGCAAATTGCAAGCCATCAACGGGTTTGAGATATCTTTACCAAGAGCCGTTTGCTCCTGGATTAGCCAATCCTTTTGTTGTTTAGACACGGCGGACTGATAACCACAAAATTTTTGAAATAAAGTGAAAAATTTTTGAAAATTTTGGGCCAAAGACGGGGGTACTAGAGGATATAATGTGATAAAATTCGCTAGAATTCCCCCCCCCCCCCACACACACTTATAATTGAATATTGTCCTCAATATTCAAAGTCCCGGCGATTATGCCGGCTCTTTGAACGTAAAAAGATAATATTATAAGCTAACTGTGGAAATATCGTTTTGCATTTTTCACTTTATTTATATGTACATACAATCACACTTTTTTTTCAAAGATATATACATTTCAAATAGCTGCAGGGGACGGCCACTCCCCCACACTAGGGTGTTGGAAAGTAGAAAGAAGTCAGAGACATGGGTGAAAACCCATGTTGTTTCTACTATTTTTGTTTATCGAGTCGCTAGCTTGACTAGATCCCCGAATTCAATTGTCCTTGGGGAATGTTTGGAGATCAGGGACAACCATGGATGGTATGTCCTCTCCAAAGTAATGTTTCAAACGATGTCCATTCACTTTGAAATTAGGACCGTCATTTTGAGATAATTCGACAGTGCCATAAGGATAAACCTTAGCGATAGTGAATGGACCAGTCCATCGGGTTTTTAGCTTTCCCGGGAAGATCTTGAGTCTAGAGTTGAAAAGAAGGACTCGATCACCAACGTTAAAAACGCGGTTCTTGATTTTGGAGTCATGAATCTTCTTTGTCTTTTCTTTATAGATCAAAGAGTTCTCATAAGCTTGATCATGAAGTTCATTTAATTCATTCAATTGAACTTTCCGATGATCACCCGTAGTTTTGAGGTCAAAATTTGCATGCTTGAGGGCCCAATAGGCTTTATGCTCAATCTCGATCGGTAGATGGCACGCTTTCCCGTATACAAGCTTGTAAGGCGTACACCCGATGGGTGTTTTGTAAGCCGTACGGAAAGCCCAAAGTGCATCATCTAATTTATCCGACCACGATGCACGATTTTCACCAACGGTTCTTTCCAATATTCTCTTAATGCCTCGATTGGAAACTTCTACTTGTCCACTTGTTTGAGGGTGGTACGCAGTAGAAAGACGGTGAGTTACACCATACTTTTTCATGACTTTATCAAATTTGTCATTGCAAAAATGCGTACCACGATCACTAATTATAGCACGTGGAGTTCCAAATCGAGCAAAAAGAGCTTTTAAAAATTTCACGACAACTCGGGCATCATTTGTGGGTAAAGCTTTCGCTTCAACCCATTTTGACAAATCGTCAATAGCCATGAGTATGTACTTGTTTCCATGAGATGACGGAAATGGCCCCATAAAGTCGATGCCCCATACGTCAAAGATTTCACAAACTTGTATTGCATTTTGTGGCATTTCATTCTTTTGTGAAATATTCCTGTGATGTTGACAAGCGTCACAGGGTTTGACCAATTCTTGGGCATCCTTATAAATCGTGGGCCAATAGAAACCGGAGTCAAACACCTTTTTGGCGGTGTAGTCTGGATTGTGGTGGCCCCCCGTGGGACCAACATGGCAAGTGATTGAGGCAAAAGCAGTCAACTAAAGTCAACCACGGATGTGGTCAAGATAGTCAAACTCCTTAGGCTCAATGCTCTGCGGAATATAGGGTTTCCCCGGGTCGTTATGTCCCGACGAGGTGTGGATGGTTATCAAACGGATCTGTGATCGGGTGAATTTGGACAGGAAAAGGTTTGTGAGTGATTAAACTAGGGAATCTACAAAGAAATAGCTTAGACAAGCTATAAAGATGATTACATGAAAGTTAGATACCTAAAAACGCTTGAAATCTAAAAACGCGTACGTTTACATTTGAAATAACGTAAACGTACAAAATAAAACGTGAAAACTGAAATCTGAAAACCCACATGGGGTGAAAATGACTTTTTTACAAACCTAAGGATATAAGAAAATTTTTAGAAAAAGAAAAATAATTTTTGCACTATTTAATTATTTATTATTAATTAAACACTATTTAATATTAATTATTAATATTTAAATAACTTAAATACAATATAATATTATTTAAACACTAGAAAAATGAAAATTAAATTCCTAAAATTATAAAATAACAAAAAATAAGTTTTAAAACTAAAAATATGTATTTTTGTCCTTTTGTGATTTTTATATTAATTAATTACTAATTAAATATTAATTACCTAATTAAACTATTTTAAATTATAAAAAATAGCAAATGAACAGTAAAAATTCTAGGAAAATTCCTAAAATTATATTATATTATATAAAAGCTAGGAAAAATATAAAAACTATGTGTTGCTTTATAAAAACTAATTATGCTATTTAAAACTTAATTATTAATTAATTACCAATAAAACTAATATTAAATTTAATAAATACCAAATGATAAAATAAAAATCTGAGAAAATTACTAAAATTACTTTAATATAAAAGGTAATTAATAAAAAATATAAAATTGCCAAGTACTTAATAAAAATCTAAAAATGAAAATTAAAATTTAAATTACATTAAATAGAAACTATCACTTAAAATTAAATTGTTTTTTCTTGATTTTTCTTTTTGAAAACTAACTTACAACTAAAAACACACAACGTTTGTAAAAACAAACTTTTTATAACTTAAAAATAAGCACTGTGGAAGCTTATTTGCTCCACAGTGGACTTTGGTTGACCAAAGAGGAAAATAAGCTCAAATGAGCTTAAGTGGGACCCACTATGGTTGATTCTTGTTCAAAAGAGTTGAGTGAACATGTTTGAGCTGGAAAAAGTACTTGGGGTCCACAGAATAAGCAAATAAGCCACAAAATAAGCAAATGGATTACTTGTGTGAACAATGAAATGGGACAAACTTAAGGGGTGTCTAGGGGGCCCACAAGGGTGATTGGGGGCACAAGCTTGGGTGCAATGGAGAGCCACCCACCTTGGGAGTTCAAAGAACCAAGAGGGGAACACTGGGACCCATTATGGAGGGTTGCAGCCACCACCAAAGGTGGTGGTTGTGTGATGGTATCTGCTGATGCAGGGGAGACTACTCCCCCTGCAGGTGTGTTAAAGGGTGTGTGGAACCCTCAGAAAAAATCACAAAAATAAAGTGGGGGAAGGACAATGGATTTGGGGTGGGAGACTATGAGTAGAAACAAGTTTCAAGCCATGAAAGCAAACACAATATTCAAATAAATTCTTGCAATTTTTGTGAAAACTGAGTATCATGCAAATTTGACTTTTGTAAAAAACTAGGAATTTTGACTTTGTTGGACTTTGATCACATCTTACTGATTCTAAAGGAAGTTATAAGCTATATTCAAACTAAATTACACTAAATTAACAAACATTGTAGCTAATGTAATGGATTTGAGACCCCAAACCCCTCACAGTTAACTGTGGGGGGAATTTTTTTATAATTTTGACTTCTAACTAAAGAACATGGTTTTTTTATGACTCCCCTGACCTAATTAGACCTAGTACAGCCTGTTTGGACCAAAAGCAACAACAAAGACAACTAAGGGATCAATGAAACACACTGATCCAAACAGTCCTTTAGACTACACTAGTCAAGTGATTTTCAAAGATTTGATGTGATTTAAACTGAACCATGTATGCCTACAGATTAATTAAGCTATAATCTCATTAATAAACACAAAACAAGCCTAACAATACAGAAACAAAAGCATTTATCTTAGTATACAGTAAAAATTCAAAATTCAGAAAATAAGCTTACAAAATGGATCCCAAGTGAGTGATTAAATGAGAACCAGATTCAAAACCATAATCCTAACAATCCCATGATTACTAAACCATATTCCATCCACTGCTACTCTTCTTCTCTTCCTTTTTTTATTTAAATTTGATTTTTCTTTGTATTTTTTTTTTCTTTTCTGAGTACTTTGGTATTTAAAACTTCAAAAAGCTTCTAAAGAGTTTGAATAAGTTTCTGAGATCAAATGGAATGCAAGTTAAAGTAATGAGTAACACTTTGCATAAATAAAAACTTAAGTAAAAATTAGATTAGCTTGAAAACTGAGTGATACTTAAATTACTTTAAAGAAAATGTATTACATATGAAAAGTAAACATAAAACATTAAGATTACAAGGAAATTGGATGTTACAACTGGGAATTATATTAAACAATACAAACTAAACTAAACTGTATCTAATACTACTCTAACTAGCTATCTTTCTTTCTCTTTTCTTGACTTTTATAGTCCCTGGAAGTCTTCTCTCTCATTCCCATCAATTTGGAGCCGTAGGATTAGGGGAGACCACCCTGGCCGTTTGATTTCACTTTTGACGGGAAATGGTTTTTGACCCAATTGGCAGTTGTGAGTGGAGTTGGTGAGGAGGGTGAAATTATTAATGAGGGGGAGGGTTGGTTTGGTGAATTAATTGAGGTTTGGTGGAGTTTGGAGAGGAGGGGGAGACAGGTTCAGGAAAACAGGGGAAGTCGGGTGAGGATGGGTGAACAGTGACTGGGGTTGGGTGTTTGACTAAGGTGTTGACCGGGTTATATTATCAAAAGGGTGTGGGCTTTGTTTTGTGTTGGGCCTGGGTAAGTGTTTGGATTTGGATATTTGGTTTGGTTTATATCAACATAAAGGGTCCATTTGGTTAGTAGTTAAAACACAAGGACCATTTTTGTAAATCTGAAATTCCAAGGGGCTGATAATGTCACTTTTCCAAAAGTACTCATAAGGTCCAACATTTCCAAACTCCAATAATACAAGGAGCATAAAAGTTAAATTTCCATAATTTTAAATCCCGGGGACCAAAAATGCAAAATGTGAAAGTAGAGGGACCAAACATGTAAATTTCCCAAACTTTCATCCCAAGGACTAAAATTGACTTTTGTGACTTCCCAAGGACTCAAAATGATTTTTCTTTCCAGAATATTTCACAAGGGACCAATCCTGCCAAAGTTTGAAACTCCAAGGACTAATTTGCAAATTTTCCAAAACTTTTCCAATTTTTCACCAAAGGACAAAATATGACAACTTATGATTTCAAAAGGACCTTTGGTGACTTTTCTTTTCAAATAAGTGCTCAGGGACTATTTTTGCCAATTTTTGAAAGTTGGGGGACTGAAACTGCCAATTTTGCAAACTTTGTACGTTTTTCATTTGTTTTTACTCATTTTGCATCTAAAACATATAAAACACAATTTAGAAATATTTTCAGTAATTTGATGCATTTCTGAGTGTTTTTGTATGTTTTGCAGTTCAGATTTGACCAAAAATGATGAGTGTTTGAGCACTCATCAATCCCCCACACTAAAATATTGCTAGTCCCTAGCAATAACTGTTTTGAAAACTTAATGGATTTTAAACTCTTTACCAAAAGCCATCACTTCTAGAGTAGCCAGATGTATCGATTCAAGTAAGAACTATGGTCCACCTGATAACCATGTGATTTTGAGAAAACCTCCAGCTGTCAACGGATTTGATTAGTCTTTACCAAAAGCCGTTTGCTTCTGGACTAGCCAACTCTTGATGGACAAGTCAACATCTTGGTGAGCTGATTACCAATTATGGTTTTTCCACTGCCTTTACCACAAGCCATAATCTTGTGGGCTAGCCAACTCATTCGCTTTTTAGGATATGGCGAGTTGAGGTACCATACAATTTTGGGCAAATTGCAAGCCGTAAACGGATTTGATATATCTTTACCAAGAGTCGTTTGCTCCTGGATTAGCCAATCCTTTTGTTGGTTAGACATGGCGGACTGATAACCACAAAAATTTTGAAACTTTAGTGAATTTTTTTTTAAAATTTTTGAGATTTTGGCTAAAAACGGGGGTACTAGATAGTAAAATATGATAAAATTCGCAAGAATACCCCCCCCCCCACACACACACACTTAGAATGAATATTGTCCTCAATATTCAAAGTCCCGGCGATTATGCAGACTCTTTGAACGTAAAAGGGCAACATTACAATCTAAATGTAGAAAACACCATTTTGTATTTTCACTTTTGTAACCATAATAGGGGTAACTCCCCCACACTTAGGGTGAAAACCCTAAGTAAATGCTACTATTTTTGTTTACCGAGTCGCTAGCTTGACTCGACCCCGAATTTATTTGTCCTTGGGGAAGCATGATGTGGAAGAAACAATCTCCATCGGACTTTTATTCAAGATGTTTGGACAAACATTTGAAGCACGTGAAAGTTCCAAACCGATGAGATAAGTATCCGGCTCAAGATAATGATACATGAAAATGCCGGGATCAAAGATGGTATCTTCATTCCCGAAGGAGTGAAGAAGAGAAGAAGTCACCTTATAGGTGAAGAAAAGGAAGAAAACCATGATGAAAATCATGATTTGATCTTCTTCCTCGAGAGCAGGCTCATTAGCCTGAATTTGGATTTCAAAGGTTAAGCTCATAAACATCCCGGGAGGGTGGGTGGGAATTTGCAAATTCTCATGATTAAGTGCATCTCCCCCGGGGCTATCAAACTCTGAAGGAGTCATGATATGATGAGTGAGTTTACCGGAGAACTCCTCATGAAGAGAATTACTCACAAGATGTTAATCTATGAATTCTTGTTCTGGAATAGACTCATCACAATCCTCATTATGAATATCAAAGAGTGGATTATCAGAAATCAAGTGAATTCAGCGTCGAATTCAAATAGAGGATTGGTGAGAGTAGTATTGAATGCTTCGGGAACAAAGTGATCAATATTCTCTATTGGACTGTTGGGATCAGAAGTGAGTGGTGGATCATGATATAGGAGACTTTCAATTTCTCCCAGATCGGCTTCGAAATCAAGGAGACCATCATCACTTTCCAATGAATGTGGATTGATGTGAGTAAGTTCATCGGCAAACTCCTCAAGAAGAGGATCAACATCAGACTGTGGGGGTGATGCCTCAATATACTCAATGTCTCCATGAGATGTACAATCATCATTAAAATCTGAGAAAGTCTCAAAATGATTGTTTGAACACTCAAGAGGGGAAGGAATATCACACACATGATCAAAAGTTCCCTGTGACTCTCCTGGGATTGGGACAAGGATCTCAACACTAGACTTTATTAATTCGTCCAATTCCTTATCAGGAACAGTGCTAAGATTCTCATCCCCCATGTTCAGAGAGTGAGTGTGAACTTCGGGTGTGATAACAACAGACTGAGGGAGTGGAGAGGAGCTATCATTCATGGATTGTACGAGTTCCATTTGATCTTCTGCTAGTAATTTCTCCGTCTCATTATTATCTCCCTGATTTTCAATGGAAGGAATCACAAATGATGAAACTGACGAACCCTTACAAAATTGAGAAATATCAAGGGTAACGTCATCATCATCATCATTGTCGAGAAGAGCAGCACGGCGAAATATGGCACGTGTTTTAGCTGCTTGTTCTAAGACTAGCAATTCTTCCTTGCTCAATTTGTTTCTAGCATCTCGTTCTTCAGCAAGTAATTCTGCCATGGATTTCTCACGAGAGCTTTGAAACGATGAAGTAGCCAACTCCTCCTTAAGTTCTTTCAATATCTCAAGAGCCTCTAGTAAAAGGTCTTGCTCAGTATCATGAGGAGTTGCTTGGGTTATTTGGTATTGTGGAGGTGGGTCTGAAAACGAATAGTCGTAATTGTTACAAGGAAATGGATTCCTTGTTTGACAATCTGAACTGAAGTGTGGACCTCCACAGTAATCACAACAGTAAAACTGTTAAGTCTGGACTGGTGAATCATATGGGTATTGGTCATAACCAAAGTTCTGAGCATCACCGAAAAACTGTTCATAGACAAACGTGTTTCCGGCTTGACACTCAAATCCTTGGTGAGGGCCTCCACAAAACTCACACAGATATGTCAGTATCTCATGATGTGGTGGCTGGTAGGATGAATCAGATGTGTCATGGTAAGGATAGGGAGCTTGGTTATAGACAGACCCATCTCCTGACTCTACCATGCTACAGCCGGGACAATTCCCACCATTATGAGGACCACCACACCATTGGAAACCGCAATGGTGTGGATACGATATATGAAAGAATCAAAGGTTTACAGAGGGTAAGGAATGAAGAATCAAAGATGTGAGAGGGTAAAGGTGAATATTTTTGGGTTTTTGGATAAACATTTTGTACAAATGATAAAGAAAATGTTTTTGTGTTTTTTGTGTTCGTTGAAAACTGATTTTAAAATGTTTTCGGGAATGGTTTTGCTTTTATAAGAAAATAAGAAGATAATATGAACAACGGTGGTAAATATACAATGGATGTATATCCCGATTCACTAATACGCAAAACCGTTTAGAATAGCGCGCACACGTCCCCGGCAGCGGCGCCAAATTTTGATTGAGGCAAAAGCAGTCAACTAAAGTCAACCACGGATGTGGTCAAGATAGTCAAACTCCTTAGGCTCAATGCTCCGCGGAATATAGGGTTTCCCCGGGTCGTTATGTCCCGACGAGGTGTGGATGGTTATCAAACGGATCTGTGATCGGGTGAATTTGGACAAGAAAAGGTTTGTGAGTGATTAAACTAGGGAATCTACAAAGAAATAGCTTAGACAAGCTATAAAGGTGATTACGTGAAAGTTAGATACCTAAAAACGCTTGAAATCTAAAAACGCGTATGTTTACATTTGAAATAACGTAAACGTACAAAATAAAACGTGAAAACTGAAATCTGAAAACCCACAGGGGGTGAAAATGACTTTTTTACAAACCTAAGGATATAAGAAAATTTTTAGAAAAAGAAAAATAATTTTTACACTATTTAATTATTTATTATTAATTAAACACTATTTAATATTAATTATTAATATTTAAATAACTTAAATACAATATAATATTATTTAAACACTAGAAAAATGAAAATTAAATCCCTAAAATTATAATATAACTAAAAATAAGTTTTAAAACTAAAAATATGTATTTTTGTCTTTTTGTGATTTTTATATTAATTAATTACTAATTAAAAATTAATTACCTAATTAAATTATTTTAAATTATAAAAAATAGCAAATGAACAGTAAAAATTCTAGAAAAATTCCTAAAATTATAATATATTATATAAAAGCTAGGAAAAATATAAAAACTATGTGTTGCTTTATAAAAACTAATTATGCTATTTAAAACTTAATTATTAATTAATTACTAATAAAACTAATATTAAATTTAATAAATACCAAATGATAAAATAAAAATCTGAGAAAATTACTAAAATTACTTTAATACAAAAGGTAATTAATAAAAATATAAAATTGCCAAGTACTTAATAAAAATCTAAAAATGAAAATTTAAATTTAAATTACATTAAATAGAAACTATCACTTGAAATTAAATTGTTTTTTCTTGATTTTTCTTTTTGAAAACTAATTTACAACTAAAAACACACAACTTTTGTAAAAACAATCTTTTTATAACTTAAAAATAAGCACTGTGGAAGCTTATTTGCTCCACGGTTGACTTTGGTTGACCAAAGAGGAAAATAAGCACAAATGAGCTTAAGTGGGACCCACTATGGTTGATTCTTGTTCAAAAGAGTTGAGTGAACATGTTTGAGCTGGAAAAAGTACTTGGGGTCCACAGAATAAGCAAATAACCCACAAAATAAGCAAATGGATTACTTGTGTGAACACTGAAATGGGACAAACTTAAGGGGTGTCTAGGGGGCCCACAAGGGTGATTGGGGGCACAAGCTTGGGTGCAATGGAGAGCCACCCACCTTGGGAGTTCAAAGAACCAAGAGGGGAACACTGGGACCCACTATGGAGGGCTGCAGCCACCACCAAAGGTGGTGGTTGTGTGATGGTATCTGCTGATGTAGGGGAGACTACTCCCCCTGCAGGTGTGTTTAAGGGTGTGTGGAACCCTCAGAAAAAATCACAAAAATAAAGTGGGGGAAGGAAAATGGAGTTGGGGTGGGAGACTATGAGTAGAAACAAGTTTAAAGCCATGAAAGCAAACACAAAATTCAAATAAATTCTTGCTATTTTTGTAAAGACTGAGTATCATGCAAATTTGACTTTTGTAAAAAACTAGGAATTTTGACTTTTTTGGACTTTGATCACATCTTACTGATTCTAAAGGAAGTTATAAGCTATATTCAAACTTAATTACACTAAATTAACAAACGTAGTAGCTAATGTAATGGATTTGAGACCCCAAACCCCTCACAGTTAACTGTGGGGGTAATTTTTTTATGATTTTGACTTCTAACTAAAGAACATGGTTTTTTTATGACTCCCCTGACCTAATTAGACCTAGTACAGCCTGTTTGGACCAAAAGCAACAACAAAGACAACTAAGGGATCAATGAAACACACTGATCCAAACAGTCCTTTAGACTACACTAGTCAAGTGATTTTCAAAGATTTGATGTGATTTAAACTGAACCATGTAGGCCTACAGATTAATTAAGCTATAATCTCATTAATAAACACAAAACAAGCCTAACAACACAGAAACAAAAGCATTTATCTTAGTATACAGTAAAAATTCAAAATTCAGAAAATAAGCTTACAAAATGGATCCCAAGTGAGTGATTAAATGAGAACCAGATTCAAAACCATAATCCTAACAATCCCATGATTACTAAACCATATTCCATCCACTGCTACTCTTCTTCTCTTCCTTTTTTTTTTTATTTAACTTTGATTTTTCTTTGTATTTTTTTTTTCTTTTTCTTTTCTGAGTACTTTGGTATTTAAAACTTCAAAAAGCTTCTAAAGAGTTTGAATAAGTTTCTGAGATCAAATGGAATGCAAGTTAAAGTACTGAGTAACACTTTGCAGAAATAAAAACTTAAGTAAAAATTGGATTAGCTTGAAAACTGAGTGATACTTAAATTGCTTTAAAGAAAATGTATTACATATGAAAAGTAAACATAAAACATTAAGATTACAAGGAAATTGGATGTTACAACTGGGAATTATATTAAACAATACAAACTAAACTAAACTATATCTAATACTACTCTAACTAGCTATCTTTCTTTCTCTTTTCTTGACTTTTATAGTCCCTGGAAGTCTTCTCTCTCATTCCCATCAATTTGGAGCCGTAAGATTAGGGGAGACCACCCTGGCCGTTTGATTTCACTTTTGGCGGGAAATGGTTTTTGACCCAATTGGCAGTTGTGAGTGGAGTTGGTGAGGAGGGTGATTATTAATGAGCGGGAGGGTTGGTTTGGTGAATTAATTAAGGTTTGGTGGAGTTTGGAGAGGAGGGGGAGACGGGTTCAGGAAAACGGGGGAAGTGGGGTGAGGATGGGTGAACAGTGACTGGGGTTAGGTGTTTGACTGAGGTATTGACCGGGTTATATTATCAAAAGGGTGTGGGCTTTGTTTTGTGTTGGGCCTGGGTAAGTGTTTGGATTTGGATATTTGGTTTGGTTTATATCAACATAAAGGGTCCATTTGGTTAGTAGTTAAAACACAAGGACCATTTTTGTAAATCTGAAATTCCAAGGGGCTGATAATGTCACTTTTCCAAAAGTACTCATAAGGTCCAACATTTCCAAACTCCAATAATACAAGGACCATAAAAGTTAAATTTCCCTAATTTTAAATCCCAGGGACCAAAAATGCAAAATGTGAAAGTAGAGGGACCAAACATAATTTCCCAAACTTTCATCCCAACGACTAAAATTGACTTTTGTGACTTCCCAAGGACTCAAAATGATTTTTCTTTCCAGAATATTTCACCAGGGACCAATCCTGCCAAAGTTTGAAACTCTAAGGACTAATTTGCAAATTTTCCAAAACTTTTCCAATTTTTCACCAAAGGACAAAATATGACAGCTTATGATTTCAAAAGGACCTTTGGTGACATTTATTTTCAAATAAGTGCTCAGGGACTATTTTTGCCAATTTTTGAAAGTTGGAGGACTGAAACTGCCAATTTTGCAAACTTTGTACGTTTTTCATTTGTTTTTACTCATTTTGCATCTAAAATATATAAAACACAATTTTGAAATATTTTCAGTATTTTGATGCATTTCTGAGTGTTTTTGTATGTTTTGCAGTTCAAATTTGACCAAAAATGATGAGTGTTTGAGCACTCATCAGCAAGCCTTCAGAATGTCTTTGGCTTCCTGTCCATAAACACACCGTCAGATGACTTGATCCGCACATATTTTGAAAAGGTAGGGGTCATCCCAGAAGTAATGTTTCACATCTTTAAAGAACTTGTTCTTTTGTTGGGACGACATCCCTTTCACCACAAAGTTACCCGCATGGTAGTTTGCAAAATCGGCAAACCATGGGGTAACAGAATCTCCACGAAAGGCAACCGCATTGAGTGTCTCGAGAGGGAAGGTTTCATTAATTTCCTTCTTTTCGAAGACATTTTGATGAGGGTTTTCCAAACGGGAGAGATGATCAGCAGCTAGGTTCTCAGTTCCTTTTTTATCACGAATAATGATATCAAATTCTTGCAGGAGGAGAACCCAACGAAGTAGTCTCGGCTTTGCATCTTGTTTTGCAAAGAGATACTTCAAAGCTGAGTGATCCGTATATACTATGCTTTTGGTCAATATCAAATATGACCGGAATTTTTCAAAAGCATACACCACACCTAATAATTCTTTTTCAGTGGTGGTGTAATGACTTTGAGCCTCGGTCATCGTTTTGCTTGCATAGTGTATAGGCTGAAAGTGTTTAGACCTGCGTTGCCCCAAGACTGCCCCTATTGCATAATCACTAGCATCACACATAAGTTCAAAGGGCAAGTCCCAATCGGGGGCAACAAGAATTGGTGCCTCGGTAAGCTTTTTCTTTAGAGTTTCAAAAGCTTCTACGCACTCAGGTGAGAAGATAAAAGGAGCATCCTTTTCGAGGAGATGGGTCATAGGTCGGGCGATCTTGGAGAAATCTTGAATAAACCTACGATAGAAACTGGCATGACCCAAAAAACTCCTAATACCTTTGACAGTAGTGGGATGAGGTAATTTTGCAATGACATCAATTTTGGCTTTGTCAACCTCAATCCCATTCTTAGAAATTTTATGGCCGTGGACAATGCCCTCTTTGACCATAAAGTGACTCTTCTCCTAATTTAGACATAACTTTGTGTCTTTACAACGTTTGAGCATGTTGTCTAAATGGGAGAGACATGATTGAAACGAATCCCCAATGACCGAAAAATCGTCCATAAAGACCTCCATAGTTTTCCCGATCATGTCGGAAAATATGGACATCATACATCTTTGAAACGTGCCCGGAGCATTACATAAACCAAATGGCATACGTTTATAAGCAAAAGTTCCATAGGGGCACGTGAAAGTGGTCTTTTCCTGATCTTGCGGATCAATGGGAATCTGAAAGTAACCAGAGAAACCATCGAGGAAGCAATAGTACTCATTCCCCGCTAATCTCTCGAGCATCTGATCCATAAAGGGCAGAGGAAAATGGTCTTTACGGGTTACGTCATTTAACTTGTGATAGTCAATGCAGACACGCCAACCCGTAACTAATCGAGTTGGAATCAACTCATTTTCTTCGTTTGTAACAACAGTAATGCCACCCTTTTTTGGAACACAATGTATTGGGCTAACCCAAGGACTGTCCGAGATGGGGAAAATCAATCCGGCATCAAGAAGTTTTAAAACTTCTTGTTTGATGACCTTATGAATTTTTGGATTCACCCTTCTTTGTTGTTGGACTGCTGGTTTGAAGTCATCCTCCATTAAAATCTTGTGGGTACAAAATTCAGGGTCAATGCCCTTGATGTCAGAGAGTCTCCAAGCAATTGCTTGTTTATGCAACTTCAAAACCTTTATTAGAGCAGCCTTTTCCTCAACACTTAAATTTTTAGCAATTATGACGGGTAATTTATCATCACCCTCCAGAAATGCATATTCAAGATGAGGCGGTAAGTCCTTAAGTTCAACCACAGGAAAGTCATCAGTTATTTCAACATTTTTGACTTCCTCTTTATGAAGTACTTTTGGAGGAAGAGGGGGAGATGGATCTTCGTTTAACAATTTTTCTAGCAAAAGAATATCCCCCTCAGGATCAAGATAGTCCTCATCAAATTTTCCCGAAATTGAACTATCTTGGGCGAGAAAATCCTCGACTTCTTCCAAAAGGAAGTCACTTCCCTCAAAAGGAGTGAGAGAAGTGGAAGAGTCGGCTACGATGGGCTCAAAAGATGGAGTGGGACTGCCACTCGGAAAGTAACCAAGAAGTTCTTGAGAGTAGTCCTCAGACGCCACATCAATGACATCGATTCGGTTAACCGATTCAGCGTCATAATTAAAGGAGTACCTCGAAGTTTGATCGAGGTTAAACGTTACTGCTTCATTACCAACACGAAGAGTTATTTCCTCCTCGTGCACATCGATTAACGCACGACCCGTCCTTAAGAATCCTCTCCCAAGAATGAGAGGAACTCGTGGGTTAGCATCGAAATCAACAATCACAAAATCTGCCGGAAAGTGGAAGTTTCCCACCTTTACAAATACATCCTCGGCAATACCGAGGGGACGAGATGTTGAGCGGTCTGCAAGCTCGAGAGTCATGCAGGTGGTGGTGAGTTCTGGAAGAGAGAGCTTTTTCCATATTGAATAAGGCATCAAGTTGATACTTGCACCTAGATCGGCCAAGGCGAAGCACTCAACCATTCCGGGGAAAACACATGGAATGAGAAATTTTCCCGGATCTCCTAGCTTCTCGGGAAGCTGTTTCAAAAGAACTGCAGAGCAGTTTTCATTGAGTGGAGTTCGTGCCATTTCGAATAGTTTCTCCTTATTGTTCCACAGATTTTTGATTGTCGATGCGAATTTAGGCATCAAAAGGAGAGCATCCGCGAAACTGATATCAAAATGAATATCTCGGAAAATTTGAAAAAAACTTTTCCATTTGATGATTTGCTTTTTCGCGGAGCTTCTGGTCTTGTAACCGAGACGGATATGGTAGTGAAGGTTTGGATTTAGGGTTCTCTCCAGGAATTGTTGGTGGTTCAAAGACAACTCTTGGTTTTGGCACGGTTTCTGGTACAACCTGAGGATGGACGTGTGCGGTACTTCGTGGACTAGTAAATTGCATCTTGTCCTTTCTCACCTCAGGCTCACGTTCTACTACCTTGGGAGGAGAAGAAGAGGTAGTAGGAGCTTTGGGTCCATCATAGGAAACACCACTTCTCGTTGTGATCGCTGTAATATCGCCCCTCGGATTAGCGATCGTGTTGCTAGGTAAAGTAGTACCTGAGCCCGAGGGTCGATCATTTAAAGACTTCTTAAGGTCTACGATCTGAGTCATCATTACCCTATTCATTTCCTCCTGAGATTTCATGAATTGTCTCAATAACTCATCAGATGATGGGCCAGTTGGAACAATTGCTTGAGTATGGTTAGGAGGAGCTTGGTTAGGGTAATTCTGAGTAGTTGGAGTGATGGCTTGATTTTGATTGGGAAAATTCTGGGCCCGGTTATTTTGATGGGAACCGTGGTTTTGAAAATTTCCCTGATGTTGGTTGCCATGTCCATGAGAATTGTTTCCCTGATAGTTGTTTTGACCTTGGTTTCGATTGTAGTTTCCTTGATTTTGGAAACCTTGGTTTTGGTTATGATGGAAACCTTGGTTTTGGTCGAATTGACATTCCCTTGGTTTTGTTAACCTTGGTTCATTCAATTCTGATTTTGGTTCTGGTTCCGGTTTTAGACATTAGGTTTTGATTGAATCCGGGAGGTCCAAGGAAATTGTTAGAATGATAGATTAGAAGATTGCGGTCCCCTTGCGGTTGGTAGTTATTACCTCCCGAATTATAGGAACCTTGAGCAGCATATACGTCCTCTTGAGTGTAACCACTAGTGGCTGGACACTTGGAATATGAATGTGGACCTCCACAAGTTTCACAACTTTGATTGACGGCCTTGGCTTGTTGATTTTGGACTTGTTGATTTTAGATACTTTGGTTCATCCTCAACATAGCCGTAGCGAAATCATCCATCTTTTTAGTGAGGATCGCTATTTCAGAAGATGCTGGAGTGACAGACTTACATGCTCTTCCCTCTCAGCTGAGGAATCCCAAAAATTATGGTGGGCAGTCATGTTCTCAATGAGATCATAGCACTCTTCGGGGTGCCTTTTCATAAAGGTCCCACCAGCAGCAGTATTGAGAATATCACGGTGCCTCAAGGTCAACCCATTATAGAAAGTATCTATTTGGGTAACAAGTAACATGTTATGGTTCGGACACCGATCAATTGAGAGCTTATAGCGTTCCCATGCTTCAAACAAAGACTCATCGGGATGCTGACAAAAGTTACTAATGTCATTTCGTAACTTGGTAACCATGGATGGTAGAAAGTATTTGGCTAAATATTTAGTCACCATTTCTTTAAAAGTGTGAATCGAATTCTTAGGAAGTCGATCAAACCATGCAGTGGCATGATGGGTTAGAGAATAGGGGAAAAGAGATAGACGAAGGGCATCATCGGAGACACCATTCTGCTTCATGCTTTGGGTGACGGTAAGAAATTTATCAAGATGCTTATTTGCATCGTCACCAGGTAAACCATGAAATTGGCATGAATTCTGGACTTGTTGTATCATGTGATGCTTAAGTCCAAAATCAGTGGCAGCAATGTTAAGAGGGGAAATGGGCCCGCCTCTTCCTAGCATTGTGGGTTGACACAACTCCTCCATTGTTCGGAGATCAGGAGCTGCATCATCTATGATGGGTGGTTCTTGATTACCGTCCATTTTCGGAACTGGATCCTCAATAATAGGACGTAACTCAGTTATGTTTATCAGTTGACGATTTCGTCTCGATTGTGAACGAGTGCGCATGCACTAACAACAAAATTTCAATAAAATAAGATCGAGGCAAATCAACAGTGAACTTAAACCAATAATCACAAATGAATGGCTTCTTTAAGAAAGGTACACCACTCACAAGGATACAAAGGCAAGTTTTTATCTTTTGTTTGGGAACTTATTATGTTCACACCCCCAGTTGGTAGGTGTTCTGCCTTGGTTTGTGACGGTTTATTTTTATGTAGTTTATTATTCACAAGAAAGAGATGAATGTTTTTGGGTTTTTGTGTATGGGTTAAAAACTTTTGGACAATATTTTTGGTATCGTTTCGTTTACCAAAATCGTATCTCTTTAAGAATCACCTTAAAAGAAACACGATATAGAAAACGTAACGATCTGTTCACTAATCTCTATAAAAACGTTTTGAATATGCAGCTACCTCCCCAGCAGCGGCGCCAAATTTTGATTGATCCTAAACGGTCAACTAAGTTTTCCAATATGATTGGTCAACCAAGTCAAACATCTCAGACCAACTAACCAAGGAGTACAGTGTATTCCCGGGTCGTTATGTCCCAGCAAGGTAAGCAATTGTATTTAGAAACGTTTTAAGTGATCGGGTGATTTAACAGGAGGATCAGGAATTTGATTTGAATGATTTTACTACGAGATTATGTTTGAGAATAACTTAGAAACACTATTCTGACAATTACTGATGAACAGAAATCCTAAAAACGTAAGTTAAACCTAAAAACGCGCGTTTGAATTTAAAATAAACGAGAACGCGCGAAATAAAAAGTGAAACGTGAGCAAATAAAGTCCTACGAAGGTGAAAATTATATTTTTACAATCCTAATGACTTAAGAAAATTTTTAGAAAATTAAAATTATTTTTACCACTATTTAATTAATTACTATTAATTAATTACTAATTATTAATTACTTTTTTATTAACTAAATTATACTAATTATTAATTAATTATGAAAATTAACTAGAAAAATGAAAATTAAATTTAGAAAAATCTAAAATATTATAAAACTAATTTTAAGACAGAAAACCTATTTTTTCTACTTTTTAATTATTAATTATTAATTATATTAAAACTAATTATTTAATTGATTTAAACTAAACTAGATTATAAAAAATACTGAATGATCAAGTAAAAATCTGAAAAAATTACTAAAAATCTATTATGAGTATAGAAGCCTAGGAAAAATTTAAAATTAGATGTTGCTTATAAATAAGCAGAAAATAAGCCAAAAGGGCTTAAATAAAAGCTATTACTTTAATTATTTTTGGTTTTTCTTAATTATTCTTTTACACAACTAATTTACAACTAAAAATAAGCACTTTTTGTGAAGGCACTTTTTATGAAACTCAGAAATAAGCTCAATGCACACAAATAAGCTCAACAGTTGACTTTCTTTGACCAATCAAGGAATTAAGCTCAAATGAGCTTATGTGGGGTCCATGGTGGTGGATTCTAGTTCACTTAAGGTATTTGGACAAGTTTAAGCTAAATTCACACAAATAAGCTAGCTGAATAAGCCAGGAAGACAAATTAAGCACTTGCTTATTAGTGGACTGAGACAGAAATGGGACAAACTTTTGGAAGGGTTTCAGGTGGGGTCCACTGAGACTAAGCTCAAAACCTTGGCCAAAACTAGAAGGTGGCCAGGAGGGGGGTTGAAAGAACCCAAAGTGGGTCAGTGGGACCCACTGAGGTGGTCAGGAACAACCACCAAAGTGGTGGTGGTAGTAGTGGTCTGCTGTGCACAGGGCATGGTATTCCCCTGCAAGTAAGTTTGAGGGGCAATGTGGTCCTCAGAAAAAAATCACAAAATTACAACCAAAGTGGGAACTCAAATACAAGCTGGGAAACTACCATTTTTGAAAAGATTAACTTCTAAAAGCTAACACAAAAATCTAAACAAATCTTCCAAAAAATGGATTTTCTAACTAAATGCAATTTTGACTTTTGAACTTTTCTTGCTCAGTTGACTTTGGTGACTTTTAATCTTGCTCAACTGAATAATTATGACTTAATGAAGTAAAATGAAACTAAAATGGGTAATGATGACAACTAATGAGCTAAGAAACAAGGTTTTGGGTGCCAAATCTCTCACAGTTAATTGTGAGGGTACTTAAAATGGGATTTTGACTTTTCTTTTGATAATTGAAGCCAGGGGTGTTGATTTGGAGCGTAGTATTTGGAGGGTTAGCCAAGGGGGGGGGGGGTTGTGTGTTGCAGGGAGGTGAAGGCTAGGGGTGATGATGGTGTTTCTTGGAGTGTTGTTGTAAGTGGGTTGTGAGGTGGAGGAGACGGGTCAAAGGGGAGGGTTGACTGAGGGGGTTAATATTAAAAATGGAATGGAGATGGGCTTTGGGTGGATGTTGGGCTTGGAGTAGGAGTTGGGCCAGGGGGTAGTAATAAGGGTGGTGTTGGATTGGTTTTGGATTGGGTTTAAGTTTGGTATAAAGGGATAGGATCCGTTTGGTTTTGTAATTTGGATACCACAAGGACTAATCTTGTAATTTACCGAAAGTAGAGGGATCTTGTTTGCCAGGTTTCCAAACTCAATTCAAGGGACCATTCCTGCCAAGTTAATATTACAAGGACCAATTTTTGATAATTTTTACATTTCAAAATTCCAGGGACCATTTTTGTACTTTTCCAAACTACAGGGACTAAAGATGTAAATTTCTCAAACTTTTCACCCAAGGACTAAATTTGATAATTTTTTACTCTTAAAAACCTTGGGTTGACTTTTCTTTTATTTTAAACCTTCAGGGACTAGTTTTGTCAATTTATGAAACTTGAGGGATTGAAACTGCCAATTATGCCAACTTTGTTTGTTTTTCATTAGTTTTTAAACATTTTGCATCTAAAACATATAAAACACAATTCCTGGAATAATTTCTGTATTTTGATGCATTTTTGAGTGTTTTTGGATGTTTTGGCAGTTCAGATACGATAAAAATGATGAGTATTTACACACTCATCAATAAGTGAGGAGTAAAAGTTGACAAGTTTGTGCAATTAATGCAAAGCATTCACAAACCACTTTTACTCCTCCAAAGAACAACATAGCCCCTGAGATAGCTCAATGGGTCCTTAGTTGTCACCCAAACATTGTTTTGTGTTTAGAGATGAGTCAATACCACACTTGTCATTTTCAATCCCAAGTGTTATTCCGCAAACAATTGGGTACGATTCTTTTGATTAACTTCTAATAAAGAATTAAACATTGAAAAATATTGTCTCTTATCTTTACGTTGCTTTATTGTTAATCATTATATACATTTGAGTTAAAAGTCATATAACTTGGGTACATTAGCTTTTTAGTTCTTGTTAACCAAGTAAAAAGTTTTTAAAACCTTGATCCTACCATGGCTGACTCAGATGTTCCCCAACTTGTCGACAAAAAGGGTGGAAGTTATTCAGCAACTGCCCCTTGACTTGAAGTTGGAAAATTCAACAAGTGGAAAAAGCGAATGCTTTGCTACTTAACTGGGATGGAACCTTATTATATCAAATTGATTAATGATTGTCCATTTGTCCTAACAACTGCCCAAGGTTTAGTCAAACCTGAAGCACAATGGACCCTAGATGAAAGGAAGGTGGTTGATGAGTGCTCAAACACTCATCATTTTTGGTCAAATCTGAATTGCAAAACATACAAAAACACTAAGAAATGCATCAAATTACTGAAAATATTTCAAAATTGTGTTTTATATGTTTTAGATGCAAAATGAGTAAAAACAAATGAAAAACGTACAAAGTTTGCAAAATTGGCAGTTTCAGTCCCCCAACTTTCAAAAATTGGCAAAACTAGTCCCTGGATATTCAAAATATGGAAAATTATCACCAAAGGTCCTTTTACAATCATAAGTTGTCATATTTAGTCCTTTGGTGAAAAATCTTAAAAGTTTTGTGTGGAAAACTAGAAGGGGGGGTTGAATAGTTTTACGTGTTTTTAATTTTATTATGAAAACTTGGTTCAGTTTTAAAACCTCGTTTGCTTTTAAAACTTTGATTCAATCTTATGTGAACTCAAATCTTGAACAATATGAACAAGTATATCTAAGTATGAACAATAATAATAATGTAAGCTAAGTATGTGAAATCAACACATGCATAATATAAACAATTCTAGCTATATACAAGAGATAAGTACGTAATCGTTTATCTTATAATCCTTAGTTATATTTTGTATGAAAACTATACTTGATCGAAATGATCAATTATATGTATGTAACCTTTTTAGTTTGATTTTAAAAACTTTGTTTTGTGAATGAAACTTTCGTTTGATCTTTCAGTAAAATCAATACTAGCACTATATGAGCAACTATATATATACCTCTACGTCTACAAATGTAATAACGATATAAGCAAGATAATAAGTAAGATATGGAAAGATCTAACCGCGAGACAAAGGATTTATAGTGGTTCGGCTACAAGGACACCTTCCTTGCCCTACTCCACTCCTCGAGTCACATACTCGAGAGTTTTCTTCACTATGTCAACAAGCTCCTTATGGCGGAGAAACCTTACACACCAATATACACACCACTTACACACCAAAGCTTCGTCACAACGAAATCACACCTTCTTCACAACTACTTCACACCAATCTACTACACACCTATCTTCACAACTACTTCACACCAATCTACTACACACCTATCTTCTACACACCAATTATCTTCACTACAATCTACTAGCCAATCACACTATCTATATTCCTAACACAACTATCTACAATCAAATATTCACAACACACTACACAAAGATATATGTAAATATTCTTGATGATGCACCAACAACTTGGATGTGGAGATCACAACAAGTTGTAATACTTCTTGTCTTGGAGGATAGAAGTATTCTTCTCTTGCACTTGAGAGGATAATGTGAGAATCACTTTGAAACAAAGGATTAAGTATATATGATCAAAGGATTTGGAGAATAGAAATGGGGATCTAGAACAGAAAGTTTAGGAGTGCAAAAGGTGAGAAAAAAATCCAGGTTTAAGGTGGTATTTATAGGCAAAAGAATCTGACAGAGGAGCGTGGCCGGTCCCCTTAATTCATGGCCGGCCCCCTTAAAATTAAGGGGACCGCCCTTTATAATTAAGGGGGCCGCCCAGCTGAAACGGCCAGATTCTTTGTCTTTTAGTGGGGAAAGTTTATTTGGTGAAAAACTAACTGTTTTTGGTTAAAAATTTGAATTCATATATTTAATATGAATAAAACATTTTTCTTTATTACCAAAAGTGTTTTTCAAAAATATATAATATGTTTATATAATTAAATAAACTTTGCATTAGTTAATTAAATACCCCTTTGATCATAAATTTCACTAAACACTTTGTTTATTCATACCTTAAGTGATTTGGATGTAAAGAGAGATATTAATCACTAAATACTTGTTTATGTCACAAGTTTTAGATTAATGGGTTTATGCTTTGTAATTATCAAAACATAGAGACATTGTTAATATGTTAACAATGTTTTTAGACATTATTAATTTATGTCAACAATCTCCCCCTTTTTGATGATTACAAAACCTTAAACTCTTTAAACCTAAAAATTAATTTTTAGACAAGAGTATTTAGAGTTTAATATTCACTTCTCCCCCTTTTTGTAAAATCAAAAAGGTTATGCCGACTAGCTTCATAAATGAAGTTAGACGGGATGAAAGCTCCCCCTTGATGTGTGCTCCCCCTTGTTCGATGGCACCAAGGGATCGAGATATGGAATGCTCGCAAGAAAAATATTAGAAGCACAAGCATATATAGAAGAATATGCAATATACAAATAACAAGCATAGCAAACAAATATTAAGGATACATAACAATTAATTCAAAGTGATTATGTTAAAAGATCCTAATTTGCCAAAGAGAGCCATCAGACTTGCTTGTAACAAAAGGTTGGTTGATTCGTATTTGAAAGTGAAAATCATAAGCAT
Source organism: Artemisia argyi (assembly GCA_030686995.1). Lineage (NCBI taxonomy): Eukaryota > Viridiplantae > Streptophyta > Magnoliopsida > Asterales > Asteraceae > Artemisia > Artemisia argyi. The sequence goes on from CM060695.1 coordinate 114,902,418, forward strand.
GTAGTATGCTTGGATGGTTGATGATGGAGTGTTTGGAATGAAGATGGTTGAGTTAGGGTAAGGTTGTTGGATTAATGGAGGTATATGTTTGGGTCATGAATGTTGGAGAGTTTGGTGGTGGAGAGTTTGTAGCGGAAGAGGTTGATAAAGGTTTTGGATGTTGTTCAAGTGAGGGTATTGGATGTGATCTAGTGAGAGGATATTCAATCCAAGTGAAGTGTTCATTGAATGCAATGGTTTTTAGGAGAAAGATGCAACAAGGTCAATTGTTGACATGCTTCTCAAGTTGATTTATGTTGTGTGGTGATGAGGGTGATCTAGATGAAGGTGGATCCAAATTGCGTTGAGCAAGATGTAAGGCTAAAAAAGCACTAAGCTCATGGGCTTCTTTTAGCGCCTCAACGAACTTCAAGTGTTCGGAGGAAGGTGATGGTGGTGGAGCATGATAATTGTCTTGGGTGAGGGTTTGAACATGCAACATAGGAATGGCATGTGAAGTTGTAGGATGTGGTGGTGATACTCTTGGTGGTGGAGACATGTTTGAGCTTGGGTAATCATGAAGACATGATATGGGTGGAAGAGATTCTTCATGAGTGGATGGTGTTTTTGTTGAATGAGCAACATGTAAAGTGTTGGTAATGAGGTTGGGATTATTGTTTTGGGATTGTGCATGCTCATCATAAGAAGGAACATTAGTCGAAGCACGAATGGATGATTTGTTGTTAAATGGATCATTTGTGTGAGAGTGAGGTTTAGGTGTTGGTTGATTATGAACAACATCGCTTGAGTTGTGAAAAGATTATGAGGTTTGAGTGTAATAGAGAAAGATATGGGTGAGTAAAGGTTTTTGATATGTAATGTTCGTGAGAAGGAGAGTGAGGTGTTAGGTAAGTAATGTTTGAAAAAATAGGTGGAATTTGGTGTTGGATGTTTGACAACGTCATTTGGTTTGACGGATTTTTAAAGGAAGTTAGGCTTTCTTCTCCAAACAAGTTTCTTGGTGGTTTTGGTTTAATGGGAGAGGAAATGATGAGATGAGTGGAGATTTAGAGGAATGAGAGTGTTTATAATGTAGGATTGGTGGGATCAAGGATGGATAAACATTGATGGAAGGTTTAGGATAGAATAGGTTTGTGAATTTTGGGAAGTGTAGGATGAAATGGGCTAAAAAGTAGAAAAGGGAAACAACACATTCGACCATCAGATGGCCGGTCCCCTTAATTGGAGGCCGGTCCCCTTAATAATTAAGGGGGCCGCCCATCTGGTGATTCCCAGATTGCCAGAAAAGGGTTTTTGGTAGTGAATTGCAGAAAGGTTGTGTTTTTGGTTTCAAACAAGTCCAACTCTTTGAGGCAATTAAACATAGACTAATTATGTAGGCAATTATGTAGCTAAAGCATGTTAACCAAAGAGATTAAGTAATCAAGCAATTTCATCTAGCATGCAAACATACTCATCTAGCAAGCAAAATATAAGTGCTAGGAAACAATAAGCAACATCAAGTATTTCATAACTACATAACTAGGAGGATTAATCCTAATGTGTATTATGATAGCATGGGTTTCTAGACTTGTTACAAACGAAGTCTTAATAGACAAACCATGGTCCTCTTGATTTGATTTAGTTCACTTATAAGTGTCATTTATATAAATATAGATGACAAATATGAGATCACCATGCATGATTTAAAGAGACGTTTTTAGCATTATTCAACAATGTTTGAAAGTAGGTTTTCATGTAGATATGAGAGTTAATAGAATAAAATAGATTCGGTTTTACTTCAAAATGTGTTAATGAAAGGTAAATAAAATTATCTCAATCTTTGGTTTTGATCAAAACAAAATTGTGGATATTTATTGTGAAAACATTTTATTTAAAAGTGGGATAGTTATTTGAAAAACTATTTTCCAAAATGTGAGGTTTTTTGCATATTTTTAAAGATATTAGATTTTTGACAACAAATATCATTAATCATATATTTTAAAAGATGTTTATTATAGATCTCATGCTCAAGAGGATTGGTTAAGCCTACTATTATCTCATGCTACCGTTTCTACATATCCTATGATCCTAAAGGAAGTGATGACGAAAATTAATATGTAGGATGCGAGAGTGTTGAATGGGGTATAACCTAACATCTATAGTTCCTTTGTTTTTGCATGCTTATCTAACTTAATGCCATAGTCTACGAGAGCTTGTTTCATCCATAGTTTTCTTACGCGAGGGATCTAGTCCTACTTCTATATTAATGATTAATCCACTTAACTCATTTCACTTCATCACCATGAGTTTGCTAATAGTGGATATAGAAGATTTCCATTTTCTATTATGTTCGGCAATGAACAATTTCATCTTATTCCTAGGAAAGTCAACTATTGATGTTTCTAGGTTATAAGTATATAGGCTATTATGTACGTATATATGTTTAAGAGTTACAAACAATATATATGTATAGCTAAGCATGCAAATTATAGCGATGAACTTAACAGAAACGCGTACCTTTCAGTCTTCAATGGATTTTCTTCAAGCACTTCAAGTGACTATGTTGACTTATAGAAGTCATTAGTAGATGAGATTCCAACTTCTTCGAAGAATGACAACTTAGCCACTTGCTCCCCATTGTCTCATTGGTCCAAAGTTATTTGGTCCAAACATATTCAACATTTGGCTAGGATGCATGTATAGTGGTAATATTCCCCAAGGATTGTAACTTGGTTGATAATTCCACATTTGATGACTAGTATTATTGTAGTATTGTCTATTTTGGTTTCTTCTAGGTTGAGGTGTTTTAGATCGAGTATGAAAATTATTTGGTTTTCTTGGTGGTGGAGTTTTAGATCTTAATTTTGGTTTAGAGAATCCTACTTCGGTTTTTAAGGATGGTTTATAAGAAGTTTTTACTTTTTCATCTTTTGCAATGGGTATTTTTCTATCTTTTGTAAGTATATACTTAGGATTTGATTCTAATGATTTTTGGTTACTAGATTCACATTCAAACTTTATACTTTTATTTTCACTAGTTGAAACATTAGTTGAGGTTAATCCTAGACCGGTTTTATCTCTCGAAGTTTCTTGAACACTTATTATATTCTTAAGTGGGTTACTACTATTTTTAAACTTGTCAAGTTTGAAAATTTCATCTTTAAGTTTTTCATTTTCATTATTAATCTCTATGCATGTTTTACATTCTATAAAAACTTCTTTTCCTTTTTCCATATGTTGTAGTCTAATTTTTAATTCGAGTACTTCATTTTCTAATAGATTATTAATATGTTTTAGTGACTTATTTTTAGCTATAACCTTTTGACCTAATTTGCATAACCTATTATATTCACTATCTAGGTCTTTTTTGTCTAACGATAAATTTTCGTCACTAAAGTATTTGGTTTCGGAACGTACCTCGCTTGATGTCTTAGCCATAAGACATTTCTCCTCATTTGTGATTTCTTTCTCATCGTCATCGCTATCACTCCAAGCTCCTCCAACAAACGCCTTTTGATTTCTTGACATCATTGGACATTTTCCGATGAGATGATTTGGATCACCACATTTGAAGCACTTCCTATCACTTTTGCCATTTTTGTCATCTTTATTTCTTTGGTTTGCTTTCCTTTCATCATGCGGTTGTCTAACGAATCTTCCTCGCCTTTTGAAGAATTTCTTGAAGTCTCTTACGGCCATCGCATATTGTTCGTCATCACTTTCGGAGGTTGAGCTATCCTCGTTACTAGATTCCTTCCTAGCTTTCAACGCAATTGACTTGCTTTGCTCTCTTTTTCCATTGACCATCTCGGAGTCTTTCTTTATTATTGCTTCGTAGACTTTCAGGTTGCCGATCAACTCATCAAGTTGAAGAGTTGACAAGTTCTTCGATTCTTCAATCGCCGTAACTTTAGCTCGCCATTTTGGATGAAGAGCCCTAAGAAATTTCCTAACAAAATTCTTACTAGAAAAATTCTCATCAAGTGCTTTTAAACTTGTGATGATGGTGTTAAACCTAGCAAAAGCATTATCTATTGATTCCTCCTCCGGAATTGTAAATTGTTCATATTGTTGAACAAGAAGATCTATTTTGTTCTCTTTAACTTGACTATTACCTTGGTGAGTGATTAGTAAAGAATCCCAAATTTCTTTTGCGGTTTTACACATAAAAATTCTTTCATATTCTTTGCGTGGTAAGGCATTATAAATAACCATTTTAGCCTCATTATTTTTTGCTAGTTTCTTTTTCAAATCATCATTTTGTTTTTCAAAAGATACAATTTCGTCCATTTTAGTTTCAAAATTATATTGAATAGGGGGAAAATCACCAAAGGTAATGACATGCCAAAGATCAAGATCTTTTGATTTCACATAAGTTTCGAATCTATTTTTCCAATATAAAAATCCATCACTTTCAAATAGTGGTGGTCTTTGCATAGATTGCCCTTCTAAATATTTTTCAGATTCCATAGATCGTTACAAGTTTTAAAATACAATATATTTTAAAAATCTTGCTAGACGTGGCTCTGGTACCAATTGTGGAAAACTAGAAGGGGGGGTTGAATAGTTTTACATGTTTTTAATTTTATTATGAAAACTTGGTTCAGTTTTAAAACCTTGTTTGCTTTTAAAACTTTGATTCAATCTTATGTGAACTCAAATCTTGAACAATATGAACAAGTATATCTAAGTATGAACAATAATAATAATGTAAGCTAAGTATGTGAAATCAACACATGCATAATATAAACAATTCTAGCTATATACAAGAGATAAGTACGTAATCGTTTATCTTATAATCCTTAGTTATATTTTGTATGAAAACTATACTTGATCGAAATGATCAATTATATGTATGTAACCTTTTTAGTTTGATTTTAAAAACTTTGTTTTGTGAATGAAACTTTCGTTTGATCTTTCAGTAAAATCAATACTAGCACTATATGAGCAACTATATATATACGTCTACGTCTACAAATGTAATAACGATATAAGCAAGATAATAAGTAAGATATGGAAAGATCTAACCGCGAAACAAAGGATTTATAGTGGTTCGGCTACAAGGACACCTTCCTTGCCCTACTCCACTCCTCGAGTCACCTACTCGAGAGTTTTCTTCACTATGTCAACAAGCTCCTTATGGCGGAGAAACCTTACACACCAATATACACACCACTTACACACCAAAGCTTCGTCACAACGAAATCACACCTTCTTCACAACTACTTCACACCAATCTACTACACACCTATCTTCACAACTACTTCACACCAATCTACTACACACCTATCTTCTACACACCAATTATCTTCACTACAATCTACTAGCCAATCACACTATCTATATTCCTAACACAACTATCTACAATCAAATATTCACAACACACTACACAAAGATATATGTAAATATTCTTGATGATGCACCAACAACTTGGATGTGGAGATCACAACAAGTTGTAATACTTCTTGTCTTGGAGGATAGAAGTATTCTTCTCTTGCACTTGAGAGGATAATGTGAGAATCACTTTGAAACAAAGGATTAAGTATATATGATCAAAGGATTTGGAGAATAGAAATGGGGATCTAGAACAGAAAGTTTAGGAGTGCAAAAGGTGAGAAAAAAATCCAGGTTTAAGGTGGTATTTATAGGCAAAAGAATCTGACAGAGGAGCGTGGCCGGTCCCCTTAATTCATGGCCGGCCCCCTTAAAATTAAGGGGACCGCCCTTTATAATTAAGGGGGCCGCCCAGCTGAAACGGCCAGATTCTTTGTCTTTTAGTGGGGAAAGTTTATTTGGTGAAAAACTAACTGTTTTTGGTTAAAAATTTGAATTCATATATTTAATATGAATAAAACATTTTTCTTTATTACCAAAAGTGTTTTTCAAAAATATATAATATGTTTATATAATTAAATAAACTTTGCATTAGTTAATTAAATACCCCTTTGATCATAAATTTCACTAAACACTTTGTTTATTCATACCTTAAGTGATTTGGATGTAAAGAGAGATATTAATCACTAAATACTTGTTTATGTCACAAGTTTTAGATTAATGAGTTTATGCTTTGTAATTATCAAAACATAGAGACATTGTTAATATGTTAACAATGTTTTTAGACATTATTAATTTATGTCAACATTTTGGAAAATTACCAAATTAGTCCCTGAACTTTCAAACTTTGGCGGATTTGGTCCCTGATGGGAATTTTTGGATGAAAAAAATCAATTTTGGTCCTTGGGAATTCACATTTGTCACTTTTAATCCCTGGATGAAAATTTTGAGAAAATTACAAGTTTAGTCCCCGGAGTTTGGAAATTTGCAAAATTGGTCCCCGGGTGTCTTATTTTGAAAATATTAATTTTTGTACTTGTAATACTCAAATGTTGTCAAAATTGGTCCTCATGCTATATTTTGGAAAGTTTCAATTTCAGCCCCTCACATTTCATAATTTACAAAAGTAGTCCTTGTTGTGTTTTTTTCTAATAAACCAAACGGATCCTTTTAATTACTTAGCCCACCCATTAAACCAAAACCAAGCCCATTCACCCTCCCATCCAGCCCACTTCACCCAGCCCACCACCACAAATAAAAACTCCCCGTTTTTTTTATTCCCCCCCCCCAGTCAAAGTTAGTCAAACATCACCCTCTCCCTCACCACTTGGACTGCAATCCCAAACCAGCAAGCCACACCCTGCCACACTCCAACTCACCTCACCAGTCATTGTTCCCCCCTCCAAACAGAACCCTCCAAAACCAAATTATTACACACCAATCTCACAAGCAATCCCACATCCTGGCAAACCCATTTTTCCCGCCAAAAAGCATTTCAAGGGCTGAGATGAATTGGAAGCTATCCAATGGTCAGAAATAGAGTGGGAAAGTCAAGACAATGTGCCAGGACTTATATAACTCAAGAAAAAAAGGAAGAAGGAGGCAAGTAGAATAGTAGCAGTCAATTAGAGTAGTATTAATTAGTTTTAGTGTAATTTTAATTATGTAATCACTCTTTACCTTTGTAACTTTCTGTTTTATTGTTTAGTTTACCTTTGTAATTCCAAATTTTAAGTTCAATTAAAGTTTCATTCAAGTTTGAGCAAATTCGTATTTTCACCAAAAGTTTAAGTTTGTTGTTACTTTGTTCAAGTGTTGTTTATTTGATCTCATAAACTTACTTTAAGTTTATTTAAGTTAGTTAAATCAAAACAAAAGCAAGCAATATTCATGAAGAAAGGAAAAGGAAAAAATATCAAAGAAAATCAAAAGCAAAAATAAAAAAATGGTGAATGAGTTGATTCAGAATGGAAGCAGGGTGGATGTATGGTTCATATGGTATTAGAAGCCTCAGGGAGGCTGTAGGTTTGGTTTGAGTAATTGTTCTTGATTCTGAGTTCACATAATCCACTGTAAGCCATTTCATAATTTTTTATAAATTACTGTAGCTTAGGTAATTTAGCACTCATTTCAGTTCATTTATGCTAATTTAGTATTAATATAAACTTAGATTTCATAGTTAAGGTTTAGGTTGTCATTTTGCCTCACAAAACCTTCAAATCAGGATTTAAGGGGGTGTTTGGAATTATCTGTTCTGCTTAGCAGTTGTTGATTTTATTGACAAATGTTGATTTGAACAACCTTTTCTATGGTAAAGTGACATAGAACAACCATTACAATAGTAGTTGTTACTACAAAAAGTCAAATCACCACCAAATCAACCAAAACAGTTAACTGTTGTGGTTCTTGGGTTTCAAAACTCAACCATTTTGTTAAAAGTTGCATTTTTAGCATAGTTTAGTCTTAGTATAACCTAAAACATCTATTTCAGTCATCAAATCAATAATCAAAGTTCAAAAAAGTCAATTTGTTAGTGTTAAAGGAAAAGTCAAATTTGCATGTTTCAGTTTTTCTCAAATCTAGCTAGATTTTTGTGGATTTTTGTAATGAGTTTTAGACCCTGAGCTTTTTAGGATTTACAACCCCCCACCTCATCTCCAAGATCCTAGCTTCATTATATTTTTACTAATTTTCTTGTGGGGTCCACTTAGCCCCAAAGTAGGCTGCAGGGGTGTTTGTTTGTTCTGCTGCAGCAGACCATCAGCCACCACCACCACTTGGTGGTGGTTTTCTGCCAACCCAGTGGGTCCCATGGCCCCATATTTGTACCTTTCAACCCCCCTCCTACCCCTCTTCATTAGTTGACCTTTTGTTTGACCCCAAGACCCCTGGGACCCACTTGGAATTACCCCCCAACTCTGTCCCAATTTCAGTTAAATCACAAGTTTCAAGTGCTTATTTAAGTGCTTTTTAGCTTATTCTGTGGAATTTTTGGGTTGATTCTTGCTCATACATGTTCACATAACTAGTTTAAAGCAGATTCAATCATTGTGGGTCCCACTTAAGCTCATTTGAGCTTATTTCCCCACTTGGTCAACAAAAGTCAACTATTGACCCAATAAGCACTTCAAGTGCTTATTTTTGATTTCCATAAAAATTGTGTTTGTAAAAGTTTTCTATTTTTAGTATTTAAATAAGTTTGTAAAAGAAAAACCAAGAAAAATCAATTTAATTCTAAGTGATAGTTTCTATTTAATGTAATTTAATTTTAATTTTCATTTTTAAATTTTTGTTAAGCACTTAACTTTTTTATATTTTTATTAATTACCTTTTATATTAAAATATTTTTAGTAATTTTCTCAGATTTTTATTTTGTCATTTAGTATTTATTAGATTTAATCTTAATTTTATTAATAATTAATTATAATTAAGTTTTAAATAGTATAATTAATTTTTATAAAGTAGTGCCTAGTTTTTATATTTTTCCTAGCTTTTATATGTTATAAAATAGTTTTAGGAATTTTTTCATAATTTTCTAAGTTAATTTAGTATTAATAGTAATTTAAAATAGTTTAATTAGCTTAATTAATATAAATAGTTTTTAATTAATAGAAAACTCATAAAAAGACAAAAACATTTATTTTTATTTTTTTTATACTTTCTTCAAGTTCTTTTTAAGGTTTAGAAAATATTTTTGCAAGTTTTTAGTTTAATTTGTAGTGTTTATCATTTTTAGTTTATATAAACTAGGTTTAATTTACTTTTTAAATAGTTTTAATTAATTAAATAGTATTTAAATATTAAAATAATCATTTTAATAATTTCATTTTCATTTTAAATTTTCTATTCATTTTAAGTTTGTAAAAGTGTCATTTTCACCCCCTGTGGGTTTTCAGATTTCAGTTTTTACGTTTTATTTTGTACGTTCGCGTTATTTAAAACGTGAATGTACGCGTTTTTAGATATTAAGCGTTTTTAGGTATCTAACTTTCACGTAATCATCTTTATAGCTTGTTTAAGCTATTTCTTCGTATATTCCTTAGTTTAATCAGTCACAAACCTTTTCCTGTCCAAATTCACCCGATCACAAACCCGTTTTATAACCATCACACCTCGTCGGGACATAACGACCTGGTGATACCCTTTATTACCCGGAAGCATTGGTCTAGGCTCTTTGACTTTGTTGACCATTATTTGGTCAATATAAGTTGACGGTTTAGCATCAATCAAATTTTGGCGCCGCTGCCGGGGAGGTGTGCGCGCTATTCTAAACGGTTTTGCGTATTAGTGAATCGGGATATGCATCCATTGTATATTTACCACCCTTGTTCATATTATCTTCTTATTTTCATATAAAAATAAAACTGTTCACGAAAACTTTTTAAACTCAGTTTTCAACGAACACAAAAACACAAAAACATTTTCTTTATCATTTGTACAAAATGTGTATCCAAAAACCCAAAAATATTCACCTTTACCCTCTCATATCTTTGATTCTTCATCCCTACCCCTCCCAAACCTTTTGATTCTTTCTATGTCTCTTCCACACTTTCTGGTTTGCCATTGGTGTGGTAATCCTTATAATGGTGGCAATTGCCCCAGCTGTGGCGTGGTAGAGTCAGGAAACGGGTCTGTCTATAACCAGAATCCCTATTCCTACCATGACACGACTGATTCATTCCATCAGTTACCACACCATGAGACTCAGCAGTTTTACTGTTGTGAGTACTGTGGTGGTTCACACTACAGTTATGATTGTCAATCGGGAAACACGCTTGTCTATGAGCAGTCTCCTGATAGCAATTGTAATTCTAGCACATACAACCCACAGCCACATCAGTTTTACTGTTGTGATTACTGTGGAGGTCCACACTCTAGCTCCGATTGTCAAACAAGGAATCCATTTCCTTGTAACAATTACGACTATTCATTTTCAGACCCACCTCCACAGTACCAAATGATTCACACAACTCCTCATGATACTGAGCAAGACCTTTTACTAAAGGCTCTTGATTTATTAAAAGAACTTAAGGAGGAGTTGGTTACTACATCGTTTCAAGACTCTCGTGAGAAATCTATGGCAGAATTACTTGCTGAAGAACGAGAGGCTAGAAACAAATTGAGCATGGAAGAATTACTTGTCTTAGAACAAGCAACTATAACACATGCCAAATTTCGTCAAGCTGCTCTTCTAGACTGTGATAATGATAGTGATAATGAGGACACCCTTGATATCCTTCAATTTTATAAGGGTTCCTCAGATTCATCAGTTGTGATTCTTCCCATTGAAAATCAGGGAAAAAATAATGAGACGGAGAAATTACTAGCAGAAGATCAAATGGAAATTGTACAATCCATGAATGCTAGCTCCTCTCATCTCCCTCAGTCTGTTGTTATCACACCCGAAGTTCACACTCACTCTCTAAACATGGGGGATGAGCATCTTAGCACTGTTCCTAATAAGGAATCGGACGAATTAATAAAGTCTAGTGTTGAGATCCTTGTCCCAATCCCGAGAGAGTCACAGGGGACTTTTGATCAAGTGTGTGATATTCCTTCACCCCCTAATAATCCAAATGATCAAATTGAGATTGTCTCTGATTCCAGTGATGATTATTTATCTTATGGAGACATTGAGTATGTTGATGCATCCCTTCCCCACTCTAATGTTGACTTTCTTCTCGAGGAGTTCGCCGATGAACTCACTCACACCAATCCATTCCCATCGGGATGTGATGATTATCTCTTTGATTTCAAAGATGATATGGAGGAAGTCGAAGCATTCCTTGCTCTAGATAGTTCAACTTTGTATGAAGTTGATGATAACTATCTTGATTCTGAGAGGGATATTATGTTCCTTGAAAGTTTATTGAATGATGATCCATCACTCAACTCCTATCTCAATACCGGGCTTAGTGATTCACCCACTAATGAAAAGTCTTTATCTTATGGAGACATTAGTGATGTTGATGAAATACCTTCTGAGCCCATCATTGATCACCTTATCATGACTCCTCCGGAGTATGATAGCCCGGGGGGAGATACACTAAATCATGAGGATTTGCAAATTCCCACCCACCCTCCCGAGATGTTTTTGAGTTTAACCCTTGAAATCCAAACTCAGGCTAATGAGCCTGCTCTCGAGGTGCTTTCCTCTCTTCTTCACTCCTTCGGGAATGAAGATACCATCTTTGATCCCGGCATTTTCATGTATCATTATCTTGAACCGGATACTTATCTCATCGGTGTGGAACTTTCACGTGCTTCAAATGTTTGTCCAAACATCTTGAATGAAAGTCCGATTGATATTGTTTCTTCCACATCATGCTTCCCCAAGGACAAATGAATTCGGGGTCGAGTCAAGCTAGCGACTCGGTAAACAAAAACAGTAGCATGCTTATAGGGTTTTCACCCTAAGTGTGGGGGAGTCCCCCATGCTATGGTTACAAGAGTGAAAAACAAAATGGTGTTTTCCACGCTTAGCTTGTAATGTTGCCCTTTTACGTTCAAAATGCCGGCATAATAGTCGGGACTTTGAATATTGAGGAAAATATTCATTCTAAGTGTGGGGGGGTATTTCGTTATTCTAGCGAATTTTATCACATTTTACTATCTAGTACCCCCGTTTTGGCCAAAATCTCAAAAATTTTAAAAAATTTTCACTGGTGCTTCAAAATTTTTGTGGTTATCAGTCCGCCTTGTCTAAACGACAAAAGGGATTGGCTAGTCCAGGAGCAAACGACTCTTGGTAAAGACATCTCAAATCCGTTGATGGCTTGCAATTTGCCCAAAATTGTATGGTACCTCAACTCGCCATATCCCATAAAGCGAATGAGTTGGCTAGCCCGCAAGATTATGGCTTGTGGTAAAGGCAGTGGAAAATCCATAATTGGTAATCAACTCACCAAGATGTTGACTATTCCATCAAGAGCTGGCTAGTCCAGAAGCAAACGGCTTTTGGTAAAGACTAATCAAATCCGTTGACAGCTGGTGGTTTGCTCAAAATCACACGGTTATCAGGTGTGCCACAGTTCTTACACCTGGCTACTCCAGAAGTGATGGCTTTTGGTAAAGAGTTTAAAATCCATCAAGTTTTCAAAACAGTTATTGCTAGGGACTAGCAATAGTTTAGTGTGGGGAATTGATGAGTGCTCGAATACTCATCATTTTTTGTCAAATCTGAACTGCAAAACATACAAAAACACTCAGAAATGCATCAAATTACTGAAAATATTTCAAAATTGTGTTTTATATGTTTTAGATGCAAAATGAGTAAAAACAAATGAAAAACGTATAAAGTTTGCAAAATAGGCAGTTTCAGTCCCCCAACATTCAAAACTTGGCAAAACTAGTCCCTGGATATTCAAAATATGGAAAATTATCACCAAAGGTCCTTTTATAATCATAAGTTGTCATATTTAGTCCTTTGGTGAAAAATCTCAAAAGTTTTGGAAAATTACCAAATTAGTCCCTGAACTTTCAAACTTTGGCAGATTTGGTCCCTGATGGGAATTTTTGGATGAAAAAAAATCAATTTTGGTCCTTGGGAATTCACATTTGTCACTTTTAATCCCTGGATGAAAATTTTGAGAAAATTACAAGTTTAGTCCCCGGAGTTTGGAAATTTGCAAAATTGGTCACCAGGTGTCTTATTTTTAAAATATTAATTTTTGTACTTGTAATACTCAAATGTTGTCAAAATTGGTCCTCATGCTATATTTTGGAAAGTTTCAATTTCAGCCCCTCACATTTCATAATTTACAAAAGTAGTCCTTGTGGTGTTTTTTTCTAATAAACCAAACAGATCCTTTTAATTACTTAGCCCACCCATTAAACCAAAACCAAGCCCATTTACCCTCCCATCCAGCCCACTTCACCCAGCCCACCACCACAAATAAAAACTCCCCATTTTTTTTATTCCCCCCAGTCAAAGTTAGTCAAACATCACCCTCTCCCTCACCACTTGGACTGCAATCCTAAACCAGCAAGCCACACCCTGCCACACTCCAACTCACCTCACCAGTCTTTGTTTCCCCCTCCAAACACAACCCTCCAAAACCAAATTATTACACACCTATCTCACAAGCAATCCCACATCCTGCCAAACCCATTTATCCCGCCAAAAAGCATTTCAAGGGCTGAGATGAATTGGAAGCTATCCAATGGTCAGAAATAGAGTGGGAAAGTCAAGCCAATGTGCCAAGACTTATATAACTCAAGAAAAAAAGGAAGAAGGAGGAAAGTAGTATAGTAGCAGTCAATTAGAGTAGTATTAATTAGTTTTAGTGTAATTTTAATTATGTAATCACTCTTTACCTTTGTAACTTTCTGTTTTATTGTTTAGTTTACCTTTGTAATTCCAAATTTTAAGTTCAATTAAAGTTTCATTCAAGTTTGTGCAAATGCGTATTTTCACCAAAAGTTTAAGTTTGTTGTTACTTTGTTCAAGTGTTGTTTATTTGATCTCATAAACTTACTTTAAGTTTATTTAAGTTAGTTAAATCAAAACAAAAGCAAGCAATATTCAGAAAGAAAGGAAAAGAAAAAAATATCAAAGAAAATCAAAAGCAAAAATAAAAAAATTGTGAATGAGTTGATTCAGAATGGAAGCGGGGTGGATGTATGGTTCATATGGTATTAGAAGCCTCAGGGAGGCTGTAGGTTTGGTTTGAGTAATTGTTCTTGATTCTGAGTTCACATAATCCACTGTAAGCCATTTCATAATTTTTTATAAATTACTGTAGCTTAGGTAATTCAGCACTCATTTCAGTTCATTTATGCTAATTTGGTATTAATATAAACTTAGATTTCATAGTTAAGGTTTAGGTTGTGATTTTGCCTCACAAAACCTTCAAACCAGGATTTAAGGGGGTGTTTGGAATTATCTGTTCTGCTTAGCAGTAGTTGATTTTATTGACAAATGTTGATTTGAACAACCTTTTCTGTGTTAAAGTGACATAGAACAACCATTACAATAGTAGTTGTTACTACAAAAGTCAAATCACCACCAAATCAACCACAACAGTTAACTGTTGTGGTTCTTGGGTTTCAAAACTCAACCATTTTGTTAAAAGTTGCATTTCTAGCTTAGTTTAGTCTTAGTATAACCTAAAACATCTATTTCAGTCATCAAATCAAGAATCAAAGTTCAAAAAAGTCAATTTGTTAGTGTTAAAGGAAAAGTCAAATTTGCATGTTTCAGTTTTTCTCAAATCCAGCTAGATTTTTGTGGATTTTTGTAATGAGTTTTAGACCCTGAGCTTTTTAGGATTTACAACCCCCCACCTCATCTCCAAGATACTAGCTTCATTATATTTTTACTAATTTTCTTGTGGGGTCCACTGAGCCCCAAAGTAGGCTGCAGGGGTGTTTGTTTGTTCTGTTGCAGCAGACCATCAGCCACCACCACCACTTGGTGGTGGTTTTCTGGCCAACCCAGTGGGTCCCATGGCCCCATCTTTGTACCTTTCAACCCCCCTCCTACCCCTCTTCATTAGTTGACCTTTTGTTTGACCCCAAGACCCCTAGGACCCACTTGGAATTACCCCCCAACTCTGTCCCAATTTCAGTTAAATCAAAAGTTTCAAGTGCTTATTTAAGTGCTTTTTAGCTTATTCTGTGGGATATTTGGGTTGATTCTTGCTCATACATGTTCACATAACTAGTTTAAAGTAGATTCAATCATTGTGGGTCCCCACTTAAGCTCATTTGAGCTTATTTCCCCACTTTGGTCAACAAAAGTCAACTGTTGACCCAATAAGCACTTCAAGTGCTTATTTTTGATTTCCATTAAAGTTGTGTTTGTAAAAGTTTTCTATTTTTAGTATTTAAATAAGTTTGTTAAAGAAAAACCAAGAAAAATCAATTTAATTCTAAGTGATAGTTTCTATTTAATGTAATTTAATTTTAATTTTCATTTTTAAATTTTTGTTAAGCACTTAACTTTTTTATATTTTTATTAATTACCTTTTATATTAAAGTATTTTTAGTAATTTTCTCAGATTTTTATTTTGTCATTTAGTATTTATTAGATTTAATGTTAGTTTTATTAATAATTAATTATAATTAAGTTTTAAATAGCATAATTAATTTTTATAAAGTAGTACCTAGTTTTTATATTTTTCCTAGCTTTTATATGTTATAAAATAGTTTTAGAAATTTTTCCATAATTTTCTAAGTTAATTTAGTATTAATAGTAATTTAAAATAGTTTAATTAGCTTAATTAATATAAATAGTTTTTAATTAATAAAAAACTCATAAAAAGACATAAACATTTATTTTTATTTTTTTTATACTTTCTTCAAGTTGTTTTTAAGGTTTAGAAAATATTTTTGCAAGTTTTTATTTTAATTTGTAGTGTTTATCATTTTTAGTTTATATAAACTAGGTTTAATTTACTTTTTAAATAGTTTTAATTAATTAAATAGTATTTAAATATTAAAATAATGATTTTAATAATTTCATTTTCATTTTAAATTTTCTCTTCATTTTAAGTTTGTAAAAGTGTCATTTTCACCCCCTGTGGGTTTTCAGATTTCAGTTTTTACGTTTTATTTTGTACGTTCGCGTTATTTAAAATGTGAACGTACGCGTTTTTAGATATTAAGCGTTTTTTGGTATCTAACTTTCACGTAATCATCTTTATAGCTTGTTTATGCTATTTCTTCGTATATTCCTTAGTTTAATCACTCAAAAACCTTTTCCTGTCCAAATTCACCCGATCACAAACCCGTTTTATAACCATCACACCTCGTCGGGACATAACGACCTGGTGATACCCTTTATTACCCGGAAGCATTGGTCTAGGCTCTTTGATTTTGTTGACCATTATTTGATCAATATAAGTTGACGGTTTAGCATCAATCAGTGGTCAATCAGGACCAGCGCCTGAAAAGCATCATTATATCATGTCTTCCTGACGATATAATGGAATCAGTGATTAACTGTCCCACTGCCAAGCAGACATGAACTGACCTGGTTCATAGCTATGAAGGGCCTTCTGATACCAAAGAGAATAGAATCATGGACCTGAAGCTTGAATTCAATACCTTCAGGGCCAAGGATTCTGAAAGTCTCTCTGAGACTTATACTCGGTATAAGACCCTTCTGAATGAGCTGACCAATGATGGTGTTATTCTGTTAAAGCATGAGATCAATGTTGGCTTTGTCAACAGTCTCCCTGAGAAATGGTTAAACTTCTCTCAGGGATTGAGAAATGCAAACCACATTCAGAACCTTGATCTCCCTGCTATTTATGGGAAGTTTGTCTATGAAGACAATCTTATCACCAGGAGATACCCTAGTAAAGCTCAGGAGACCAAAAAGGCCTTGACAATTTCACCCATATCAACTGCTTTCTATTCCAATGGTGTTGTGCAGGATTTTCAAGATGATTCTGATGATGAGGTTGACCAAAGAACCAGTGAGGAGTACCTAAATGATCTTCAAATTGAATTTCATGAAAGGGCACTCCTTGCAAACTCAAAAAGGTTTTTTAAGAAAAAAAATCCTTCTAAAGCAAATGAAAACAATGAATGTTTTAAATGTGGCAAAAAGGACCATTTTACAAAAGATTGTTTTTCAAAAACAACCTCAGAACCATCTTTCAAGTTTTCAGGAAACAACTCTTTTTCAGGACCCAACAAATTTCAACCTAAGTTGCTTCAATCTAGTCAAAGATTTGAAAAAACTCCTCAAATTGACTTTGAAGCCAAGTATAGGAAGGCCAAAGCCAAACTTGCCCTCCTTGAATCATCCTCATCAGTCACTCAGCTACCTCAGGCTCCAAAGCCTCCTCATGCCAAGAACAAAGGGCTTGTTTCTGAAACATTTGACTGGGATGATGTTGAAGTGTCCTCTGATGATAATGAAGAAGTTCATGTCAGTGCCTTGATGGCCCTATCAGATGACAACAAACTTGCTGTGGTAAAGAGTCATGCAAGAAATAGAGAATGGGTTAACATCACAATGAGAAAGGTAAACATTTTACTTTATACGGATGATGATGCTGATTGGAAATCTTACTTAGATTATATTAATGTTGATCTTAAGTATGTTGAAGAGCAAAGACTTAATTTGTTTTCAAAATTTAACAAACTGAGTTTTGAATTAAATCAATGTAGAGATGAACTACCTGCTTTGAAACAAGCTAAGCTTGAAAGTGTTACACTTCAAATTCAAAATTCTGAACTTGTAAAACAAAATCAAGCACTTCAGGAAGAACTTAAGAAAGAAAAGGCTGTCATTTGGAAATGGACTCAGAAAAACCCCAAACTTTATGAAACTCTGAGTCTCGCACCCAGCACCAAAAAGGTGTCCATGGGTGAAGATCAACTCACTGAAGAGTCTAGGGAGAGTAGCCATTCAACAACCTTTTTGTCAACCAACATACTCTATAACAAAGAACTTGCTCCTAAACCCAGTGATTGGATTGAAAGAAACAACCCTGACAGTAAGCTGCCAAATTTTAACACTGGAAGAATCCTAGAACCTGAAAGTCAGGCTATCAAGGAGCTGCTAGGAGTCATGATTGGCCTCAAAACATCAGATAATATTAACCAAGTTATGGTCAACAAGTCAGACAGCTTAGGCCAATACTCCGGTGAGTTTAGTGTTTCCCCGGATCGTTAGATCCCAACGAGATGTGAAATCTGAAATAAAACGACTTCGAGATCAGGTGAATTGAACAGGAAAAGGGTTTAAGTAATTATACTACTGAAAAATAAGAGTGAATAGCTTAAATAAGCTATATCAATTAATACGTGAAATCAGATACGTACAAGTGAAAAAGAGACTGAAAACGTAAACGTTTATTAATTAAACGTAAACAAAAACAAATTTAACAATAGTAGGATTTTGCAAGCCTTAGGGGCTTAAATGCAAATTAAATAAATTTAAAATATTTATTTATTAATTAAAAACTATTTAATTAATTATTTATATTTAATAACTATTATTAATTATTTAATAATTAACTAATAATTAGGAAAATGTACAATAAGTCTAGAAAATTAAAATTAAAATTTCTAAAAATCTAAAATATTATAAAACTTATTTTAAAACTAAAATTATATTTTTCACACTATTTATCTATTTATTATTAATTAATTATTATTTATTTATTATTTAACTAATTATATTGATTAAATTATTTATAAATACTAAAAAGACTTAGATAATTATGAAAAATTTTATATATCTAATTAACCATCATGGGAATCCTAAAAAATTATAAAAACTTTATTTTATGTAATTTTAATCTAATTTACTAATTATTATTCTATTTATTGATTAATTATCAATTAAACTAATTATATTATTAAAAATAGAAAATTAACAATATAAATTCTAGAAAAATTTATAAAACTCTTTTACCTTATATAAAAGCTATAAAAATTATAAAAACTATGTGGTACTTTATAAAATATAATTATGCTATTTAATTCTTATTTATTATTTAATTATTAAATAAACTAATATTAATTCTAAATAACACTAGATGACAAAAGAAAAATCTGGAAAAATTTATAAAACTACTTTAATATATAAGAGATTTAATAAAAATATAAAATAGCAGAAGTGCTTATAAATAAGCTAAAAGGAAAATTAAATAGATAATTTCTATTAAATAGAAGCTATCACTATAATTAAGTTTGGTTTTTTTCTTGTTTTTCTTTTATAAAACTAATAAAATACTTAAAAGAAGAAACTTTAATAAAGGAAAATAATTTATAAACATAAAATAAGCACTATTAGTGCTTATTACCCAAATCAGTTGACTTTTGTTGACTTAGCTAAGAAATAAGCTCAACTGAGCTTGTGTGGGGTCCACAAGGTAAAACCTGGTACAAATGAGTTGTGTGGATGACAATAAGCAAGAATCACTTAAATAAGTTGGCCAAATAAGCTAGGAATCCAAAATAAGCATTTGCTTATTTCAATTCTGAGGCAGACTTGGGACAGATTTAAGAGGCCAAATTATGTGGGGTCCACTAATCTAGAGGTCAAACAAAAGGTCAAGGGTTCAAGTCTGGTAGGAGGGGGGTTGTAAAAACCTAATTATGGGGTGTGGGACCCACTGGGTTAACCACAAAACACCACCAAAGGTGGCTTTGTGGTGAACTGATCTGTGTAGCAGGGGAGCTTCTTCCCCTGCAGGTGTGTTTGGCTGTTTGTAGGGCCCACATAGAAATTACCAAAAATACAAGATCAATGGGAATCAATAGATTAGCTGGGTGACTACCAATCCTGAAAAGCTCAACTCCTAAAAGTAAACTCAAAAATCTAAACAATTCTTGCAAAAAATGGAATTTCAGAATAATTGCAATTTTGACTTTTTGTTTAAACTTGATATGTTGACTATGGTGAACTTGATCCTATACTACTGACTTATTATGTTGTTATATGATAATTTTAGGCTAAATTAAGCTAAATAACTAACTTATGTGATGATGTGATGAGATTACAAGACCTACAATCCAACAGTTAACAAGCAAATGAGAGCAAAGGGTGATTTTGACTTTCCTACAAACAAGCACTGGATTAAATCACTTATCTAACCTTAAATAACCTATTGTGAGTTATGAAGACCAATAGTAACAACTAAAACAACCAAGAGCCCAGTCAATTTTACAGATCCAAACACTCCTTTATTGGACTGTTTTTGTGATTTTAACTACAAGAGACTGAGATAGATCATGAAATTTATTGATAATGACATAACATCATATAATAAACTAAAATGAACTCATAAATACCAATCTTAACACCAAATGACCATTATAACAATTTATGCTTATAATAGGCAGTATATGACTAATATTAGCACACAGATATCCAATGATCAATCAAGCAGTTTAAATCAATCTACTAGCTCACATACACAAAAGAAACATACAAAACCCAAGAATTTAGTGAACAAGCAAGTCTACAATAAAAATGCTAAAAATGAGATTGTTGCTTACAAATGGCATCAAGCTGAAACACAATGAACCAAGGCCTGAAAACACTCCTAATAGCTTACCAATAAGCTTCTAACCCATGGGCAATCCATTATTTCCCATGCTCCAGTTTTCTTGATTATCACCACTGAATTTTTTATTTTATAACTATTTATTGGTATTTTTTATATATATTTGAGTTCTAACACTACAACTGCTTTTAATATATCTAAAAGCTTGCAGAAGCTTTCCAGGGAGCTTATATGAGCTTAAAATTCCATATTATTAACTTTAACAACATATGAGTAAATATGAGATTTTTAATGAAAATTTGCATACAATGAGAATCATAAGGAAACTTGAAATTTATACTTAGAAAAGTTTTACAATACACAGAATTAACTAAAACCAACACTTGGAAGCTTTGAAATACACTGAAATTAAGAAATTTAATTAAGCGAGCTAATTTTGACTAAATTACACTAGATACTATTACATTGCCTCCATTCTTCTTATTTATTGATTAAAAAGCTTCCTTGTCGACCTCTGACTCTTTCCCACTTCATCTTAGCCCTTGAATTCATCAAATTCATCATAAACGTACAAGTGGCAATTTTGGCGCCAAAATTGCTTTTGAGCTGTAAGAGTGGTTTGAGGGCAATTAAAGAATTGTGGAATCATGTGGAGTTGGAGGGGACAAATTGGGAAGTAGACATGGATTTTTGTGGAGAGTAGCCATGAAAAAAGGGTTTGTGAGGTTCAGGTTGAGTGTAGATTGGTGGAGATGCATTAAATGAAAACTGGGGTGAATGATGAGGGGTTGTGAGGTATAGTAGCCAGCTAGGGTGGTGGTGAGGTGGAGCCAAACCATGGTGGTTTTGGTTTGCAGAGGAGGGTGAGAGGGGTGAGCAGTGAGGGTGGTTTGGGGAAGAAGGGTCAAAGGGGTCAACCCCCGTTTTTATTAAAAGGGTGTGGACTGGGTTTGCTTGGTGGGCTGGGAAACAAAACAGGCCCAAGGTTTAGTAACTGGGTGGGCTGGATTCATTTTGGTTTTGGGTTTTATATTTACAAAGGGTCCGGTTTGTATTGTAACTAACAAGGACCAAAAATGTAATTCGGCCATAGTTAAGGGACTTGCTGTGACACCTTTTCAAACTTCATCCAAGGGACCATACATGCCATACTTGAATACCCCAAGGACCATAAATGTATATTTTCCATTTTAATATTTCCGGGGACCTTTTCTGCCAATTCCACAAACTCCAGGGACCAAACCTGTAATTTTCTGATTTTTGAAGGGTTTATTTTGTATCTTCTCAAAAGTTATCATAAGGTCCATTTTTGTCAATTAAGAATAGTGCAAGGCTTATTTTTCTTATTTTTGTATTTACAAAACCTTAGGGACTATTTTTGACATTTTCCAAACTTGAGGGACTAAAGTTGTCATTTTGCAATTTTTAACTTTAAAAGACTATACTTGACAACTTATAAATCCCTAAGGACCTTTGATGATATTTTTCATGTTTTGATTTACCAGGGACTAGTTTTGCCAATTTTTCAAAGTTCAGGGACTGAAACTGTAATTTTATGTGAAATGTTTTGTTTTTCATCAGTTTTCAATCCTTTTGCATAAAAACACAATCCAGGGATAATTTTATGTATTTTAAGGCATTCCTGTGTGTTTTTATATGTTTTTGCAGTTTAAATGTAACAGAAATGATGAGTATTTACACACTCATCAATCCCCCACACTAAACTATTGTTAGTCCCTAGCAATCTTTTTGAGAAAAATTTAATGGATTTTTACTCTTTACCAAAAGCCATCACTTCTGGAGTAGCCAGGTGTAAGAACTGTGGCACACCTGATAACCGTGTGATTTTTAGCAAACCACCAGCTGTCAACGGATTTGATTTGTCTTTACCAAAAGCCGTTTGCTTCTGGACTAGCCAACTCTTGATGGAATAGTCAACATCTTGGTGAGCTGATTACCAATTATGGTTTTTCCACGGCCTTTACCACAAGCCATAATCTTGCGGGCTAGCCAACTCATTCGCTTTATGGAATATGGGGAGTTGAGGAACCATACAATTTTTGGAAAATTGCAAGCCATCAACGGTTTTGAGATATCTTTACCAAGAGCCGTTTGCTCCTGGATTAGCCAATCCTTATGTGGGTTAGACATGGCGGACTGATAACCATTTATTGCATTTCTAAGTGTGAAAAAACTTTAAATTTTGATCAAATGAGGGTGCTTGATGGAACATGTGTTTGAATTCGTGAGAATTCCCCCCCCCCCCCCCCCCCCACACTTAGAAATGAATATTGCCCTCAATATTCAAAACACCGGGTTTTAAACCGATATTTAGAACGTAAGAAGGAAATATTAATAACCTTTATTTTAGGCTATTTACATACAAACTCACTTTTTTCTTTTGTTTTGAACTCTTTTTTTTTTTATTTTTTTATTTTTTTGATTCAAGATATATACATATATACAACATGTGGGGTATCTCCCCCACACTAGGGTGGTAGAAAAGAGAAAGAAATCAGAAATATGAGTGAAAACCCATATTGCTACTGTTTTTGATTACCGAGTCGCTAGCTTGACTCGACCTCGAATTGATTTGTCCTTGAGGTAGCTTGTTTTTGATTCCCGAGTCTCTAGCTTGACTCGACCCCGAATTTAATTGTCCTTGGGGAAAGTTTGGAGATCCGGGACAACCATGTTTGGGATGTCCTCTCCAAAGTAGTGTTTCACACGATGGCCATTTACTTTAAAACATGGACCGTCATTTTGAGATAACTCAACGGTACCATATGGATAAACCTTAGTGATAGTAAATGGACCAGTCCAATGGGTTTTTAATTTACCCGAGAAGATCTTTAATCTAGAGTTAAAGAGAAGTACTCGATCACCAACGTTAAAAACGCGGTTCTTTATTTTTGAGTCATGTATTCTCTTTGTTTTTTCTTTATAGATTAAAGAGTTCTCGTAAGCCTGATCACGTAGTTCATTTAATTCATTCATTTGAACTTTTCTGTGATCACCCGCAGTTTTGAGGTCAAAGTTGGCATGTTTCAATGCCCAGTAGGCTTTGTGCTCAAGTTCCATCGGTAGATGACATGTCTTTCCGTACACAAGCTTGTAAGGTGTACACCCAATGGGTGTTTTATAAGCTGTACGAAAAGCCCATAGTGCGTCATCTAATTTATCCGACCAGGCAGCACGATTTTCACCAACAGTCCTCTCAAGTATCCTTTTGATACCACGATTTGAAACCTCAACTTGCCCACTTGTTTGTGGGTGATACGCGGTAGAAAGACGGTGGGTTACACCATACTTTTGCATGACTTTATCAAATTTGTCATTCAGAAATGCGTACCACGATCACTTATGATAGCACGTGGGGTTCCAAAACGGGCAAAAAGAGATTTCAGGAATTTTACTACAACTCGGGCATCATTCGTGTGTAAAGCTTTTGCTTCAACCCACTTTGATAAATAATCAACAGCCACAAGTATGTACTTGTTTCCTCTGGATGATGGAAATGGCCTCATAAAGTCAATGCCCCAGATATCAAATATTTCACATACTTGAATAGCATTTTGTGGCATCTCATTTCTTTGTGAAATGTTTCCATGACGCTGACAAGCGTCACAGGTTTTAATGAGATCCTGGGCATCTTTATAAATTGTGGGCCAGAAGAATCCGGAATCAAACACCTTTTTGGCTGTGTAATTAGGACTATGATGTCCCCCAGTGGGTCCAGCATGGCAAGCCTTAAGAATTTCAGTGGCTTCCTGTCCATATACACACCGTCGGATGACTTGATCCGCACAGATTTTGAATAAGTAGGGGTCATCCCAGAAGTAATGTTTAACATCCTTAAAGAATTTATTCTTCTGTTGGGTTGACATCCCTTTCACAACAAAGTTACCCGCATGATAGTTTGCGAAGTCGGAAAACCATGGGGTAGTAGAATCTCCGCGAAAAGTAACCGCATTAAGTGTTTCGAGAGGAAATGTTTCATTTATTTCCTTTTTCTCATATACATCTTGATGAGGGTTCTCTAATCGGGACAAATGATCAGCAGCCAGGTTCTCAGCTCCTTTTTTATCATGAATAATGATATCAAATTCCTGGAGGAGGAGAACCCAACGGAGCAATCTCGGCTTTGCATCTTGTTTTGCAAATAGATATTTAAGAGCCGAGTGATCCGTATACACTACGCTTTTAGTCAAGATTAAGTATGTCCGAAATTTCTCAAAAGCATACACCACAGCTAATAATTCTTTTTCTGTAGTGGTGTAATGAGTTTGAGCTTCGTTCATAGTTTTGCTTGCGTAGTGGATAGGCTGAAAGTGTTTCGTTTTGCGTTGCCCCAAGACTGCACCGATAGCAAAATCACTTGCATCGCACATAAGCTCGAAGGGTAAATCCCAGTCGGGGGCAATAAGAATGGGTGCCTCAGTAAGCTTTTTCTTTAATGTTTCAAAAGCTTCAATGCACTCTGGTGAGAAGATAAAAGGAGTATCCTTTTCAAGGAGATGAGTCATAGGCCGTGAGATTTTAGAAAAATCTTGTATAAATCGACGATAGAAACCGGCATGACCCAAGAAACTCCTAATACCTTTGACGGTAGTAGGGTGAGGCAGTTTAGCAATGACATCAACCTTAGCTCTGTCAACCTCAATCCCATTCTTGGAAATCTTATGGCCGAGGACAATGCCCTCTTTGACCATAAAGTGACTCTTTTCCCAATTTAGACATAGATTGGTGTCTTTACACCTTTTCAACATTGTTTCAAAATTGGTGAGACATGTTTGGAATGAATCCCCAATGACCGAGAAGTCATCCATAAAGACCTCCATGGTTTTACCGATCATGTCGGTAAATATGGCCATCATGCACCTCTGGAATGTACCTGGAGCATTACATAAGCCAAAAGGCATACGTTTATAAGCAAAGGTTCCATAAGGGCATGTAAAGGTAGTCTTTTCTTGATCCGATGGATCAATGGGGATTTGAAAGTATCCTGAGAAACCATCAAGGAAACAATAGTACTCGTTTCCAGCTAATCTCTCAAGCATCTGGTCCATAAAGGGCAGCGAAAAGTGGTCTTTGCGGGTGGCGTCATTTAACTTACGATAGTCAATGCAAACACGCCATCCGGTAACCAGCCGAGTTGGAATCAACTCATTTTCCTCATTAGTGACAACAGTAATGCCACCCTTTTTTGGGACGCAATGAATGGGACTAACCCATGGACTGTCAGAGATAGGGTAAATCAATCCTGCATCAAGAAGTTTAAGAACCTCTTGTTTAATCACATCATGGATTTTTGGATTCACCCTTCTTTGATGTTGCACTGCAGGCTTGAAGTCATCCTCCATCAAGATTTTGTGTGTACAAAAATCTGGGTTAATACCCTTAATATCGGAGAGTTTCCAAGCAATTGCTTGCTTGTTTGACTTCAAGACCTTTATGAGAGCAATCTTCTCCTCAACACTTAAACCTTTAGCAATAATGACGGGTAATTTATCATCACCCTCCAAGAATTCGTATTCAAGATGAGGAGGTAAGTCCTTGAGTTCGACCTCAGGAAAATCATCAGTTTCCTCAACATATTTGATTTCCTGATTATGAAGTTGTACGGGAGGGAGTGGAGGAGAATTGTCTTGATTTAGCAATCTCTCAAGGAGAAGAATATCTCCCTCCAGATCAATCTCAGTGTTATCAATTCCCGATGGAACTGAATCACTTTTGAGAAAGGCCTCGATCTCTTCCAAAAGGAAATCACTTCCCTCAAACGGAGTGAGAGAAGGGGAAGAGTCGGAAATGATAGGTTCAGATGATGGAGTGGTATCCCCACTCACAGAATTATGAGAATAACCAAGAAAGTCTTGAGAATACTCCACCGAAGCAATGTCTATGATATCTATTTGATTAACTGCTTCAGAATCATAATTGGAGGAGTACCTCGAGGTTTGATCGAGGTTAAATGTAACAGCTTCATTACCCACACGAAGAGTGATTTCTTGCTCAAATACATCGATAAGAGCACGGCCCGTTCTAAGGAAACCCCTCCCAACAATGAGAGGGACCCTTTGATCAGCATCGAAATCAACCACTACAAAGTCAGCGGGGAGATGAAATTCTCCTACCTTTACAAACACGTCCTCGGCAATGCCGAGAGGACGAGATATCGATCGGTCTGCAAGCTCTAAAGTCATGCAGGTAGGAGTAAGATCAGGAAGAGAAAGTTTCTTCCAAACTGAGTATGGCATTAGGTTGATACTTGTACCAAGATCGGCCAAGGCATAGCAATCAACCATTCCCGGAAATACACATGGTATTAGAAATTTTCCAGGATCTCCCAGCTTCTCGGGAAGCTTCTTTAAAAGAACTGCAGAGCAGTTCTCATTCAAGGGAGTCTTTGCCATTTCAAACAGTTTCTCCTTGTTGCTTAACAAGTGTTTGATTTTCGATGCAAATTTGGGCATCAGAATAATAGCATCCGCAAAGCTAATGTCAAAATGCAAATCTTGGAAGATTTGAAAGAATTTATCCATCTGGTGACTAGCTTTTTCACGGAGCTTTTGCTCACTCAAACGTGAGGGGTAAGGAATAGAGGAGGTAGAAGGTTTGGACTGAGGTGTTTCAACTGGAATATCATTTTGTTCAAAAACAACTCTACGTTTTGGTTTGGGTTTCGGGACAACATGAGGTGGGACGTCTTGGGTACCTCCCTTATGAGTAGGAAGTACTTCGTCCTTATTTACCTCGACGTTATTTTCCACTACCTTGGGAGAAGAAGAGGAAGGGGTAGTGGGAACAGTGGGTCCATCATATGAAACTCCGCTCCTGGTCGTGATCACCTTTGCATCGCCCCTCGGGTTTGCGATCGTGTTGCTCGGAAGTTTTCTAGAGCCCGAGGGTTGTTCATTTAAAGATTTCTTGATTTCAGAAATCTGGCTGACCAACAACCTGTTTGTCTCTTCTTGAGTTTTCATGAACTGCTTTAACAACTCATCGGATGATGGTTGTGGAGCTGGGAGAATGGCCTGTGTTTGGTTAGGGAAATTTTGGACACGGTTATTTTGATTATAACCTTGTTGTGGCTGAAAATTCCCTTGATTTGGATTACCATTTCCCTGAAAATGATTTCCTGGGTTGAAATTGTTTCTGTTAAAGTTTCCTTGATTGTGGAAACCTTGATTCTGTCCAGGATGGAAATTCCCTTGGTTTTGATAACCTTGGTTCATTCGTGGTTGGTTCTGGTTTCGGTTTTGCAAATTTGGGTTTTGATTAAACCCGGGTGGTCCCATATGTGTGTTAGCACGGTAACTTGGTTCAATAGGAGGACGGTATTGATTACCTCCTTGATTTGTAGTACCGGCTAAGGCATTGGCTTCAAAAGGACTACCATCGGTGGCAGTACAATTGTAGTAAGCATGTGGGCCACCACAAGTGACACAAACTTCCACTTTTTTTACTTCAGCATGTGAAGGGTTTTGTGTGAAAGTGACTTTTTTCTGGTTTGAGCTAACCAAAGCTTGAATGGCGTCCGTGAGTTTGTCTATCTTAGCATCGGTGCTAGAAGTACTCACGGGTGATGAAGAGGAAGGACCAGCACTCACTTGGGAGTTATATGGTTTTGTGCGTGTAGTGCGGACCTTGGACTTATTTTCAATGATTTCTAAAGCTTCTTTTGTGGTTTTGCTCAAAAAATTACCTCCCGCGGAGGCATTGAGAGAATCTTGGTCAGACTGACTCACACCATTATAAAACATGTCAATTTGCATTAATTCAGTGAAACCATGATGAGGACATCGACGAAGCAATTCTTTGAAACGATCCCATGCGTCACCAAACGATTCATCAAACCTTTGAGAAAATTTGATGATTTCATTTTTAAGACTTGTCATTCTGGACGGGGGAAAAAATTCGTTTACAAATTTGGTAACTAAATCTTCTCATTAAGTTATTGAACGAGGAGGTTGTTTTTCCAGCCAAATCCGGGCTGCTCCCTCAAGAGAAAATGGGAAAAGAAGAAGTTTGACTGCTTCGGAAGGGACGTTCTTGTATTTGATGGTTGAAGTAATTTTGTTAAACCATCGAATATGAGCATGGGGATCATCCCTCTCAAAACCATAAAATTGGCTTGAAGTTACTAAATTTAGTAACCCGGTTTTGAGCTCAAAGTATTCAGCCACAATGGCTGGGACAACAATAGCGTCTCCGTAACCCTCAATGGGTGCTTGGAGAAGCTCATTCATCGGACGGTCTTCCGCCATGATAACTTTCTTAGGTGAAACAACACGTTCCTCAGATACGGCTGTTGGGGGCAGAACGTCTACGGCGTCTTCGAGGAATTCTGACAAGCTCACGTAAAGGGCTTGTTGACCTAGAAGAACGAGTGCGCATGCACTAGAGACGACTCTAAGAATCCTTAGAGTGACGGGAAACTAAAAATAAAAATAGAAAAGAAATATAGACAAAAAGATGATATATAACAAAGTGTGATAATTCAAACTCACATATACTTTCAAAAAGTCGTAATACGCAGCACACTTCCCCGGCAGCGGCGCCAAATTTTGATTGGCCTCAAACAGTCAGATAATATTAACCAAGTTATGGTCAACAAGTCAGACAGCTTAGGCCAATACTCCGGTGAGTTTAGTGTTTCCCCGGATCGTTAGATCCCAACGAGATGTGAAATCTGAAATAAAACGACTTCGGGATCAGGTAAATTTAACAGGAAAAGGGTTTAAGTGATTGTACTACTGAAAAATAAGAGTGAATAGCTTAAATAAGCTATATCAATCAATACGTGAAATCAGATACGTACAAGTGAAAAAGGGACTGAAAACGTAAACGTTTATTAATTAAACGTAAACAAAAACAAATTTAACAATAGTAGGATTTTGCAAGCCTTAGGGGCTTAAATGAAAATTAAATAAATTTAAAATATTTATTTATTAATTAAAAACTATTTAATTAATTATTTATATTTAATAACTATTATTAATTATTTAATAATTAACTAATAATTAGGAAAATGTACAATAAGTCTAGAAAATTAAAATTAAAATTTCTAAAAATCTAAAATATTATAAAACTTATTTTAAAACTAAAAATATATTTTTCACACTATTTATCTATTTATTATTAATTAATTATTATTTATTTATTATTTAACTAATTATATTGATTAAATTATTTATAAATACTAAAAAGACTTAGATAATTATGAAAAATTTTATATATTTAATTAACCATCATGGGAATCCTAAAAAATTATAAAAACTTTATTTTATGTATTTTTAATCTAATTTACTAATTATTATTCTATTTATTGATTAATTATCAATTAAACTAATTATATTATTAAAAATAGAAAATTAACAATATAAATTCTAGAAAAATTTATAAAACTCTTTTACCTTATATAAAAGCTATAAAAATTATAAAAACTATGTGGTACTTTATAAAATATAATTATGCTATTTAATTCTTATTTATTATTTAATTATTAAATAAACTAATATTAATTCTAAATAACACTAGATGACAAAAGAAAAATCTGGAAAAATTTATAAAACTACTTTAATATATAAGAGATTTAATAAAAATATAAAATAGCAGAAGTGCTTATAAATAAGCTAAAAGGAAAATTAAATAGATAATTTCTATTAAATAGAAGCTATCACTATAATTAAGTTTGGTTTTTTTCTTGTTTTTCTTTTATAAAACTAATAAAATACTTAAAAGAAGAAACTTTAATAAAGGAAAATAATTTATAAACATAAAATAAGCACTATGAGTGCTTATTACCCAAATCAGTTGACTTTTGTTGACTTAGCTAAGAAATAAGCTCAACTGAGCTTGTGTGGGGTCCACAAGGTAAAACCTGGTACAAATGAGTTGTGTGGATGACAATAAGCAAGAATCACTTAAATAAGTTGGCCAAATAAGCTAGGAATCCAAAATAAGCATTTGCTTATTTCAATTCTGAGGCAGACTTGGGACAGATTTAAGAGGCCAAATTATGTGGGGTCCACTAATCTAGAGGTCAAACAAAAGGTCAAGGGTTCAAGTCTGGTAGGAGGGGGGTTGTAAAAACCTAATTATGGGGTGTGGGACCCACTGGGTTAACCACAAAACACCACCAAAGGTGGCTTTGTGGTGAACTGATCTGTGTAGCAGGGGAGCTTCTTCCCCTGCAGGTGTGTTTGGCTGTTTGTAGGGCCCACATAGAAATTACCAAAAATACAAGATCAATGGGAATCAATAGATTAGCTGGGTGACTACCAATCCTGAAAAGCTCAACTCCTAAAAGTAAACTCAAAAATCTAAACAATTCTTGCAAAAAATGGAATTTCAGAATAATTGCAATTTTGACTTTTTGTTTAAACTTGATATGTTGACTATGGTGAACTTTGATCCTATACTACTGACTTATTATGTTGTTATATGATAATTTTAGGCTAAATTAAGCTAAATAACTAACTTATGTGATGATGTGATGAGATTACAAGACCTACAATCCAACAGTTAACAAGCAAATGAGAGCAAAGGGTGATTTTGACTTTCCTACAAACAAGCACTGGATTAAATCACTTATCTAACCTTAAATAACCTATTGTGAGTTATGAAGACCAATAGTAACAACTAAAACAACCAAGAGCCCAGTCAATTTTACAGATCCAAACACTCCTTTATTGGACTGTTTTTGTGATTTTAACTACAAGAGACTGAGATAGATCATGAAATTTATTGAT
This sequence comes from Artemisia argyi, assembly GCA_030686995.1. Classification (NCBI taxonomy): domain Eukaryota; kingdom Viridiplantae; phylum Streptophyta; class Magnoliopsida; order Asterales; family Asteraceae; genus Artemisia; species Artemisia argyi. The sequence goes on from CM060695.1 coordinate 114,933,460, forward strand.
AATGACATAACATCATATAATAAACTAAAATGAACTCATAAATACCAATCTTAACACCAAATGACCATTATAACAACTTATGCTTATAATAGGCAGTATATGACTAATATTAGCACACATATATCCAATGATCAATCAAGCAGTTTAAATCAATCTACTAGCTCACATACACAAAAGAAACATACAAAACCCAAGAATATAGTGAACAAACAAGTCTACAATAAAAATGCTAAAAATGAGATTGTTGCTTACAAATGGCATCAAGCTGAAACACAATGAACCAAGGCCTGAAAACACTCCTAATAGCTTAACACTAAGCTTCTAACCCATGGGCAATCCATTATTTCCCATGCTCCAGTTTTCTTGATTGTCAACACTGAATTTTTTATTTTATAACTATTTATTGGTATTTTTTTTATATATTTGAGTTCTAACACTACAACTGCTTTTAATATATCTAAAAGCTTGCAGAAGCTTTCCAGGGAGCTTATATGAGCTTAAAATTCCATATTATTAACTTTAACAACATATGAGTAAATATGAGATTTTTAATGAAAATTTGCATACAATGAGAATCATAAGGAAACTTGAAATTTATACTTAGAAAAATTTTACAATACACAGAATTAACTAAAACCAACACTTGGAAGCTTTGAAATACACTGAAATTAATAAATTTAATTAAGCGAGCTAATTTTGACTAAATTACACTAGATACTATTGCATTGCCTCCATTCTTCTTATTTATTGACTAAAAAGCTTCCTTGTCGACCTCTGACTCTTTCCCACTTCATCTTAGCCCTTGAATTCATCAAATTCATCATAAACGTACAAGTGGCAATTTTGGCGCCAAAATTGCTTTTGAGCTGTAAGAGTGGTTTAAGGGCAATTAAAGAATTGTGGAATCATGTGGAGTTGGAGGGGACAAATTGGGAAGTAGACATGGATTTTTGTGGAGAGTAGCCATGAAAAAAGGGTCTGTGAGGTTAAGGTTGAGTGTAGATTGGTGGAGATGCATTAAATGAAAAGTGGGGTGAATGATGAGGGGTTGTGAGGTGTAGTAGCCAGCTGGGGTGGTAGTGAGGTGGAGCAAAACCATGGTGGTTTTGGTTTGCAGAGGAGGGTGAGAGGGGTGAGCAGTGAGGGTGGTTTGGGGAAGAAGGGTCAAAGGGGTCAACCCCCGTTTTTATTAAAAGGGTGTGGACTGGGTTTGCTTGGTGGGCTGGGAAACAAAACAGGCCCAAGGTTTATGAACTGGGTGGGCTGGATTCATTTTGGTTTTGGGTTTTATATTTACAAAGGGTCCGGTTTGTATTGTAACTAACAAGGACCAAAAATGTAATTCGGCCATAGTTAAGGGACTTGCTGTGACAACTTTTCAAACTTCATCCAAGGGACCATACATGCCATACTTGAATACCCCAAGGACCATAAATGTATATTTTCCATTTTAATATTTCCGGGGACCTTTTCTGCCAATTCCACAAACTCCAGGGACCAAACCTGTAATTTTCTGATTTTTGAAGGGTTTATTTTGTATCTTCTCACAAGTTATCATAAGGTCCATTTTTGTCAATTAAGAATAGTGCAAGGCTTATTTTTCTTATTTTTGTATTTACAAAACCTTAGGGACTATTTTTGACATTTTCCAAACTTGAGGGACTAAAGTTGTCATTTTGCAATTTTTAACTTTAAAAGACTATACTTGACAACTTATAAATCCCTAAGGACCTTTGATGATATTTTTCATGTTTTGATTTACCAGGGACTAGTTTTGCCAATTTTTCAAAGTTCAGGGACTGAAACTATAATTTTATGTGAAATGTTTTGTTTTTCATCAGTTTTCAATCCTTTTGCATAAAAACACAATCCAGGGATAATTTTATGTATTTTAAGGCATTCCTGTGTGTTTTTATATGTTTTTGCAGTTTAAATGTAACAGAAATGATGAGTATTTACACACTCATCAAGTCACTGATGAACTTAGTCCTACTGAGTCCATCACTGAGTCTAAGTCTGATTCACCACTCCCTCCACTGAAACATCTTCAGGGAGCAGAACCCAATTCTGACCTTGTACCATCAGTCTATCAACCTCATTCTCCCAAAGAGAAATCAGGGTTAGGAAAGACTATTCTGAAAAGACCTACCCAGTACCCACTGAACAACACAAACCTTCAGTACCTACTGAAGTGAAACCTGAAAGCACTGATTCAAAATTTGATCAGCTTGCTGAACTTGTCAGGATGCTGAGTGAGAAAATTGAGTCCACTGAAAAACCTTCTGACTCAAAAGTGAAAAACCCATCAGTATCCTTAAGTTCCTCCAAACCAAAAACCACACCCAAACCTTCAGGGAGATGTGAACTGTGCAATTATCCAAATCACAGCACTGATAAATGCTACAGAGTCCTATTTTGCATGATATGCAAACAAGAGGACCACAGAACTTGTGATCACATCCCCCACATTGCTTCTTTAAAAGCAAGAGGTCTATACAAAACTCAAGGCTATCAGTATGCCACACCTTCCAAACAAAGACTGAAAGCTAAGCCTTTCTTGCCATGTCCTCACTGTGGTTTCAATGATCATCTTCCTGATGATTGTATGATGAAAAATTGTTGTGACGTCTGTGGAGATCCCTCCCATGAAACCAAGGGACATGACAAAGTCATTCAGTCCAGAAGGAAAAACCCCACCAACACTTGTCAGTCACCTGAGGCATCAACCTCCACAAAATATAAAACATGTGGAAGCTCAGGTCACACAACTTCAGACCATGATTCATTAGCTGAGTTCAAAAAGTCCATGAGGACTAAGCCCAATAGAAAGTGGGTCAACAAGAAAAACTAACCCAGTTTACTGTTTGTGCAGAAACACATCAAGGACCCTACTTGGCATCTAGACAGTGGATGCTCTAGAATTATGACTAGTGTGAAAAGTTATCTGCACAAATATGTGGAAGAACCAGGACCCAAAGTAGTATTTGGTGATAACCCATCAGCTCCCACTGAAGGTTATGGTTCAGTAAACTGCAATGGTATAGTTTTTACAAGAATAACTTATGTTAATGGTCTCAAGTACAACCTGATAAGTGTTTCCCAACTATGTGATGCCAAATACATAGTTCAATTTGATGACAAGAGGGGGACCATCTTTAATGCCAATAAGGAAGTTGTGTTGATTGCCCCCAGGAGGGATGATGTCTATGTTCTAGACATGTCATCCCTGACTCAAAATGGGACTTGTCTATTCTCAAAGGCAAGTGAGACAATCAACTAGCTATGGCATAGGAGACTCTCTCATCTCAATTTCAAGAGCACCAACAACCTGGCCAAACAGAACAAAGTTCTGGGCCTTCCATCCCTAGTGTATACCAAAGACACGCCTTGTTCTGCTTGTGAAAAAGGAAAACACCACAGGGCATCATTCAAAACCAAACAAACATTTTCCATCAAAAGTTGCCTACATCTTCTCCATATGGACCTTTTTGGACCTGTCAGTCCAATGTCCATTCACCATGAGAAGTATACTCTGGTCATAGTGGATGAATACTCAAGATACACTTGGGTTTACTTCCGGACCAAAAAGAGTCAGGCAGCTGAAATCATCAGGTCATTTGTCAGGAATATTGAAAATCAAAATGATGTCAAAGTTAAACAAATCAGAACTGACAATGGCACTGAATTCAAAAACCAAGACATTGAGTGTTTCTGTGATGAGAAAGGAATTTCTCAAAATTTCACTTCTCCCTATACTCCTGAACAAAATGTGGTAGCTGAAAGGAGAAATAGAACACTCATTGAGGCAGCAAGGACAATGTTAAATGGCTCAGTCCTCTCTAAATATTTCTGGACTGAGGCAGTCAAAACAGCTTGCTACACTCAAAACAGGTCAATCATTGTGAAAAGGCACAATAAGACCCCTTATGAGATATTCAAAGGAAGGATCCCTGACATTAGCTACTTTCATGTATTTGGGTGTCCTGTGTTTATTCATAATCACAAGGATTACTTGGGTAAATTTGATGCCAAAGCTGATGATGGATACTTCCTGGGATATTCTCTGGTTTCTAAAGCCTTCAGGGTGTTCAACACAAGGAGACAACAAACTGAGGAAACTTATCACATTACCGTTGATGAGAGCACTGAATCCATCAGGTTCTCAAATTCCTCAGTTGAAGATATTGGTATTGATGACTCATCAAGGTATCCCCCTGATGAGTATCATCCTGAGAACAACCCCTCAACCCAATACCAAGCTGATGTTGATGTCTCCTACTATATCATCCCTCACAACCTACCCCAACCAACCATCAGTGAGTTCATTGAAACTCAGCAGGTCTCCAATGAGACTGCAAACACTGAACAAATTGTTCAGGAACCCTCAGAACAAATTGTTCCCTCAAATGTCACTGAAGCACATATTGATGAGTCACCTCATGTTCCTGAGTCTGAACCCAACCAGGCTCCTTCAAGCTCAAATTCCTATCCCAAACCTCAGGATAGCTAGACAAGATCCAAAATTACTGAGCTTGTGAACATAATTGGTGAACCCACTGAAGGCATGCTTACAAGAAGCATGGCTGCAAAACTCAAGGCAGCCTCAGCCAATATATGTCTTTATGCTGACTATCTCTCAGAGATTGAGCCTAAAAATGTCATAGAAGCCCTGACTTATGAAAGTTGGGTTCAGGCCATGAGAGATGAATTGGAACAATTTGACAGAAATCATGTCATGACCCTTGTTGAATGCCCCCAGGGTGTTTTAATCATTGGTATGAAATGGGTCTTTAAAAACAAGACTGATGAGAATGGCACAGTCATCAAAAACAAAGCAAGACTGGTTGCCAAAGGATATAATCAACAGGAAGGTATAGACTATGAGGAAACTTTTGCACCTGTTGCTAGAATGGAAGCCATCAGGATCTTCCTTGCCTATGCAACTTACATGAACTTTAAAGTTTACCAAATGGATGCTAAAAGTGCATTCCTAAATGGTAACATCAAAGAAGATGTTTATGTGCAACAGCCTCCTGGCTTTGAAAGTAGTGAATACCCCAACCATGTCTACAAGCATAACAAGGCCTTTTATGGACTGAAACAAGCTCCCAGGGCATGGTATGAAACTCTTTCATCCTTCCTGATCCAAAACAAGTTTGTCAGAGGAAATATTGACAACACACTGTTCATCTATAGAACAAAAAGTGATGTCATCCTGGTTCAAGTGTATGTTGATGACATCATCTTTGGCTCAACAAGTTACAAACTTTGCAAACAGTTTGAGAAATTGATAACCACAAAGTTTGAAATGAGCATGATGGGTGAACTCACATACTTTCTTGGATTCCAAATCAAACAAACTGAAAAAGGAATATCCATTTGCCAAGAAAAATACCTGAGGAACCTACTGAAGAAATATGAGCTCACTGACTGCTCTTCAGTAAAAACTCCTATGGTTCCTCTAAACAACCTTGGCCCTGACCTCACTGGCAAATCAGTGAACCAAACCCAATACAGGGGAATGATAGGCTCCCTGATGTACTTACTTGCATCAAGGCCTGATATCCAATTCTCAGTCTGTCTGTGTGCAAGATATCAGGCTGACCCAAAAGAGTCCCATCTCACTGCTGTCAAGAGAATCTTCAGGTACCTGAAGGGTACATCAAACCTTGGTTTGTATTACCCAAAATGTTCATGATTTGATCTCAAAGGGTACACTGACTCTGACTATGCAGGATGCAATATGGACAGAAAAAGTACCTCAGGATCCTGTCAATTTCTTGGTGGCAAACTTGTGTGTTGGAGTACAAAGAAACAACAATCAGTGGCCATGTCCTCAGCTGAAGCTGAATATATGGCTGCTGCAGGATGTTATGCAAATGTACTATGGATGAAGAGCCAACTGAGTGACTATGACATTCAGTATAAGATGGTACCCATCTTTTGTGATAATACAAGTGCCATAGCCATCTCAAATAATCCAGTACTTCATCAAAGAACCAAACACATTGACATCGGATACCACTTTATCAGGGACCACATCATGAATGGAGAAATTGAATTACATTTCATCCCCACTGAGTATCAGTTAGCTGATATCTTCACAAAACCCTTGGATGAACTCACTTTCACAAGATTGAAAGCTGAATTGGGCATGTTGGACATAGAATCAGGCAACTGATCAAAAGGTGTTCCAACCTGATGTAAATTCTCTAGGTCCCTGATCACATCCTCCCTGAACAACCCTTCAAACCCATTTTTATTGAATGAAAAATCATTCAGGGGGCTCATGATGAAAAATGGCATTGAATACCCTAACTAAATGCTCTAAGTACTTAGTTAGTAAATGTCTCAGGTAGGTAACTGATTCCTATTAAATATAGGAATATATGTCGCTTACACAACTGGCATCCACCTCTTGGGCCCCCACATCTCTCTCACCAAACACCACTGAGCATTAAATGCTCTCTCACACACAATAGTAGTGATGATTTTTCTCTACAAAAGTGCATTATTTGCAGAGCCACACAACTGTTCACCCCATGATGTGAGAGAAAATAGGGCAATGGGAATCGTGATATTAAATGCGGATATCAAACCCATATTATTATGCCGTTTTGGTTAAATAATAAAAATCGTTGGTATCCGCAACATCACTACCCTAATTCCTACCCTATAAATACCCTCACAAAGAAGAACACACACATGCTTTCAAAACCTTAACAAAACTCTTGCAAACTCTGTGTGCTTCTTCTTTGATCAAAACCAGACCTTTTATCAAACAAAAATGGCTTCTTCAAAGGTCATCAAATACGCACCCAATGTGGATTTCCAAATGGTAAGCGTAGACCTCACCAAAAATAATGTGGTGGGGAACTTTGCCTACCCTGAAGGGTACCCTGAATACAGGGATGTGGTGAAGTTCCTACAAAATTGTTTTCTCACCACAACATTTACAAAAACCCCCTCAGTCATCTATCATGACTACTTGAGGGAATTTTGGTGCACAGCGGTGGTTGAAAACCCTGATGCACCAAAGGATGCCACAATCAAGTTCTTAGTCAAGAATGGAACAAAGTTCCTTACTCTTAACTATAAGACCTTTGTCAAAGCCACAGGCCTTGACTTTGCTGAGAGCTCTGCCTCCCAACCTACTGAAGAGGAAGTTAAGGAACTCCTCTTGAGACTTGTGCCCTATGATAAACTTCATCCTGAAGTATCTCCAGGGGCCCTTCTGTCCAAAGACCCCATCATAAAAACGTGATTTCCTGCCCCCTGGAGGATTCTGATGACCTTTGTCATTCAGGTCCTTGGGGAAAATAAATCCTCAACTGAGCAACTGAACACTACTCAATCAATGATAGTGTTCTGTCTCATGGAGGGTAGAAAAATTGACCTTGGAGAAATAATCTTCAGGGACCTCATAGCAAAATTAGGGGGAAGTCTAGGCAAAAACTCATGTCTTATCCTAGATTCATTTCCTGTGCCCTACAAGACTTGCTTGGGTCTGAGTATGCTAAGCCTGATGCAGTAGGCTTTCAGCCTGATGTCTTACACAAGGCTAATTACTCTCGTGACCCTCTTGAGGTTACACCTTTCACCCTGACAACCTATATGCTTACTGCTATCCAGGGTGACAATAAAATTTCACTCGTTCCCTCTGCCACCAAAAAGGTGAAGAGGAAGAAGGGACAGGGGTCCAGGATGGTGGCTCAACCCAAGTCACTCGCCACTAAGACCTCTGCCCCTAAGCCTGACAAAAGGGGGCAACAACAAAAACAGATCCTGACTGCAGACACCCTCAGGATCATTAGCCAATCTTTGGCCCCAAAATAAAGGCCAACGGAGGGCACTGAGACATCACACTCAGTGTCCTCGGGCGAACCCGTTCCCAAAGGCTCTGCTGACATAAACAAGTCAGTGGAGTTGGAACCAACCAAACCTTCACATCCTGCTAAAGACTCTGGCAAATCACAACCAGAGTATCAGGGAGTAAGGGGTCCTAAATCCTCGGTGGGGCAGCACTACTCCACTGAGAAGGGGACCTACAAACAATCACATCCTGCCAAAGGCTCGGGTAAATCACAACCCAATCAACAGGGAGTTCTCGTCCCTAAACCTTCGACAGGCCACAACAAGCCTGTTGGAAAGGGGGCAAAACCACTCAGGTGCCTGATGAGGACATTCGCAAATCAAAGCTTTTGTCTAAGGGCACAAAAACTCGTCCCAAAGACTCAGAGGGAAATATACAACCCGCTGATAGGGACACATCTTTCACGGCTCCTCATGATGGCACTGAGAAACACCCATCAGTGTCTGAAGGGGTCACGGGGGAAAAAGATTCAGAGGGACAAAAGCCACCCGCTGATATGGAACCCATAACCACCCCCGGAGGTGCGCATTACTTGGGAACTGACCTTGAGGACCAGGTAGATAAAACCCAATCTACCGGATTTGAGGGGTCAGGACCTGGCCAAAATGAAGGCAAGTCTTCTTATGAAGAGGAGCCGGATAACCTCCTGTTTCAGATTACCTCACTGGCTGATGCTCAGGCCGCCCTGTTCTCTGATGATGAATTTCACAGTGATGAGGAGATTTTTGAAGCTGGAGATGATATGGTGGTTGAAGAGACAGTCCCTGAACTAATTCCTCAGTCTCCTCAACCCTCTGACACTGAGGCCGCTGAAACTAACTCTACATCAGAGTCCTCAGAAGATGATCAAGCTCCTCTCACTGAGAAAGTTTTCACCAAATTCATCAAGAAGATTACTAACATTTTATACAGGGGGTCACTGACGAGGTATTTAACATGCATACTGAGCAAGAAGTCCACTACCACCTCCTCAAAGATGTTGTTGAAGACTTCAATGATGATGTCAGAGAGCAAAATTCCACAGTCACCTACTCCCTGACACAAATGGTCTCTCAACTCAACCAGTTTTTGGAATCCCTCAACAAGCTGAATACAGGGGTTCAGTCTGTTCAAGAATCGGTCAAGGATGATCCTGAGTTAACCAGGAAGCTTCTTCAGGCATCTGAGACTTATCAGGTAAACTCAGTGACCCTCACTGAGTTACTTGACTTGCTAAAGGGATCGAATGTTCAGGGTCTCACCAAAACTATCGAGTCTCTTCAATCATCCTTCACCAAAATGGAAGAATCAGTGGCATCTCAATCCCAAAGGTCTACTTCTCTGGCATAGAATTTGGGATCCAGGATGACAGCTCTTGAAAATGCTCAGGCTACACTTGACTCCAAGGTATCTCACATTCAACAGGATACTCAGGAGATCAAGTCTATAATGACGGAAATTTTCCAAGCCTTCAAGGGAACATCTAATTCTTCTTCAGTACAGCCAACACTTGCCATCACTGACGCTCAGGAAAATGTTGAGGGGGAGAATGCTACTGAAGCCCCTAATACTGAAGAACAAGAAGCTGGACAGCCCTCTCACACTGAGGTGGAGCATGTCACTGAAGCCACACCAATCACTGAAGTTCCACCACAACAGGAACCAGTCTCCTCCACTCTCAGGCGGGACAGAGGAAAAAGTATTGCTACCACATCTGAGCCTGAAATTGTGCTCAAGCCTGCCTCAACCATAGTCAGATATGACCCTGATGAACCTATCAGAGTCCCGTTTGAAATCAATGGAGTAGTACATCATCTCACCAATGCCGAAATTCAAGCTCACATGGAAAGGATTGAAATACTACAAAAGGTGGCTGAAGAAGAGAGAATGAGCAAGCCTACCCTTATAAAGGTTGTTCATGAGGAGGCTGAAAAGATTGGTCTGGATACTGAGGCACTAGCCACAGAGCAAGCTGGTGCAGCCTTTAAAAAGGCTCAGGAAGAAGAGTTGAGTGCTCTCAAAAGGAAAAGGGAAGAAAAGCTCAGGAAGGATGCTCATATAAGGAAGACCAGGATTGAAAAGTACCATTGGGTGACGAAAGAAAGGTTGAAACCGGAAACCATCACTGACATTCAAATTCATCGCAACACCAATCCTGCCATAGTCACTGTCTTCAGGGGACAGGATAAAAGAGTGATGGAAGTTCATAAACCATTCAGGTTTACTGACTTTGGCATCACTCAACTTGATGAGCTTCGTCCCATCATTGCCAAGAAGAACAATGTTGTGGTACCCAACCTTCTTAAGTCACTGAAGGAAAGGTATGACAGACTGAAAGCAATGCCTGAAGCACTAAACATTCCCTCCCTTCTTCCTGCTTCAACAATAGAGACTGCTCCATCTAAGGCTTCCAGGAGGAAAAGGAAGCATATTGAGGTGGAGCCTGAGATCAAAGTACCAGGGCTGGACTATGACAGGTCGCTTCTTGAAGGGATCACTTTTGTGAACAATATGGTCCTTGAAGCACCTGAAAGAGGCTTATGTTTCACTGATGAGTTTGGAAACCTAGCTTTCCAAAGATGGTCTAATATGGATAAGGAAGGAATTAAAGCAATGCTCATGTACCTCATGCTGGCGTCCCCCATCAAGAGTACCGAGAACAAAAGATTCTGCCAGGACTTAGAAGCAATGATTAATGAACATCCTGAAAGACATCTACACAAAACAAAGAAAGCAAAGCTTGAAGCCCTTGGATACCACCTGAACATCTAATCTGCAACAACATCTATCCTTTTATTTTTTGTATTTTGTAGGACTTGTAATAACTATGAATAAACTTTGATGTTTTGTTTAAATTATGTGTCCTACCTATAATTACATCAACATTCAGTAAAAGATGAAGACCCCTGCAAACTCATACTAAATCAAGAGACACTTAGGCTATTTGTATGTTCAAATAGGGGAAGATTGTTGGGTCACCGAATTCCCCAATCTTCTTCTAACAAGGATTTGAAGGTAAAATAACCTAAGTGTAAACAAGTCACTGAGTGAACAGTAACTCAGTGAGTCATCTTCAGGATGCTTAGACCGAGCCTAAGAAGAAAGATTCTCCATTCAGTGAGGCGGAACTCAGTGAGTGAGATCTAAGCCAAGAAGAAGGTGATGGGTTCAGTGAGGATGACAACAACTCACTAAACCCCAAGACTCCTCAACAACTATCATGGTACTGAAGACTGATGACTTAAAGACTGAAGTTTTGGCGGGACTGGGCGGGAAAGTTTGAACTGTTTCACTAAAGTGCTTTATCACTTTAAGGTCAAACTTTCCCCAAATGGTTAAAACCAGGTTGTCATCAGAAAGTGCCTTTTGGACTTAACCCAAAGAAGTTTACCTTGCCAGAGAATTAAATCTATCAAGATTTTATTAAGGAATGCTTAGGTCCATTGTATAATAGAGTTGTTCACATTTGTGTATAAATAGGTAGCATAAGTGAGGAGTAAAGGTTGACAAGTTTGTGCAATTAAGTAAAAGCATTCACAAACCACTTTTACTCCTCCAAAGAACAACATAGCCCCTGAGATAGCTCAGTGGGTCCTTAGTTGTCACTCAAACATTGTTTTGAGTTTAGAGAGGAGTCAATACCACACTTGTCATTATCAATCCCAAGTGTTATTCCGCAAACACTTGGGTACGATTCTTTTGATTAACTTCTAATAAAGAATTAAACGTTGAAAAATATTGTCTCTTATCTTTACGTTGCTTTATTGTTAATCATCATATACATTTGAGTTAAAAGTCATATAACTTGGTTACATTAGCTTTTTAGTTCTTGTTAACCAAGTAAAAGGGACCAACACCATCACGCATGGGCTATCACGATATCGGTTTGGGCTCATGAAGGCCCAAACCCAAAGTTATTTATGGTCTTGATATAGATATCTCTTATTTAAGGGATATATATCAAAACAACCATATATATACCGGGATACGCCGAAGAGTAAGGAACACGTATCCAATAAGGATTTCGTGTGTATATAAAGGGCATCCTGGCCCTCATTAAAGGTACGATCTAAAACCCTAACTCTTCAACATAACCCTAAAACCGATTACTTACTCTCACGCCGATGGATAATCGTGGGAAACAATCCCACGATAAGCCTAACGGTGTTTGTTTGCTTTCTTAGTACGCAGGTCTCAAGCATTAAGATCTAATTGGTACGAGAACAAGAACCCAAACAAGGAACGCCCAACTTTTGTATCAACAATATAGATTGCTTCTATTGTTTGTCCTATTTGTAATGGTGGGGTGGAGACTACTAGTCATCTATTTTTCCAATGTAGATTGGTTAGGTTGATTGCTCGGAAACTTTCTTCCTGGTGGAACGTGAATTATGCTGATGTTAATACTTACGAGGAATGGTGTACATGGATGGTGTCGCTTTGAATGCAGGCCAAGCTAAAATCTGTATTTGAAGGCATCTTTTATGGCTTGTGGTGGTAGATATGGGATTTCCGCAACAAACTCTTATTCGAGAAGGAGACTCCAAGTCAGGCGGCGATTTTTGATAATATAGTTTCTATTTCTTTTAATTGGTGTAAGTTTAGACGTAAAGCCTCGTTCAAGTGGAATGATTGGCTTAAAAACCCATATCATGTTGTAGTTTAATTCTAGCTCCTTGCTAGTTGGTTTAATAAAATTTGTTGTTCTAAAAAAAATCGAAATCTTTCTAAAAATATTTTTCACCTTCGTGTTATCAAAATTGGATCAAGAATCTTACTCAAATGATAATCCCTATAAATAGATGGATTATCAAAATAAGCAAACACTCGAAGATAATTACAATAATTTAGGATCTAAAATATGAATAATTGATTGAGATTTTTAGGGTGTTGAATTACCGAATTACATAAAATAAATATATATAGTGGTATAGGGTTAATGTAGTGGGTTGTTTACCAACCGAGGCTTGCCTATCATTTCCTTTTCATAAAAGCTCAGTTGACCGATTAAAGAAAGATTTTTGAGTAAAATGGTCCGTGTTCGATCCCAACTTCTGATTAATTAGGTTGCTAGGACCTAGATCATTGCATGGGCTTGGTCCTTGGGAAAGGGACAGGTCGATACCTTGGTTGTGCTTGGGTCAGGATGTCTCAAACGATCTACACATTTTGAGTAATGTAGTTAGTGGGTTGTTTGGGTTAGAACTAGGATCGTCTTGAGTAAAAGAGTCGAGGTAAAACTTTATGTAGTGGGTTATTTGGATTGGAACTAAATTACCGTCATTGTAATTCCTAGCATATGGCTAGTTTTAACATATTTATGTAATTGCATTTCAAAAAGGAAAAGAATAAAGGGTTAATCTTATTTCAGAATAACGTAATTTTTCAGTTTATAGATTTAGTTTAACTATAATAATTTTTCTTTTCATTATAGCATTTGTACTTTTTGCTATGGCTTAACCGTGTATTACAGCATAATGTGATTATCTAGTATGAATCCCAACTGGATTTGAAAAACCACATTTGGTGGGATGATTCGACTTTAAATTTCGGTTACGTCTTATGGCAGATGTTAAGGGCCGTCGATATTGTTCTTGTTTTTAGTGGTTTTAGGGCAAATGTGAAAACCCTAACGCATGTCAAATCACAATGTTGCATCATTTAACAAATACGGAGTAACAGTTTAAGCATGTCACAACTCGTATTTTTTAGGTCAATACTTGTCTATAAACTCAAAACTATTTACTTTGAAAGTTTAAATATTTACTTTTACGTATAACTGCTAGGTTAAATCGCGTAAAAAATAAAACGGCGTTTATGGTCACATAAAATTTCGCAAGATCAATCGCTTATAATTAATCTTATTTCATAATTATTAGTCATGTTTATTTTGTTTTCCAAAAAACTCTTTGCTTTAGTACAAGTCAATACTAAAATAAAAGGCAATATTAAACAAATAATAAACATGTATAACAGTTATAACAATTAACAATTAATATCATGCAAATAATAATAATAATAATAATAATAATAATAAAACAAGGCTCCCACTCGGTTTTCGAGCAAGGTACCAAATGGATCACATATACCGAAAAAAAATCAGTGGCATAAGCCTAATAACAATATATATTATAGACATAAAAGTTGATTAAAACATGAAAGGAGTCTTCCCCAACCAAAGAATTAATAATAAATTAATAAAAACCGGGTGTCAAACATACCTTTACTAAATTACTAAATATAATCAACTTAATATTGCATGTTATTCATTTAACAATTAACCAAGATCATATCAAATATCCATCATCCATGATGAAAAAATGCAGGTTTTCACCATGGATATTCAATTAACAATTAATCATGGCAAAAATGCACATCAAATTGCATACAACCTAAGGTGTATCTACTAATTTTATAACCCTTAAAGCATGAACTTTTTACATTAAAAATCGCCCAAAAGGCATAATAAAAATAAATGTCAAATAAAAAACCCTAATTTTGTCCAATTTTATGTTTATGCACTTTTTAAATACATTATACCTATGCTTTGATACCACTGTTAAAATTTTAAATCATATTAGTTCGTAATATTAAAACAAACAATCACACGAGTACGCAACGGAAGACAAAGATCAAGTATAACGTATTGTAATTAACATAAGTTCAAGATTCCGTACCTTTTAGCAAATAAAAGCAAACAAACTAAAATCTTGAATATTCGCGTGTGAATAAAGCAAACACACACGAAACCACGGAAGACCAAAGAATGATATCTCCACGTAAACACACATAATATGTTCTTAGCAAATGATTACGTATGCCAGTACTAGTAGTGAAAAGCTAACGAACACTTTGTTCTTCAATAATCAAAACTCAAAACCTTTTATTGTTGTTGATGTTTGATCGAAAGATCAAACAAACCGAATACATGTGTTCTTGATGTATACGATTGACCAAAGTAACAAGAACCGAAACCCTTTAGGTGTTTGTGGTATTTGATCGACTAGGGCTAACAGAACTGAATCCCTTTGTGTAGTAGGGAGTCTGGTCGATCAAGGCACACAAGAGAGAAGAAAATGAAGTATTTAGGTTTAGGATTTAATCAAGTCAATGAACAAAGAACCTAGGGTCTCTATATATACACACTTGGATTACTTGGATTGCAAGTCAAGCAATCCTAACCCTTGTGGAACTCCTTTAACCAATCGGCCAAAGGAAATAAGGAGGAAAAACACAAACTTTCCTTTTTCTCGTTAATATATCTAGGTCCTTCTATTAACATTTAATGACCATTAGTAATTAGCATTTCACTAGATAATAGTTTTACGTATTAACGCGTGTGTCCCCATAAACTCACGTGTTTTCTAGATATACACTATTGAAATAGGGTCATATCCCAACAACAATTCATATATTGTTAACAATTTTGATATTAAAAGTGGCTTTTAAGTCACAAATATATAACACAGTACATACTTTAAGGTCGTAAAACTTTGAGGCATTGATTGATTCCTACCCTTTGATTCGTATTGCAGTATATTGACACGTTCAAACTACCAAGACAATATAAAGAAAGGTAGGGTCAAATTAGGAGTAGGGTTGGCTACAAGACTTCAAATTTCATCCATCCTCTTTAGACACACATGATGCTAATGGATGCATGTACAATCACCCAACCCCTATACATGCTTTTGTTTCTATCCATTTCTAGTTTGATTTCGTCATGGAAAGATATACTACTTTGACCAATAGAACAAGGGAAAAATAAAAACAATTGGTTTGACTAAAAATGAGGAGGTATGCTACATCCACATAAAATCCCTACAAAAAACTCCCACTCGCTGACGTGTCAGCGGGTGATTGATTTTTAGTGGGATGTGGAACCCACAAAAAACCAATCACCCGCTGACACGTCAGCGAGTGAGAGTTTTTTTGTAGGGATTTTATGTGGATGTACCAAAATCCAAAAATGAGATAAAGAAAGCAATTCAAAAACTACAATGATCATTAAGCTTTTACATTATTATGATAAGCTCATAGTTATAGACTCATTAATTATACCTAAACAAAATGACCGTATAAATCAAGTTATTCTAGTAGCGATGTCTTCGACTGGCCCACAATCATTAATCAGTCATGATATTTGATATGATGCCTGATTTAAATTCAATGAATGATAATGATATACATCGACCACGAAATCAGTCACCAAACTAAGAGAACATTAGTCCAACTAAACATCAAATAAAATCAATAAGTTATGGATATAAAGCTTTACAACTATCTGGGTAACTAGATTACAATTACCGCAAAAGAGTTGTTATAACTTATAAGGTAAGTTGTAACACGAGTTTGATATCAATACCACTGATGGAACTAAGGTCTAGTTGAGTATCTTCGGTGTTAGATCGACAGATGATACAGTATATATAGAGGCAAATATATAATGAAACTCTAATGGACTCAAACTTACAATCGGGCTGGAGCCATATCTATCCATTAATACTCCCTTGTAATCCGAGCGATGAAATCACGAAAGCTCGATTGGATGTGAAAATTAAATACGCATTATAGCAATAAAAGTTTTGTTAATGAAGACGCTCGACAGCCAGCGAAGACAACTCTTCATAAGCATCACCAAAAGCAAAATTACGCAGTAGCAACTAGGAAAACAAAAGCAGTGAAGCAAATAATTAATTTTGATGACGACATCTTATAGTAACCGGAGATTAGTTTTCATCATGCAACAACAAGCAAAGAAACAAAGATAAAAGCAAAGCATAAATCCTTTTTTTTAAAAGAGGGGTAAATGATAGCGGCTAGGGTTTGACAGGCTAGCATAGAAGAAGTGGTTCAACTTAGCCACCTATGTCTGAGGATTAGACTCGCTAAGATACCATGTTATATTGATAAAACCCCGTCGGTGATACGTTTTATTGATTCGATATATATAAATACAAATACATAATGAAACCCTAATAGATTCAAAACCACAATAGGGCTTGAGCCATATCTATCCACTAATATTCGGATGGTCACGGGACACGATGAAATTTTGTCTCGTAACGCTAATTTTTGTTAAAAGTCTCGAGATCGCTAGAGATGCGCCCGCGGTTCAAATAAATTTTGTTTCATTACTTGCTTACTTGGTCATATAATCTATAATAAGTAAACTTAACTCATCATTAGACTTAACCGTTTTAGAGTAAACAAACTTCTTTTCTCCTTTATACTGATTATATTATGGTTCAAAATAATTTGTGAACTCAGTCACTTTCAGGTTTAGTTCTACCAATACGCCCAAAAACAAGCTATATTTTTTACAGAAAAAATCTGACATAGAAAGTATATACATATAAACGGATTATATTATGTATCGTAAGTATTTAAGTTAGTATTAACATATTTTTAACCAAAAGGCTTATAGTCTGATGGTTTGTCAACCGACGAGTCGATTTTGTGACACTGGCGGCCACCTCGTCGGTGGTGTGTCGATTGTGTGTTTTGCTGCTTGGTGACGAGCAAAGTATGACAGATGTGGGGCCCATTTGAGTGCTTTGTTTGTGTGAGTGTTTTATGAGATATATTTGTATATAAGTGACGCCATATGAGATACATCACTATTGGCATGGGTGTGTATCAGTTTGGGAAGTGTTGATATAACGCTGAGATGACACAACTGACACACAAATTGACTCACGGTTGAGAGTGGTCTGCATACTATTTAAAATATGTCGGATCAATTTGTAGGGCATATTTAAAATATTCGGTTCTTAGGTTTTACAGTAGTACAAAAATCTTGATATGTTTTTATCCGAGTGCATAAAATATTTAAAGTGTTTTTTTTTTTCTTTTTATTTATTTATTTATTATTATTTTTTTAAACGAGAGTTACGAATTCTGTATAATGCCAGCACATACATACAGTTCAATTCGATTTCGGGTTGTTTTTACTTTTTAGTTTAAACAGTTGAACTAACTAATTTTGAGTAAAAAGATTGTGCACACCAGCTAGCTAATTAGATACGCCCACGTTCAGTGGCGCAGCTTTTAAGGGGCCGGGGGGGGGGGGGGGGGGGGGGGGGCGCCCGACCCCCCAAAATTTTTTTTGCCATGTAGGGGTATATAGTTTTCGTGTAGAAAAATTTCGGTATATTCGGTTTCGACCCCCCGAAAATTTCGGTATACCTGAAATATAGCCTTAGGAAAAAAAAAATTTAGATCCCGACCCCCCACTTAAAAATTTCAAGCTTCGCCACTGCCCACGTTGGCATATATGTTCGAGCTATCAATCTTTGGTAGTAGCCCTGAGCCCGGACCCATATATAATTTAGGTTTGATGTAATACACTTTTGCACTAATCTTTATTATGAATGTAGTTTTTAACAATTTTGAATCGTTTTGCACATAATATAATGCTAATGTTGTTAGATTTGTGGAATTTCTTTTATCATTGTTTGTACGTAGTATAAAACTACTGTATGTATTATTCGGGTATTATTCGGGCGAGATTAATCAATGTCTCTTGCACTCCTCTTCCTTGAATTTTCGTTAGGTTCCGTGAATGTCTTTTGAACACAAACATATACTCCGTAGTATATGTGTTTTGTCTTATTACTCACTTACAAGAATAAATCTCTCGTATGTGTGCACAAATATTTTTAATTTATTTTGTCACTTACCACTATTCAACATTACAAGCACAACCAACATATTCCCTAATCAAGTTTTTTCTTGTTACCTAGATGATATATTGCTTAATATTCTATATCATTTTTAATAGTATTTGTTAAATTTCTTTATTTCAAAAGAATTTCTTAAGTTTTATGTTAATGTATAAAGGGAAAAAGAAATCCTCTCCAGTGAGATTTCTTATTCCCATCAAGAATGAAGATGGAAATGTAACATTATTGATGACATGGATTTAGGCGGGAACTAAGATAGACATTGAGAAACATGATACGGATATAAGGATGGAATGAAAAATGTGATCCTTGATATTACATGCTTCGTTGCAAAAGAATTACAAAAAAATTCAATTCTTTCATAATTTTTTTAAAGATGGCGCTATTTAAATGAGCAATACCCATTGTGAAGGAAGGTTATTAGAAAGATCCATGGTTCAGATGGGGCTTCGATGTTAGTAGGGGTACCGGGCAATTGGGAGTTGTTCTGAGTTGAACCAGCTTGAAATTTCTCCTAGTAATCTTATTGTAAAGAAAATTTCGAATGGTAGACAAACTCTCTTATGAAATGATACTTGGCTAGATATCAGTCCTTTAAAGTTTCGTTCCATTGGCTATATGCACTGGAAATGAATAAAAATTGCTATGTTGTTGAGAGATAGGTCTAAAATAGATGACATATGGTAAAGGAATTGGACATGGTCTTATCGTCGAGTCTTTAGTGATCTTTCCTCGTTAAATTTTCTTATCAATGGGCTTGTTCTTGATACTTCAACCGAAGACAAATAGACTTATTTGTAAAACCCAGAATTTCAAAATATGTGAAAATGACCAAAATGCCCCTAATGCTTAAAAATTTCATTATAACACTT
This sequence comes from Artemisia argyi, assembly GCA_030686995.1. NCBI lineage: Eukaryota > Viridiplantae > Streptophyta > Magnoliopsida > Asterales > Asteraceae > Artemisia > Artemisia argyi. Next base: position 114,952,869 of record CM060695.1, read on the forward strand.
ATATAAAGACCAAATAAATCCCAAGCACTTTGAAATTAGCAACATATGATCTACACTATTTTTGCATGAACATTTTAACAATTCTAACTGACCTAAAAATGTGTGCCACGCCTAAATAATTAAATATAGGCCGAATAGTATTTTAAGTTGTGTACATTTTGTTTAAAATTAAAAGATAAGCTCAAATAATTATGGTAACTTGGAAAAATCAGACATTTTGTCATCCCGTATCACCCTTGGCCGAAATTACCTCCCCCATATTCCCTATAATTATCTCCCATTATTTTGTTTCCCATTTCAAAAGTTAAAAACAAAATTAAAAACCCTAAACACCTCAAAAATACCACTGGCAGCTCACTAATTTTCCAAGGCTTGTGAGAATTTTTATGGGACGTATTAGAAGGCTAAGAACACGGGAAAATAGTGGTGAAGGCTGTGGGTGATCGGATCAAGCGTTGGAGTTTTGTTTGTATCGTTAAATCTAGCCAAGAAAGGGAAAATTGTTTTTTCTTGTTTCTATCGTTCCTAACCACCAAGGGTAATTTTATACAACTCTTTTCATCTCATATAATCTGTATGAACATTGGAAATCAAACAATACATGCTATATTGATCGCTTGAATTAAAATAAGTTTAAAAACCCTAAAAACAAATAAAATTCGTACGACCTGAATAAAATTATGGGGCACTCGAAACTATTTTTCAACCATGTATCTATGATTATACGAATCTAATAAAATTGGTTCTTGTGTATTTGAAGCTTAGAATAATTGTTTGAAGTTATTTTATTTTTACCGATTAGAAAATAAAGAAATAAAATAAAAAGGGGGTTGAATGGATTAGGGTTAGGGTTCTTGGTATTTTTATGCTTTAATTAGTGTTTAAGGATGTCTTGAATAATGATTCAATTATTGGATAAATTAGGGTTAAGGTTTGTTTGATTTATTTTGTAACCGGTTGGATTTAAAATAATAGAAGGGTACGTTTTTTTAATTATTTAAACATGATGGTTATTTTTTGTAGATGGTATAAGACCAGGGGTAATTCGTATAAAATATTACATGAGGGTGTAATGTGTAAAATTTGTAATTAAGAGGTTTGTTTAGTAAATTAAATAAATTAAGGGTTCGAATTGTTTTTAATTAAACTTGGAGGGTTATTTTGAAATTATGAAAATATGTAGGTTAATTCATATATAATTTATTTTAGGGGCTAAAAATGTAAGTTTGGTAATTAAAATGATTTATTTGTAATTTCTATAAATAAAAGGTATGAATTGTATTTTATTTAAATTTAGGGTTGAATTTGTAAATTATGGGAAGATGAGGGTGCTTTGTATATATATATATTAATGTGAGGGGTAAAATATGTAAATTTTCATAATTAAAGGTTAAAGGTGCTAATATGGATTTAATATGGATATATTTGTTATTTAATTATTAATAAGGACCTATTTTGTAATTAATGTAAATTAAGGGTTTAACTTATAACATTTGTAAACTTGAAGGATTGAATAGTTAATATTGTTAACTTATGGATTATTTGTATAAAATATGAAAAGTGTAATATCTACACTTTAGACCTTTAACTTTGATATATTTACATTATAAACCCTAAAATATGGAAAGTTGACATAATGAACCCTAATTCCATAATAATGCTTAATTAATGACTTAACCTAATTATATATGAAACCTTTCTATTTATGAAAACCTTAAGGAAAGTTACTAAAAATGAAAAGTCGACTAAAATGAATAATCTGATTTAAAATAAGTTGTTAACAATAAGACGATCATATATTCGTGTAGATTCGCTGAAGAAGGGGTTTTGCTTCTGATCTTATTGTCTCTGTTGTGTTTGCATTTGCGGTCTAAGGTACAGATATTCTAACCTTTCAGTAAGGTTTCTTATGACTCATGATCCGTTCCATTGCCACTATTATGATTTCTGATCTTTATACGCCTGATATCATTGGTTCATTTGATACTATAATTTCGTATGAAGACCCTTTTAAAAATATAACCTGGTGACTTTTGAGAAAAACTATTTTTGAAATGATTTATGTGATGACGATACGATGCCAGTTTTATAGGAAGGTTTTATGACGTTTATGAAATGTGTTTTTTTAAAAGGAATACTTTTACGATAAAAAGGTTTTAAATAATTTTCTAGAGTCTTTAATCTGTTTTATTCTCTAAGATTTCTCATGACTTTCTTTAACATCTTTTGATTATTTAACTTCAAATTTTGAACCTTGATATGAACCCTTTTACTATTATGAACCTTTGATTTGAACCTCATGATATGAATCTTTGATTTGGACCTTTGACTTGAACCATTGCTATGATCCCTTTGTATGATCCATATTTGATCGATCCATTTCTGTTATGAATTGCTTTGATATTTGTTGTATGCTATATTCCATTTCTTATAGCATCCCTATGCCCTTATATGCTGCCCATTATTTGATTAAATTGTAGTCAGTCATGGGGAGTCCATGGCCTTGCCACTGATGCACCAGTGGTATTGATACTATCTGTGGAGGTGGGTTTTTGTTCACAACGTTCCCTATTATGCTATAGCACCATGGCCATTATTATTATTGTATGTATACTTAGCCTAGAGCTTGGTATACGTATATTTGTTTTTGCAGGGAGCGTATGGACACATCCTAGGTACTTTGTTTCGTTTTGAATTTGGTGAATGGGTATGTGTGTGCAGTACACTTCATTTCACATTTGGTACATCGAGCTAGCTACTCTATGTACAATTTGATATATGATTGTTGGGCATTTCTGTTACTTCTACTATATATGTGATCTTTGTTGTTCTAACTTCTTTATTGTTATTGACTTCTTTCCTTAGTTCATTTGCTTACACTTATGATTCGTTCCATTATCCTTTGATTCATTTGATATTCCTTATACGTATTCCTTTTGATGATATTCTGTTGATTCTATCATATGTTCCATATTCTTTGATATTCGTCTCAATAGGTTTGCTTGGATGCATTTCGGATTCACTTTCGTTTCCCTTTTGTTATTAGCTTTTGTTTGTTTATATCTGTTCACTGGCTTTTTAAGCTCAGTCGCATTTCTTTTCCTGCGGCAGGTTATTTAGAAGGAAGCTGGGTTTGAGGGAAGAGTGCTTAGGAGTTTTTAGTAGACTACACGGTTGATAGCTCCCCATGGATTAGAGATGGACTTTGGTATGACCAAGAAACACGTTCCGGAGGTCGAGGTTGATCAAAATACACCATTGTTCTAGAGAGAGAAAGGAGAAGAAAAGATGTTTTATTAGAATGATAAATGAAGTGAAGCTTACACAATTTCCCACACCCCTCATGGAGAGTCATGAGGGGTATTTATAGGCTCATCGCACTACATGTTTGCCTAATCTACATAAGTAGTCCCTAAGGACACAACATGCTACATATCTAGTCCATTTCACTTGTGTGACGTTATCTTTATAAAATAGTGAGGCTAACAATCTCCCTCCAAGATATCGTCACACGTTAATGGTTACAATGAGACCTATAAATACATAAACAATGTAAATTACAACAATAGTAAACTATGTTGACGTTGTTAAAGCGCAGAGTCTCTGTAGTCTAGATACTGAGGCAGACTTGAAGTTCTCTCTTCTGATGATCTCGGCGTACTGACAGCAAAGGTCTTTGTAGCTCTAAACTTCAACTGTAATGGTCTAGTTAGGTTATTACTCCCTCGTAACTAGTGAGCCTTTATTCTTTTTCCTGCTCCCTCCTGAACCGACAACTCTCTTTTCATCTCGCAGCGGATAAAGTAGATTCAAAAGTGTAGGAACATGGTTGTCGTTCGGGTAGCAGCATAACAGCATAACTCACATAACATTGCATCCAAGTTGGTAATAAGCCCTGATGTACACACACTACTTCTCCATTCACAATGTTAAGCACAATTCTCTCAGTCAATCCAATCACTGAAGACGAAATACTACTTCTTTTGGCATGTTCTTCTCCCTCCTGATGGTTGCGAGTTATCGAAATCATCATAATGTTGTGTACATGCCGTATAATCACCTTGTACTTGATGCAATTTAGAAGCCATAACAGCTTTTTGAAGCACATTCTGTGAGTATATGTCGCTAAGATATGACTCTCTTTTTCTACAATCTCATCTCTTCTCTTCAACCTATAAGCGACCTCTTCAAATTCCAACCAACTAGTAAATGACCAATGACTAGAGAAACAACCTAATATAACCAATCTGAAAATGAAGTAAACATCCCTTAGATATGTGACTAAGAACCTATACTGAGCACTACAACGTAACTCCTTTAAGCATAGGTAGATCCATATACTCAAACGTGCAAATAGTATATGAAATATGTCACACCCCCAAAATCGGGTCCAGCGGAAGCATACGTGTAGCTGGGGTGTAACTCAATTGGTATTACAGCACAAGTACAAAATTGGTTTTCACTTCAATCATTTAGAATAAAATCGTTTAACTAAAAGTATTGAATTTACATTGTTTAAAATTAGTGCGGAAGTAGGCCCTTAAAAGTAGTTTAAAACGGTCCCCATATAAATAATCAGAGTCTTCTATGACCATGCCATGCCCTGCCAAAACCTCCTGTAGCGTGCCATAGGTTAAAACCTAAAAATACATGCTAAAGTGTCAACACGAGGTTGGTGAGTTCATAGAGTTTGTTTAACAAATAAAGTTTATAGAAAATGATCACACAGCAAAGGCATCGTAAATCCACTCAGTTACAAGTCCCGCCATAAGAGACTTGTAACCTGTGTGTTTACAACCCACTGCTAAAATAGTTTAAGTCTAGTAGTCAAACACCCGTGGTCAATAATAAGTCAAGGCCGCTCCGAACAAGGGAGACTTTATAATGTTGCTCCGAACATGGGAGACTTGAAGTCACTCCACCACCTAGGCGAGATTTATTAGTCACTTTACCGACTTGGCAAAGATTTATTAGTCACTCCACCATGGCGAGATTTATTAAAGATGCTCTGAACATGAGAGACTTTATAACGTTGCTCCGAACATGGGAGACTTTATAATGTTGCTCCGAACATGGGAGACTTGAAGTCACTCCACCACCTAGGCGAGATTTATTAGTCACTTTACCGACTTGGCAAAGATTTATTAGTCACTCCACCATGGCGAGATTTATTAAAGATGCTCTGAACATGAGAGACTTTATAACGTTGCTCCGAACATGGGAGACTTTATAGCGTTGCTCCGAACAAAGGAGACTTTAAGTCTTAGAACATACAGTACAATAAGTCCAAAAGTTCAAGTCAATTTCAAAGGTCAAGTCAAGTTCAAAAGGTCAAAACAAGTTCAATAGTTCCAAACAAGTTATAAGGTCAAATGAGTTCATAATAGTTCAAGGTTCAAAACAATGTTCAAAGAGTCAAGTAATAGTTCAAGTAAAAACGAGCATGTATTCTCCCCCAAAAGTTGACAAAACAATTTAAAAGAGTAGGGGCTATGACTCACCTCGAAGCGATAGCAATGACGACAAAAGTGGATACACAGAAATGAGGTTCGATCTCTAACCGCGACCTATAATGAACGAATGATACGATCTACTTAAATTATGAGGGGATGCGATGAATGTACATGCACATGAAGCCTATACCACTCGTAGTTTGAAAATAAGCGTTGGCGTTGATTCATAGTGTTTCCATAACTTAAGAGAATATGTGCTATTAGAAGTTGTCAAATATATATATAGTTCGCCTAGTTTCAAAAGTGTATATCTTGGTCGTTTTAAGCTCATTTTACTCGTTCTTTATATCCACGGATTCGTTTTAGTATATACTAATATATTTTCAATAGCTCGGCTCCTCTAGGTTACGTTTAACGCCTCTATTTGCCCGTCGAAAACTGTCAAACAGCATGCAGTTTTCAGAAAATAGTTTTCGTCGTTAATATTGAAAAATTCATATCTCCTTCGTTATAAACTCGTTTTAATCCGTTCTTTCGCCAAAAGTTTCGTTTTTGAAAGTATTTTCTAAATCTTTGGTCAAAAATTACCCACCACCTACTGATTTTCCCACGATTTAAAAATATCAACAGTAGGTAAATATATAGTTTCAAAAGTCATTTCTAGTGTTCCAATCTAGTTTCTAATCCAACCAAACCACTTTCAATCACCACAAATCTAGTCTAATCTTACCATACACCTTCTTAGGGTGTCATGGGTTCCTAAACATCATCAATCTAGCTACTCTAACAAGGATCTAACAATAATCTATTTCTAGAGTTCAAAAGTTAGATATATATATAAATGAGTGGTATATACTAACATATGCATGTAAACCTTGAATGGAATTCATATGATCATAAAAATAACATGAAGAAATTATGGAAAAGAGCTTGACAACTTACAAGAAAGATTTGAGATGATTTGGATGAAAAAGTATAAGAAACCTAGGGATTTTTACCACCAAACCCCAACTAGATATTGATTAGGACATGATTAAACACTTGATCTTCAAAAGTTTATGGTTTCTTCCTTGTGTCTTGCCTTGGCGATCCACACAAAAGAGAGAAAAGAGAAGAGAGAATTTTTGTTTTCTTGAACTTGAAACTATGTGTAAATATGAGATACAATGAGATATTATTAGTGTATTAGGAAGGAATTAGGTGAGCATTTATGGTGTGTTGGTGAGAAAAGCACATGAGATGGCTAGGAGGGGGGGGCCGTTCTCAAAAAGGAGGAAAGGGAGGAGTTGTGTTGGTGATTATTTAGGAGGTTAGTGGTAATATTGTGTAGTATTTGGTTAGTTTTAGTTTTAATCGGGTACCGGGTTTGTTAGAAATAAATTTTATTGATGTTATTCGGGACATAATAAAGTCGTAAAAGTTGTAAAAATATGTTGGGTACAAGTGTGGAGAGTTTGGGTGATTATTGTTTTGTTTCCACGAAAACCGTCGTAATTAAATTAGACGTATGATATTAATTAATTAAATTTCCAAAACACCGGGTAAATTAATATTATAATTTTTGTATCATTATAATGAGTGTAAAAATGTGTTAGGACCATAGTTGAGATTTTCGGATCAATTATTCAAAATAATAGTTCATAAAATAACGTTTACTAGGTTGATAATAGTACGTATATAGGAATGACGCAACTCACGTATAAATGACAAATTTTCTCCGGAGGTGAATAGTGTTTTATGAATAGTAAAAATTTAAAACGCTTCTCAGAATATCAAACTGACCTCAAAAATGATGAATAGTAAAATGATGAATAGTGATCGATGAATAGTAACCGATGAATAGTAAATGTTGAAAGTTCGGGAAAAAAAACCAGAATTTACGAGTTGTGACAGTCTCTACCCCTTAGGGAACTTCGTCCCGAAGTTCAGTTAACGTAGGTCTCCGAAGTGTTATAAAGGTGAAGATTCATGAGATGAAATGACAAGTTGACGTGCTTCTAGGCGGCGGTTCACGAGGTGATGAAAAGTATAAACGTTCTGACAACGAGGGTAAACACACACATAAATGAAGCATTTGGAAATTGAGTAGAGGATTCAATCCAGACAGAATTTTATTATAACCATTCTCAGTGTTGCAAAATTCATTTCTGAGTCGGATATAGGTAGTCAGCCTATGTCCCACTATCCCGAGTTGAATATAGGTGACTAGTCTATATTCCACCGAGGTTCCATGAATTTTGAAATACTCAGCTCAGTTATACTAATACTATGTCCTTCACAAATACCAAGGCGTTCAGAAAGACTAAGGCAGGTGATCAAACTCGAGGTCAAATGATGAAACTATTAAGGAAAAACATAACAGGGTGACATATATGATACGTGAACATGCTTATATGAAAGACAATGATAGTAATCAACTAGAATAAGTGAATATAATATATCAGGTAATGAGACGCAAATCTCATCACCTAAGTCAGCAACAAACCACGAGTGAGGCATCATCTTGGCAGGCAGGCACGTGACGGTTATAGGGTTAAGTTTTTCGTAAAAGTAGCTATAGTCTAGGTTTTAAAAACACTTAGTTCGCTATAGCCAGAGCTCTGATACCAATCTGTCACACCCCCAAAATCGGGTCCAGCGGAAGCATACGTGTAGCTGGGGTGTAACTCAATTGGTATTACAGCACAAGTACAAAATTGGTTTTCACTTCAATCATTTAGAATAAAATCGTTTAACTAAAAGTATTGAATTTACATTGTTTAAAATTAGTGCGGAAGTAGGCCCTTAAAAGTAGTTTAAAACGGTCCCCATATAAATAATCAGAGTCTTCTATGACCATGCCATGCCCTGCCAAAACCTCCTGTAGCGTGCCATAGGTTAAAACCTGAAAATACATGCTAAAGTGTCAACACGAGGTTGGTGAGTTCATAGAGTTTGTTTAACAAATAAAGTTTATAGAAAATGATCACACAGCAAAGGCATCGTAAATCCACTCAGTTACAAGTCCCGCCATAAGAGACTTGTAACCTGTGTGTTTACAACCCACTGCTAAAATAGTTTAAGTCTAGTAGTCAAACACCCGTGGTCAATAATAAGTCAAGGCCGCTCCGAACAAGGGAGACTTTATAATGTTGCTCCGAACATGGGAGACTTGAAGTCACTCCACCACCTAGGCGAGATTTATTAGTCACTTTACCGACTTGGCAAAGATTTATTAGTCACTCCACCATGGCGAGATTTATTAAAGATGCTCTGAACATGAGAGACTTTATAACGTTGCTCCGAACATGGGAGACTTTATAATGTTGCTCCGAACATGGGAGACTTGAAGTCACTCCACCACCTAGGCGAGATTTATTAGTCACTTTACCGACTTGGCAAAGATTTATTAGTCACTCCACCATGGCGAGATTTATTAAAGATGCTCTGAACATGAGAGATTTTATAACGTTGCTCCGAACATGGGAGACTTTATAGCGTTGCTCCGAACAAAGGAGACTTTAAGTCTTAGAACATACAGTACAATAAGTCCAAAAGTTCAAGTCAATTTCAAAGGTCAAGTCAAGTTCAAAAGGTCAAAACAAGTTCAATAGTTCCAAACAAGTTATAAGGTCAAATGAGTTCATAATAGTTCAAGGTTCAAAACAATGTTCAAAGAGTCAAGTAATAGTTCAAGTAAAAACGAGCATGTATTCTCCCCCAAAAGTTGACAAAACAATTTAAAAGAGTAGGGGCTATGACTCACCTCGAAGCGATAGCAATGACGACAAAAGTGGATACACAGAAATGAGGTTCGATCTCTAACCGCGACCTATAATGAACGAATGATACGATCTACTTAAATTATGAGGGGATGCGATGAATGTACATGCACATGAAGCCTATACCACTCGTAGTTTGAAAATAAGCGTTGGCGTTGATTCATAGTGTTTCCATAACTTAAGAGAATATGTGCTATTAGAAGTTGTCAAATATATATATAGTTCGCCTAGTTTCAAAAGTGTATATCTTGGTCGTTTTAAGCTCATTTTACTCGTTCTTTATATCCACGGATTCGTTTTAGTATATACTAATATATTTTCAATAGCTCGGCTCCTCTAGGTTACATTTAACGCCTCTATTTGCCCGTCGAAAACTGTCAAACAGCATGCAGTTTTCAGAAAATAGTTTTCGTCGTTAATATTGAAAAATTCATATCTCCTTCGTTATAAACTCGTTTTAATCCGTTCTTTCGCCAAAAGTTTCGTTTTTGAAAGTATTTTCTAAATCTTTGGTCAAAAATTACCCACCACCTACTGATTTTCCCACGATTTAAAAATATCAACAGTAGGTAAATATATAGTTTCAAAAGTCATTTCTAGTGTTCCAATCTAGTTTCTAATCCAACCAAACCACTTTCAATCACCACAAATCTAGTCTAATCTTACCATACACCTTCTTAGGGTGTCATGGGTTCCTAAACATCATCAATCTAGCTACTCTAACAAGGATCTAACAATAATCTATTTCTAGAGTTCAAAAGTTAGATATATATATAAATGAGTGGTATATACTAACATATGCATGTAAACCTTGAATGGAATTCATATGATCATAAAAATAACATGAAGAAATTATGGAAAAGAGCTTGACAACTTACAAGAAAGATTTGAGATGATTTGGATGAAAAAGTATAAGAAACCTAGGGATTTTTACCACCAAACCCCAACTAGATATTGATTAGGACATGATTAAACACTTGATCTTCAAAAGTTTATGGTTTCTTCCTTGTGTCTTGCCTTGGTCGATCCACACAAAAGAGAGAAAAGAGAAGAGAGAATTTTTGTTTTCTTGAACTTGAAACTATGTGTAAATATGAGATACAATGAGATATTATTAGTGTATTAGGAAGGAATTAGGTGAGCATTTATGGTGTGTTGGTGAGAAAAGCACATGAGATGGCTAGGAGGGGGGGGGCCGTTCTCAAAAAGGAGGAAAGGGAGGAGTTGTGTTGGTGATTATTTAGGAGGTTAGTGGTAATATTGTGTAGTATTTGGTTAGTTTTAGTTTTAATCGGGTACCGGGTTTGTTAGAAATAAATTTTATTGATGTTATTCGGGACATAATAAAGTCGTAAAAGTTGTAAAAATATGTTGGGTACAAGTGTGGAGAGTTTGGGTGATTATTGTTTTGTTTCCACGAAAACCGTCGTAATTAAATTAGACGTATGATATTAATTAATTAAATTTCCAAAACACCGGGTAAATTAATATTATAATTTTTGTATCATTATAATGAGTGTAAAAATGTGTTAGGACCATAGTTGAGATTTTCGGATCAATTATTCAAAATAATAGTTCATAAGATAATGTTTACTAGGTTGATAATAGTACGTATATAGGAATGACGCAACTCACGTATAAATGACAAATTTTCTCCGGAGGTGAATAGTGTTTTATGAATAGTAAAATTTTAAAACGCTTCTCAGAATATCAAACTGACCTAAAAAATGATGAATAGTAAAATGATGAATAGTGATCGATGAATAGTAAATGTTGAAAGTTCGGGAAAAAAAACCAGAATTTACGAGTTGTGACAAAATATCTGCCTCTTGAACTATCCACAACTTCGTGTGACACTGAGTACTACAATGTAACTCCTTAAAGTGATAGCTATAACCCGTGAGCACTACAATGTAACTCCTTACAGCGGGTATAACTAGATAATCCAAGTCTTAATCACTAGTGTATGCCCAAACAAGTATCTTCAAAAGTCATGCATCCATCCACCCCTAGACTTTGAGATAAATAAGTACACATACCCTTGAAATGAACTTTAAACCCAGAAAAGTGATAAAGAATTATCCCCATAGTCACAAAAATCCTATACTAGCCATTTGTCATTTGATTGTGATTCTTGATCAGGATCTTTTAAGCTATACGTGGTGTGTTTTTTGTGAAGTTTGTAATTCTATCTCGTTGATCTTAGTGATTTCGTATTTTCCCTCCAAAAATAGAATTTGAAAATTTTCTCTCCCAAAATTTGAAAATCACTATGAAATGCAATTCTAAGGCTACCAAAAAAAATTGAGTTTTAAAATTTTGACGCCAAATTTTACCGAAAATTTTTTGAATTTTGGCCTAAAAATTTGAATTTTGGACCAAAACTTTCAACGTTATACCAAATTTGAATTTCGCGTAAAAATTGAACGTTTAGTCTCCACTAAAAAATAAATTTTACTAAAATTTTCCCGCCAACAAACTTTTTTTCTTACTCGATAAGATTTCTGTCATTGCTTACTCGATATAACTTCCTTACTCGATATGCACCTTACTCGATAGCAAACTTCCAAACTTCCTTACTCGATAACCTATGTTTAACGAGATAGAGTTTCGTTTAGGAGTGACCAAGTAGAAACCTTAATCGATACACGATAAGGTGTAATGCCTTACTCGGCAGAAGATATGTTTACTCGATATACACACTTCTTACACGATATCAAGCACTAACTCGATAAGACAGTTACTCGATAAACCATACTTAGTACATTTCCCTTACTCGATAGACCAGAGTGCTTACTCGATAATATAGGAACCCTTACTCGATAACCACTGCCCTTACTCGATATTCCTATAAAATCGCTAACCCTAACTCGATAAACTCTTGTCTAACTCGATAAAATCGTACTTTTTCCGAGAAAAATCATCAAAAAAACACATTTTTTTCACCACAAAACACCACGATTCGCCCCTGGTTAACTCTGATGCCACTTGTTATGACCAAGAAACACGTTCCGGAGGTCAAGGTTGATCGAAATACACCATTGTTCTAGAGAGAGAATGTATAGAGAGAAAGGTGAAGAAAAGGTGTTTTATTAGAATGATAAATGAAGTGAAGCTTACACAATTTCCCACACCCCTCATGGAGAGTCATGAGGGGTATTTATAGGCTCATCACACTGCATGTTTGCCTAATCTACATAAGTAGTCCCTAAGGACACAACATGCTACATATCTAGTCCATTTCATTTGTGTGACGTTATCTTTATAAAATAGCGAGGCTAACAGACTTAGAGATTCCTCTTTTGGTTCTTAGTTTGTAATTAGTTTGGAAGTTGTTATGCTTAGTTTTAGCACCTTATCATTTATTAGATTTGCTTTGTAACCCTTGTATTATTTAATGTATTCCGCTTGCTTATGTTCTGATTCGACCCCGTAAAGTTACACTTTAACCCTCTTTGGGTTGGGGTGTTACACTTATGCCTTGGAAGATTTAGATAAATTATCTGTCATGTCCTTGTTCAAAGCATACACAATATTTTATTCGTTATCGAGGCAAATACTTCATCTTTTTAGTGGAATTCCAGGTACCTCGCAAGGTAAATATTTGGCTTTTGATACCAATTGTTGGTCACCTTAATCCTACGTCTACACTAATCTAGAAATAGAGAGAGTGGGTATGAACACTTTTAACCTAGAGAAAGATATAGGGAAATTCTCGCAAGACTATAATATTTACACACACCTTATTTCCCACAAGGTAGGGTCGTAGGGGTATTTATACCATTACAACAAAATGTTGAAAGACCTCTCAACATGTTAGTGTTCTCTTGCAACTATAAAAGTGTTGTGAGGTTAAGTGGTCTCTCAAAAACCATAAAAATTACATAAATTGCCTTGTCCATCATAATGTTTACATAGAAGCCCCTACACTATGTTTACACTTTTTGTGTCATAACAAATGGGTTAATAGAGCTTTACATGGAGTTTGTTTAACTACCCTTTGGCATGTATAGAATTAGAGAAACACGGTTTCAAATATCCGGTTACATGGAATCGGTGGTTACATTCTTCTTCTGAAATGAGACCTCCCTAGCTTTTAGAGTGCAAGGTGTGAGAAGGTCGAATAACACGTTATTCGTTTGCCACATCAGTGACACCTCATCATCCAAATAACACACCAACAACTAAAATACTCTCCTCAACAAAAACCCAATAACACTTTGTAAGTCTCACAAAATATCTCACTACCCACTCACAAAACAAAAGAAAACAAAAAATTTAACGGCGTCAGTGATTGCTTTGGCTGAAAACCGAATGGCGTACGGACGGCGGGAGGCACGTGTACTACAACTCGCCATTGGTCCGTTTTTGGGGGGTTTAGCGGACAAACAAAGCTCCCACATCGCGCGAACTCTTTTATAGGATTTTTTTTTTTTTTTTTTTTTTTTTTTAAAATCTTTTTCCGCCCTTTAGGCTTTTTAATATCACTTCCGTTTCCAACTTTTTTTTTTTTTTTTAAGGACATGATTATTTACAGTAAAAGAAAACATATAAATTAGTTAAAGGTGACAAACAATTATCATCAATTTGACTATCTGAAAAGCTATTTCTACGCACAAAATGTCATAAAAGGCACATGAATACCTTCATGCCCATGCCAATACCCATCTTCAAATATACGGTCATCATATTTTCCTTTTTCTTTTCCTTGGCACTATTATGTCTAGTTATTTTACTTTAACTGGTTTGAGTAAGTAAAACACTTTTGCTTTTTTAGGACACATTTTACCTTTTCTATAATCCTAGTAGGTTCAAGGATAATTCACGTCATATATTATATTTGCATCATCATGCGTTCCTTAATTACGATTATAATACAAATTTTGCTGTCAATGTTGTGCCATTTACTCATATCTGATTTTTAGATTATTGATCTTGGAGTGGTGAGTTTAACTTTAGAAAAATGATTAAGATCGACAACTAACTCATCATATAGCTAATTTATACAATGCATGTTTGAAAAATAGAATAGACATTTTTTAATCGATGCTGGCACTAGCGGATTAAGGATTAACAAGGTGGTCTATACGTTTAGTGCTTAGACCCTCTTGGTATTTTTACAAGAGTTTTCATATTTAAAGTTTCAAACATTAGCAGATAAACATTTTGGGTAGTCAGGAAAAGGGGTAAGAAACTGTGACAAGGATTCTCTAGCTAGTTAATCTGCCTACATCAGTCAAATTAAAAATGTTTATATAAACCATGTTTCAAAAATCTATAAACACCTAAAAAAGGTCAAACGTAAAACCCTAGAAAATTGACAGTTAGGGTAAACTAGCTAGTCACAAGATAAAAGCAAAATGTCAGCCTACTTCACCATTTTCACACACTAGTGAATGTGTATAGGTTAAGTTAACAATAGCTGCAAAAGGAAACTGTGTTATAACCCTGAAATAACATTTCTTCACTTTAATCCTAACCCAATGCGTTACATCTTTCTATGTGTGCGAAGATAGTGTGTATTTTGTGTGTTTATGAAGCTATATCCTGAAACCATGAAAGCATTATCTTTTATGTATGTATTCAGAACTGTTGTCTCAGAACCCTGCTTTCAGAAAGACTGCAAAAAATCTATCTTTTTCCCATTCGTTGTCAATGTCACGTTTCTCAAGGTTACCTCTTTTATTACAGTAGCTACCATTTACTACGTTTTATTTTTAGCGTGTGTTGGTTTTTTTGCATCGTCATAATCAAGAATTCATGACACAAAAGCGAACATATTGAGTGGTAAATGGAGTAGTTTGGAAAACGCAATGGACTAGTTTAGGGTAAAACAGTCCTTTTATAAGCCAATCAAACTACGACTACAGCAAAAGTAAAAGTAATATTGTCGTTTTATTTTTATCAATATTTTTTACTGTGGAAGATTTAGAGGTTAACTACTGAAGTAACAACCCAAAATAGTGAAAATACTACAAAGTACGTAGTTGTGTATACATAAGATGAAATTATTACAACATTAATTTATCATAGCCAAAGTGAAATAAAAAAACATATATGCTTCTTGGTACAATCACGAAAAGATCAAAGCATCTAGGTATAGTGAAAACCTGAACTTAATTTTAAAAGTGACTTAAAAAACTGTTTTGTGATACGACTTTTTTTAAGATAAAACATATAATCAGTTTCTATATGTTCCACGATAGCAAATGAAAACATACTGCTGTTTCTCAAATAATCACGATGTAGAAAATAATACAAGGCACAACATATTAAAGGACAACAAAGGTAAGAAGTTGCTAGAAAACGCTAATGATCAAACTTTTCAAATCAAACAACAATATTAAGTGACAAGGTTACTACATGGTCTCGGTTAATCAATACCTACTCCTTACATGATACAAAATGGAGTGACTTTAATTGAAATTTAAAACATCATCAGAAGTTACTCAAAAGATCCTAATGAAAATCTAAAAAAAACCATCTTTTCATAGCAGACAACTTAAAAATAAGCTAAAAATAAGGTGATATGATATGATCAATAAGGTGGCTGATGAGACGAAGCTTGTCGTGCCGAAGGTGCCCAAATAACATCAGACGGTAGATACATCGACATGGACTCAGTAGACTGCGGCACATGATCACCACCGCCACCACCACCAGAACCCGCAGCAGGAGACTGTTCATGACTCCCAGCAGCCCCACCACCAGAATGTCCAACATTACCAACACCACCCTCAACACCAACCTCAACAATATCATGATCTTCATTAACACCTAGTCTATGATACATAGGGTTGTTAAAACTAGCAGCAATAATAAAAACGGTCCCGCCTGATATCAACTGACCAGAAACAGCCCCACCAACTATCTGCCCTTGCGGCCCCGCAAGGGAGATAGTAAACCCGTTAGCAAAAGGCGCTGCCGGGGACACTGCAGGAATAACAGTAGCAGAAATAGACAAAATATCAAACCGGCCATGAAAAGTTACACTTGCTGGAGGGGTTGTAGTAGGCTGTCTTAACGTAACATTAGTCACTGTCCCAGAGCCAGTTAAGATGCACAACCCCATGTTTCTAGTCCTACAATAGTTGTTCAAAGTGTCAACAATATCTACCCCTGCAGGTAGCTCAAGGACATAAGGTGACATAGCTGGGTCAGCTTCTCGCGTTATGATGATGGGTGGTTTTGGTTTGTTCTTGGAACCAGGTGGTCTGCCTCGTGGTCTTCTCACAAGTTCAATAGTTTCACCATCGTTTAGGCTGGTTATTTTGTTGGTTGGGTTACTAGGGGGGCTGCGGCTGCGTTCACGGTTGTTGGTGTTGTTACGGCTATCGGCTTCTTCTGAGGTGGTGTTGCTGAGGTTGAAGTGGTGGTTAGTTATGGCGAAAGGTGGTGGTGTTTGGTGGTGGTGGTATTTGGAGAACATGGTGTCTTTATCGTCTCGAAATTCTCCTTTCATTTTTTTTGGTATTTTTTAAGTTTGGCTAATAGTTTTATATATAATAAAAAAGGAGTTGTTTTTTTTAGTGTGTGAGAGAGAAAGTGGGAGGGAGGCGGTGGGTGAGCTTGGAATTCAAGTAAAGATTGCGCCGCTGGTTGAAAGGTAAAGTGGACTCACTGTTGTATGTGAACAAGTGTGTGAAACAAAGATAAAGAAAATGAAGGTACATGGATATTTATGAAACCAAGAAACCTAATGTGTATTTTTGAGACTACTTATTATAGTTGTTTTCTTTAAAAATAAATTACTAAAATTACTTGGCAATATGCAAGGTATATAATATTACCGGGAGATGATTCACCAATACACAACGTGTTTTTAAGATGATTGGTACTTGTACAAGTTATAACATTTTTTAAGTGGAAATGATAGTTATTTGCATGAATATAAGCACATGTTGGTACTCGAAATTATGAGTATCGTACTTCAGGTTTCGACATTACAAAAATATCTTTAGGCTGCCCACAGTAAGGCGATTCAATCCCTCTCTTTTTGTCTGTCACATCATCTTTTTTTCTTCAGCGATTTGCATACGATTGGGTGCCCCAGTAAAGTCGACCTTAATAATATTAATTAGAATGCGTAAGTTTTCTTTTTATGTGTGTATATTACTCGGTCGTATACACGACCTAAATCTCCCAAAAGAATCATGCGACCGATTTGTCACAGTAGAAGGACCGAGTGAGATCGAGTGGGAAAAAAAAAGTACTCGGTCGCTAGCTCCTTCTGTGGGCAGCCTTAGAAAGTTAGGTACAGTCTCGTGCTGTCGATGGTGCAATTACAAAAAATGATGTCACCTCAACATTTTTTTCCAATAGCATCAGTTTTGAGTCTTTTGGCTATGGCACCCAAATACCACTTCTTAGCACAACACTTGACGTTATGGTGCCTAATTTTTTAGTATTATTTTTTAATAAATAAAACAATTTTAACCCAAAGTGTTATAATGAAACTTAAAAACCTATTATATTTAGATCTTTATTATTTTATTATTTTTATTTTTTTATTTTATGTCCAACAGTCCTAAAATACACACAAAACAATAACACAATGAAACCTAAAAACCCTATTATTACCTCTCTTCTTCTTCCAGCCACACCTGCAAAACAAAATAAATAAATAAATGAACACATCACAAAAAAAAATTAAAAAAAAAAAAAAAAAAAAAAAAAAAAAAAAAAAACCCTCAACGTGAGCCGGTGGCCACGGCGCCAGCAACTACCAGCCTAGCACCGGTTTGGGTTCTCACGCCTTAGGGTGGTGACAAAACCCATGGCTTGAGCCATGGCACACCATACCTAGAGCTCTTAGAGCAATAGATATAATCGCGGGCACCATGCGTCAAATTCGAGTTGGCACAGTGCCAAAGCGGCGCCACTACACCGCCACTCATGGTGCCAAAGAGAAAGTGATGAGTTTGGCTTGCGCCAAATGGAACATTTTTTTATTTATTTAATTAGGTTTGTTTTTGTTTTTTTTTTTTTTTGTTTTTTTGTGTGTGTTTTTTTTTTTTTTTTTTTTTTAACAATATGTGTGTTTTGAAAAAGCAAGAAAATGGGTTGGGTTTTTTTCCTTTTCTTTTTTTCTTTTTAAACCTTTTAAAATGTTGTATTTTGAGTTTTAGCCCTTCTATAATTTTGATAGTTTGTAATTGTTTGCAGTAATTCTTTGTAAAAGTTATTAAAAAGTTGAAAAAATGCTTTATATTTTATTTAATTTGTATTTTTATTTTAATTAATGAAAAATAGTTGTTTTGAAAAATAAAATAAAATAAAATAATAAGTCCTAAAAGTAGAGTTTTAGCTTAAGTGACTATAGAGAATTGGGTGTGTGAGTGATAAGATAAGGGGTAAAATGCAAAAATAGTCTTTAAACTATCACGAAATCGCAAAAATAGGACCGAGACAAAAAGTCATGCAAAACAGCCACTAACGTTACGAAAATTTGCAAAAAAGCCACCGAGAGACATTTTCCGTTAGTTTTCCAGTTAAGTGCCATGTCACCGAGGGTATTATCGTCATATCATGGATCTTCTTATCTCCCGCCAACCTTTTGGGGACTATTGTGACATGACCACAATGGCTAATTTGCAAAGTTATTTTCATGTTTTCATATTAGATTGTCAACGGCTTCACACACACACACACAAGCAGAAACACACACAAACACCCATAATCAAAAAATTACCATTTCCTTTTCCAGTAACATGTCTCGCTGTCTTGATCTTGTGATTGCCTGTAATTCGTTTGTCATATCCGAAATGATGTTAACCCATTACCAGCGAGAGGTTGAGGAGGACATTCATCATTGATTGATGCTAAACGGTCAACCTAAATTGACCAAAGGACGGTCAACTAGGTCAAACAGCTTAAGAGTCAATCTCCGGGTAATATAGGAAATCACCAGGTCGTTATACCCCGACGAGGTGTGAATTGTATCTGAACGTGCTTGTGATCGGGTGTTTATTCACATAAAAAGGGTGGTGATGAGAATTATTTGAAAACTATAAAAAGAAATAGCTTAGGAAAGCTATATGATTGATTACTGAAATTTAGATTAAGAAGAAGTGAACTAAAACCTAAAAATTGTACGTTTACTGAAAACGGGAGCAAACGTACGTAAATAAAAGTGAGTGAGATTATCTAAAAAGGCTACTGGTATAAAAATGATATTTTTACAAACCTAATGATAAAACAAAATTTTTGGAAATTTTAAAATTAATTTTTACACTATTTTTATAATTATTATTAAATAAATACTATTTTCCTATTTAATTTTAATTAATTAAATTAACATAAAATGCAAATAATTATGAAATTAACCTAGAAAAATAAAATTTAAACTTGAAAAATTCTAAAATACTATAAAACTATTTTTAGAACTGAAAATATATTTTTAAGACTTTTTAATTAATTATTACTAATTATTAACTAATTATTAATTACTTTTTAATTATTTAAATTAACCTAAATTCTAATTATTTATGAAATTACACTAGAAAATTGAAAATAAAATTAGGAAAAATTAAAAATAACAAAAAACTAATTTTAAAACTAAATTTGTATTTTTCTGACTTTCTAATTAATTAATATTAATTATTAACTATTTAATAATTATTAAAAACTAATTTAAATTAAGAAAAATACCAAATGATGCAAGAAAAGTCTGAGAAAATTACTAAAATTATTTTTAACTACCAGAAGCCTAGGAAAAATATAAAAATGAGATTAGCTTATAAATAAGCTGAGGTAATAAGCCAATTGGCTTAAATAGAAGCTATCACTTCCAATAAGTTGAGCTTTTTGGGACTTTTCTGTTTCAAAACTGTTTATTGATTGATTTTAAGCAACTTTTGTGAAGGTACTTTGTTTGGAGATAAAAAATAAGCAGTATGATGAGCTTATTTATTTGACAGATGAGTATTTAAGCTTATTAGGATTTGAGTGATATGCAAAAGCTACCAAATGATGTCACAACCACAAATAAGCTTAAAACAGATGTACAACTACTTAAATTAAGATGAATGGAACAAATAATCACAAGAAATAAGCACAAAAATAAGCAATAAGCAGTCCAACACTTAAACAGTCCAAACAGGTCTTACAGGGCACCTTTGAAGGCTTGTGGGGTCCACTAGAGTCCTTGGAAGTCCAAACAAAGAGATAAACCAATAAGCTGAGCTTATTGGCTTTGTAAAAATCCAAGGTTTGGTCACTGGGTCCCACAGATGAAGCCAGGAGGGGGTTGGACTTTGGGTACAAAAGCTGATTCCTCAGCTTTGGTCAGGGAATGGGACAAACTAGAGAGCACTTGCAGCCCTATCAATTGAGCTTTAAACTACAAAATAAGCACACAGCCAGATAGCCTGGCTTATTGGCTTTCTATTAAGCCAAAATTCAGGTCATGGGGCCCACTGGTTAGGCCTGTGGGGTCCACTAAAGTTGGGCTAATAGGACTGAGGTCTGTGCACAGGGGAGGTGCTTCCCCTGCAGCTCACTTTGAGCTTGTGCACAAGCTTGTGAAAAATTCACAAAATTAAGCCATGCATGGGATCATATGGTTCAGCTGAGATACTACAATCACAACAATTTTCAAATGCTAATTCCAAACACAAAATTCTAAACAATTCCTCCCAGAAATGGATTTCTGCAAAAGAGCACTTTTGACTTTTTTATGAAAACTTGAATTTTGACTTTTATGAACTTCAACTGAGCTTGGATGATTGATTGATGTTTATAAACCCTAAGTGAAGCTATCTCAGGTAATCTTAACCAGATTTAAGCTAATTACAAGCTTTTGACACTTCAAAACTCTAACAGTTAAATGTTCTAATGTACACTAATTGAGTATGTAGCAAGCACAAGTGATCACAGAGTCACACCATGTCTTGGTGAGACAGTTAAATCCAAACACCCTCTTTTAAATTAAACTTACCACTAACTAGATTCTATTGATTGAAAACTAAAACTTAATGCTCAATACTGATTTACTTAACAAATTAAAGGTTAAATGGAAACAGGAAAACAATAAAAAAGCAATTCTATACTAATATGATGAAAAATGGAAAAATGGGAAGCTTACAAAGATTTCCTAGCTGAACACATGAACCAAGGACCAACCTAATGCTCCCTTGAGCTCTAAACCAAATCCTTTATCCCATCCTGCTGCTTCTTTCTTCTTCTTTAACCTTTTACCATTGATTTTTATTTTATTTTGATTTTTTATATTTTTTTTCTATTTTTACCAAACTGTGATAAACACAATTCCACAAACTTAAAACCTTATGAAAACAGATACATTGGACTTATATAAGTTTATAAACAACTGAATATCATTGATGAACCCTAAACAAGCAATTGAAATTCTTAAACAAACTTGAAATTTGCAAATTAGAGTTAAACTAAGAATAATACTTTCATTCACTTAAAACAGTTTACAAAAGGTACAATAAACACTAAAATTAACTAAAAATACAATACTACACACCTTTTAGGCTCATATGAGCATACACTTATATAACGAGACCAATATATGCCCCTATTTCTTCCACATGGCTTCTTTTTGAAAAATAGCACTTCCCTAGGCTTCCCCTTTGACCCTTGACCAAATCCCAACTGTCCAATTGATTTTTGATGCATCTCAGCTGTTGATTGGTATTTTGCCGCAAAAAAAACAGCAAATATGAGTGGTTCTGGTGGAGGGTATTAATGAGGTGGTGGTGGGAGTTGGTTTGGTTGGTGAGGCGCATTTATTGTAGAGGGTAAGTTTAGTGAAAAAGGTGGAGGGGGGAACAGGTTTGCAAGAAAATGGGGGAAATTTGGGGTGGGGAAGATGGTGTTTGACCTGCGTTGACCTGGGGGTTAATATCAAAAAGGGAGTTGGGCCAGATGTGGTGATGGGACGTGGGGTATGGTTTGGCTGGGCTTGGGGTTGGGTATTGGATTTGGTTGTTTGGTTTTTAATATCAAAAGGGTCCGGTTTGGTTTACGTAAATAACAAGGACCATTTTTGCAATTTCACTCATGAAGGCTGAAGTTGTAATTTCTCCAAAGTACTCACAAGGACCAATGATGCCAATCTCCAATAATACAAGGACCAATTTTGCCATTTTCCATTTTTTCAAAAATTCCCAAGGACTTAATTTGCCAGATTTGAAATTTTGAGGGACCAAACATGTAATTTTTGAAACTTATGACCCAAGTATTATGTTTTCTAACATTTGACTTTCAAAAGGCTTGGTTTGACTTTTCCTTTTAAAATAAATGCATAGGGACTATTTTTGACAAGTTTTGAAACTTTGGGGACTGAAACTGCCAATATTGCAAACTTTGATCATTTTTCATTTGTTTTTGCTTATTTTGCATTTAAAACACATAAAACACAATCCCTGGGATAATTTAAGTATTTTGATAACTTTTTGATTATTTTTGTATGTTTTGCAGTTCAGATTTGATAAAAAATGATGAGTGTTTGAGCACTCATCAATCCCTCACACTAAACTATTGCTAGTCCCTAGCAATCTTTTTAGAAAACTTGATAGATTTGAAATCTCTTTACCAAAAGCCATCACTTCTGGAGTAGCCAAATGTTTCAGTTCAAGTAAGAACCATGGTATACCGATAACCATGTGATTTTGAGCAAACCACCAGCTTTCAACGGTTTTGATTTGTCTTTACCAGAAGCCGTTTGCTTCTGGACTAGCCAACTCTTGATGGACACTGTCAACATCTTGGTGAGCTGATTACCAATTATGGCTTTCCACTGCCTTTACCACAAGCCATAATCTTGCGGGCTAGCCAACTCTTTCACTTTTTAAGATATGGCGAGTTGAGATACCATACAATTTTGGGCAAATTGCAAGCCATCAACGGATTTGAGTTATCTTTACCAAGAGCCGTTTGCTCCTGGATTAGCCAATCCCTTTGTCGGTTAGACATGGCGGACTGATAACCACAAAAATTTTGAAATAAAGTGAAAAAATTTTGAAAATTTTGGCCAAAAACGGGGCTACTAGAAGATATATTTTGATAAAATTCGCTAGAATTCCCCCCCCCCCCCCCCCCACACTTAGAATTGAATATTGTCCTCAATATTCGAAGTCCCGGCTATTATGCCGACTCTTTGAACGGAAAAAGCCAATATTCGAAGCTAACTGTGAAAACACCATATTTCACTTTATTTCTATACACACATTTTTTTTTCTTTTTATTTTTTATTTTTATTTTTATTTTTGGAATATACATATATACATTTCAAACAGCAGGGGGTGCCCATTCTCCCACACTTAGTTGGTAGAAAGTTGAAAGAAATCAGAGATACGGGTGAAAACCCGTATTGTGCTATTGTTTTTGTTCATCGAGTCGCTAGCTTGACTCGATCCCCGAATTCAATTGTGCTTGGGGAAAGTTTGGAGATCCGGGACAACCATTGATGGTATGTCCTCTCCAAAGTAATGCTTCAATCGATGCCCATTCACTTTGAAATTCGGACCGTCATTTTAAGATAATTCGACGGTGCCATAAGGATAAATGTTGGGAATTACAATTAAGTTGATAAGACAAAACATGTGAAACATGAGGGACTTATGGAGACAAAGAAAGAAACTTGCAAAGAAAGAAAAAGATTACTGCATATCTTTTTATTATTCTAGAATATCCTTTGTAACCCTAGTATCTCTATTATATAAAGAGATATAGGGAATTGATATTAAGGACGTACAAGATGTAAAACCTAGTAAAGGTGTGTGTGTGTGTGTCTAGGGCGTATAGTTATTGTAAACGCCTAGACTTGTTGATTTGTGGTTAAGCCTCAACGATCTTAGATCGCTGTTAGGATGTAACCGTGCTACACTTGATCACGTAGCATTGGGGCTTTGATGTGTGTTAGAGTAGAGATGATGACGGTAAAACCTTGTTAGCAATAATAATGATGTGTTTGTTTATTCTGCTGCTTAACGTGTTCATTCATTATTATTGTGTAATCGCTAGATGAGGTTTATCTAACCTCGAGCTAAACGATCTTATCAATTGGTATCAGAGCCATGGGGCTCGTGATCGTGGGATTAAACAAGGTTTGGTTTGTCGAAGATGGAAGAAAATTCGAATTTGGTTCGTATCTTAAAAACTCACTGCATGTCAGTTTTCAAACGGCGATATCTCCTTCGTTCGTTAACCATTGGATCGGGCTGAAATTTTTATTGGAGGTTCTCTACATGTCAAAGAAGAGTTCCACTGGAGGGATCTTCAATCTGAGCTTCTAATAAAAAGATAAAAATTCTTGAAAACTGCTGCGTAGAGAGGTATATTGTTTCGAATTTTTAGGGTTTCTAGTGACTCTAAAAAGTGTCACTAAATGCTAAAAAGTGTCGTCTTTATACTTAAAAAAAATAAAATAAAAAAATAAATAAAAAAAAGGGACGACTACAAAAGAAACCCTAATAGTTGAGAATTGGTGCTATCGTTGTTTTAAGGGTTTTGGTTCTGCATTTATTACTCAGTGTGCTACTATTCATGGTGAATTTATTGGTGCTGCTGTTGCTATATTAAACCCTAATTGGTTGAAACCCTAACATTAGTTCAAGCTTGATTCTGACCTGAATCTGATGTGACAATGATAACAACTACTGTAAATGTTCAAGTTTATAGTTGTTGTGATTGCTTTCAAGGTTTAGGGTTTCTGACATTGGTGATAAGTCTTTCATGAAGCTGTTGTTACTGATTTCTGTTCGTGGTAAAGCTGCTATTAGAGGTGCTGTTTCAAGATGATATTGATTGATCAGTTGTTATTTAATTATCTTATATTGATTGATCATGGATCGTGAACATGGATCAGTTGTATTGGAATATTTTACTTGGTCACATGTTGGTTCTCCTCATTGATGGGGTATTCTTTATTAGTGGGACGGTGACATAGTAAAGTATGGAAGAGCAGCAAACATGTTAATGATTTCTTTTCAAAACGTGAGGTTACTGGTATGAATGCTACCACTGCTCGCTACCTTTATGGTTTCTACTGCACGCTTATCAGTTACCACTGCAGGTTGATAGTTACCACTGCAAGCTTATTTATTTCCACTGCTGTCAAGATTGTTACCACTGTTCGTTTCCACTGCTAGTTAAAAGTTACCACTGCTACGCTTTGTGGTTTCCACTACTAGTTAATTGTTTCCGCTGCTGTTCATATTTCTTAAGGGGCATGTGGTTGGTACTTATTCATGTTGCTATATTTCACGTGGAGACTTTGATTATTTCATTGGCAATCATGAGTTACAAGCAGTGAGGGGAAGTATATATCATTTTGGAACAGTTGGTTCCAACACACACACGGGGGAAGATACACACACAGGATGGAAATTTGGATGTTTGGTTTACATGGTTCTTAACAGATTCAAAGGCTCGTTCTTATTTGATTCTAATTGATTACGAAGAAAGGTTTTTATCACCTATTTGACGATGAAGTGGAAGTTCACAGGTTTGTGTTTTATTATACCTTTTCAGTTGGAGGTAACTTGTTTGTTCGTTCAGGTGACTACGAATTGACAAAACACTTGAAGGAGTTACGTTATTGTGCTCAGTGATTTTTTGTCAAGAGGTCGCGATCTCCCTATACGTTAAGTATACGTTCGAAGTCAATTTTAGTACAAGATATAAGGCACAAGATTGGGTGGTTCTAATTCAGCATCAAGTTGGTTATACTTAGTTTTCTTCATCAGTAATCATTACATGGAGCCTACATTCAACAAATGGTTAACATATGGGTTTCAGGGGAAGCTTAAGTGTTAAATGTTTAACCATTTATATGCTACATCGAGGTGAAGGTTTTCGCTACTGCTAGTTGTTATTACTACTGATGGTTTTGATTTCTACTGTTTCAAGTTCATTTAAAGATGCGGAGAACTTAATGGTGGGCGACTTAGAAACATTGGAAAGATGGATTTGACGTGTAATATTGATTCGTGGTTGTGAAGATCAAGGTTGCATTCATTTGTCCCCTATTTGATGATGACAAAAAGGGGAAGAAGAATATTTTGAAGATTGCAGCTTGAAGATCCTTGATGATATGCATGGTTTAAGGGGAAGTCACATGTTTCATGACATACTAACTTCAGGGGAAGTTCATGCTTATTGGTTTTGTCATTATCAACTAGGGGAAGATTGTTGGGAATTACAATTAAGTTGATAAGACAAAACATGTGAAACATGAGGGACTTATGGAGACAAAGGAAGAAACTTGCAAAGAAAGAAAAAGATTACTGCATATCTTTTTATTATTCTAGAATATCCTTTGTAACCCTAGTATCTCTATTATATAAAGAGATATAGGGAATTGATATTAAGGACGTACAAGATGTAAAACCTAGTAAAGGGGTGTGTGTGTGTCTAGGGCGTATAGTTATTGTAAACGCCTAGACTTGTTGATTTGTGGTTAAGCCTCAACGATCTTAGATCGCTGTTAGGATGTAACCGTGCTACACTTGATCACGTAGCATTGGGGCTTTGATGTATGTTAGAGTAGAGATGATGACGGTAAAACCTTGTTAGCAATAATAATGATGTGTTTGTTTATTCCGCTGCTTAACGTGTTCATTCATTATTATTGTGTAATCCCTAGATGAGGTTTATCTAACCTCGAGCTAAACGATCTTATCAATAAACCTTAGCGATAGTGAATGGGCCAGTCCAACGGGTTTTTAGCTTTCCCGAGAAGATCTTGAGTCTAGAGTTGAAAAGAAGGACTCGATCACCAACGTTAAAAATGCGGTTCTTGATTTTAGAGTCATGAATCTTCTTTACCTTTTCTTTATAGATCAAAGAGTTCTCGTAAGCTTGATCACGAAGTTCATTTAATTCATTCAGTTGAACTTTTCTATGATCTCCCGCAGTTTTGAGGTCAAAATTTGCATGCTTGAGAGCCCAATAGGCTTTGTGCTCAAGCTCGATCGGAAGATGGCACGCTTTCCCGTACACAAGTTTGTAAGGCTTACACCCGATGGGTGTTTTGTAAGCCGTACGGAAAGCCCAGAGTGCATCATCTAATTTATCCGACCACGATGCACGATTTTCACCTACGGTTCTTTCCAAAATTCTTTTAATGCCCCGATTGGAAACTTCTACTTGTCCACTTGTTTGAGGGTGGTACGCAGTAGAAAGACGGTGAGTTACACCATACTTTTTCATGACTTTGTTGAATTTGTCATTACAGAAATGCGTACCACGATCACTAATAATAGCACGTGGAGTTCCAAATCGGGCAAAAAGAGCTTTCAAGAATTTCACAACTACTCGGGCATCATTTGTGGGTAAAGCTTTTGCTTCGACCCATTTTGACAAATAGTCAACAGCCACGAGTATATACTTGTTACCATGAGAAGACGGAAATGGCCCCATAAAGTCGATGCCCCATACGTCAAAGATTTCACAAACTTGAATTGCATTTTGAGGCATTTCGTTCTTTTGTGAGATATTCCCGTGACGTTGACAAGCGTCACAGGACTTGACCAATTCTTGGGCATCCTTGTAGATTGTGGGCCAATAAAAGTCGGAATCAAACACCTTTTTGGCGGTGTAGTTTGGATTGTGGTGGCCCCCCGTGGGACCAGCATGGCAAGCCTTTAAAATTTCAGTGGCTTCCTTACCATACACACACCGCCGGATGACTTGATCCGCGCAGATTTTGAATAGATAGGGGTCGTCCCAGAAGTAATGTTTTACATCTTTGAAGAATTTATTTTTTTGTTGGGACGACATCCCTTTCACCACAAAGTTACCCGTATGGTAGTTTGCAAAATCGGCAAACCATGGGGTAATAGAGTCTCCACGAAAGGTAACCGCATTGAGTGTCTCGAGAGGGAAGGTTTCATTAATTTCTTTCCTCTCGAAGACATCTTGGTGGGGGTTTTCCAAACGGGAGAGATGATCAGCTGCTAGGTTCTCAGCTCCTTTTTTATCACAAATAATGATATCAAATTCTTGCAAGAGGAGAACCCAACGGAGTAGTCTCGGCTTTGCATCTTGTTTTGCAAAGAGATACTACAAAGCCGAGTGATCCGTATACACTATGCTCTTGGTCAATATCAAGTATGGCCGGAATTTTTCAAAAGCATACACCACAGCTAATAATTCTTTTTCGGTGGTGGTGTAATGACTTTGAGCCTCGGTCATAGTTTTGCTGGCATAGTGTATAGGCTG
The DNA here is from genome assembly GCA_030686995.1 of Artemisia argyi. NCBI lineage: Eukaryota > Viridiplantae > Streptophyta > Magnoliopsida > Asterales > Asteraceae > Artemisia > Artemisia argyi. The sequence continues at coordinate 114,981,274 of CM060695.1, forward strand.
AAAATGTTTTGTTTTTCGTTGCCCCAAGACTGCCCCTATCGCATAATCACTAGCATCACACATGAGCTCGAAGGGCAAGTCCCAATCGGGGGCAACAAGAATCGGTGTCTCAGTAAGCTTTTTCTTTAATGTTTCAAAAGCTTCGATGCACTCGGGGAGAAGATAAAAGGAGCATCCTTCTCGAGGAGATGGGTCATAGGCCGGGCAATTTTAGAAAAATCTTGAATAAACCTACGATAAAAACCGGCATGACCCAAAAAGCTCCTAACACCTTTTACGGTTGTGGGATGAGGCAATTTTGCAATGACGTCCACTTTGGCTCTGTCAACCTCAATCCTGTTCTTTGAAATTTTATGGCCGAGGACAATGCCATCTTTGACCATAAAGTGACTCTTCTCCCAATTTAGACATAACTTTGTGTCTTCACAACGTTTGAGCATGTTGTCTAAATGGGAAAGACATGATTGAAACGAATCCCCAATGACCGAAAAATCATCCATAAAGACCTCCATAGTTTTCCCGATCATGTCGGAAAATATGGCCACCATACATCTTTGAAACGTGCCCGGAGCATTACATAAACCAAATGGCATACGTTTATAAGCAAAAGTTCCATAGCGGCACGTGAAAGTGGTCTTTTCCTGATCTTGCGGATCAATGGGAATCTGAAAGTAACCCGAGAAACCATCGAGGAAGCAATAGTACTCATTCCCCGCTAGTCTCTCGAGCATCTGATCCATAAAGGGCAGAGGAAAATGGTCTTTACGGGTGGCGTCATTTAACTTGCGATAGTCAATGCAGACACGCCAACCCGTAACCAATCGAGTTGGAATCAACTCATTTTCCTCGTTTGTGACAACAGTAATGCCACCCTTTTTTGGAACACAATGAATTGGGCTAACCCAAGGACTGTCCGAGATAGGGTAAATCAATCCGGCATCAAGAAGTTTTAAAACTTCTTGTTTGATTACCTCATGAATTTTTGGATTCACCCTTCTTTGTTGTTGGACTGCTGGTTTGAAGTCATCCTCCATTAAAATCTTGTGGGTACAAAATTCAGGGTCAATGCCCTTGATGTCGGAGAGTCGCCAAGCAATTGCTTGCTTATGTGACTTCAAAACCTTTATTAGAGCAGCCTTTTCCTCAACGCTTAAATCTTTAGCAATTATGACGGGTAATTTATCATCACCCTCCAGAAATGCATATTCAAGATGAGGCGGCAAGTCCTTAAGTTCAACCTCAGGAAAGTCGTCAGTTTTCTCAACATTTTTGACTTCCTCTTTATGAAGTGTTTGTGGTAGAACAGGAAGAGGAGAGGGATATTCGTTTAATAACTTCTCAAGTAAGAGAATATCCCTCTCGGGGTCGATCTCTTGGTTATCGATTCCATCGGGAATCGAATCACTTTTGAGAAAGGCCTCAATTTCTTCTAAGATGAAGTCACTTCCCTCAAACGGAGTGAGGGAAGGAGAAGAATTGGCGATGATGGGGTAAGAAGATGGAGTGAAGTTTTCACTCGAAGAATCATCAAAGAAATCTAAAACCTCTTGAGGATACTCCTCAGCAGCCACATCGATGACATCTATTTGGTTCACCGATTCATAGTCATAATTGGAGGAGTATCTCGAAGTTTGATTTAGGTTGAAGGTGATGGCTTCTGTTCCAACACGCAATGTGATCTTATGCTCAAATACATCGATGAGAGCACGCCCAGTTCTAAGGAATCCCCTTCCAAGAATGAGAGGGACCCTTGAATCGGCATCAAAGTCAACAATCACAAAATCTGCCGGAAAATGAAACTTTCCCACTTTAACGAATACGTCCTCGGCAATGCCAATAGGACGAGAAATCGAACGATCGGCAAGCTCTAAAGTCATGCACGTGGGAGTGAGTTTGGGAAGAGAAAGTTTCTTCCACACAGAATATGGCATCAGGTTGATGCTAGCACCTAGATCGGCTAAGGCGAAGCATTCAACCATACCCGAGAAAGTACAAGGAATGAGAAATTTCCCGGGGTCTCCAAGCTTTTCAGGAAGCTTTTTCAAGAGAACTGCTGAGCAGTGCTCATTCAGAGGAGTTCTTGCCATCTCGAAGAGTTTTTCCTTATTACTTAACAGATTCTTGATTGTTGATGCAAACTTGGGCATCAAGAGAATAGCGTCCAGGAAGCTAATGTCAAAGTGCAAATCTTGGAAGATTTGGAAAAATTTATCCATTTGGTGACTAGCCTTTTCGCGGAGCTTTTGTGCATTGAGACGTGGATAAGGAATAGAAGTTTTGGATTTAGGGTCGTCCACTGGAGTTTCTGGTGGCTCAAAGACAACTCCAGGCTTATATCTGGTTTCTGGAATAACCTGAGGTTGGACGTGTGTTGTACTTCGTGAGCTAGTAGGTTTCACTTTGTCCGTTGTCACCTCAGGTTCACGTTCCACTACCTTTGGAGGAGAGGAAGAAGAGGTAGTAGGAATCGCGGGTTCATCATATGAAGCACCACTTCGTGTTGTGATCGCCTTAGCATCGCCCCTCGGGTTAGCGATCGTGTTGCTCGGTAAAGTAGTACCTGAGCCCGAGGGTCGATCATTTAAAGACTTCTTGATATCAGAAATCTGGCTGACCAACATCTTGTTCAACTCTTCTTGGGACTTCATGAATTGTTTTAACAACTCGTTAGATGAAGGCCCAGTTGGAACAATGGCTTGATTCGGATTAGGAAAATTTTGAGCTCGATTGTTCGGATTGGGACCTTGGTTGAAATTTCCTTGGTTTTGATGTTGGAAATTCCCTTGATTCTGGTGGTTGTTTCCATGAAAATTCCCGGGATTGAAATTACCCTGACCTTGGTTCCGGTTAAAGTTTCCTTGATTTTGGTGCTGGAAACCTTGATTTTGGAAACCTTGGTTTTGATTTTGGAAACCGTGACCCTGATTGAAGTTACCTTAGTTTTGAAAACCTTGGTTCACTCTATTTTGATTTTGGCCACGGTTTTGGACATTTTGGTTTTGATTAAAACCGGGAGGTCCAGGATAATGGTGAGGACGATAGTTCGGGTCCATAGGAGGGCGGTATTGATTGCCTCCTTGATTTTGGGACCCGACAACAGCATGAGCTTCATATGGAGTACCATCAATAGCTGTGCAATTGTAGTAGGCATGCGGCCCACCACAAGTCACACAGACTTCCACTTTTTTAACCTCAGCAGGTGGAGGATGTTGTAGAAATGAAACTTTCTTTGTTTGGGCGAGAACAAAAGCTTGAATCACTTCAGTGAGCTTGTCAATCTTAGCATCCGTGCTAGATTGACCCACAGAAGATGAAATGGAAGGACCCGCATTGATTTGAGAAACAATCGGTTTGCTTCATGTAGAGCGGACCTTGGACTTGTTTTCTATGATTTGCAAAGCTTCTTTGGTGGTTCTACTCAAGAAATTACCTCCCGCGGAGGCATTGAGAGAATCCTGATCAGCTTGGCTCACGCCATTGTAGAAAGTATCGAGTTGCATCAACTCTGAGAAACCATAATGTGGACACTTGCGAAGTAATTCTTTGAAACGATCCCACGCTTCACCAAAAGATTCATCATATTTCTGAGTGAACTTGGTGATTTCGTTCTTAAGACTCGTGGTCTTGGAAGGTAGGAAGAATTCATTCACAAATTTTTTCACAAGATCTTCCCATGCTCAATAGATCGAGGAGGTTGTTTTTTAAGCCAAATCCGGGCTTGTCCCTCCAGTGAGAATGGGAAGAGAAGAAGTTTGATTGCTTCACAAGGGACATTCTTGTACTTGATGGTCGATGTGATTTTATTGAACCATCGAATGTGAGCATGAGGATCGTCCCTCTCAAAACCGTAGAATTGACTTGAGGTTACAAGATTGAGTAACCCGGTTTTGAGCTCAAAATTATCAGCCACGATGGCTGGAACAACAATGGCATCTCTGTAACCCTCGATGGGTGCTTGGAGAAGCTCACACATGGGGCGGTCTTCCGCCATGGTGACAGTGGGTGTGGCAACAGTACGGATCTCAGATCCGACTATTGGTGCAGAATGCCTACGAGGTCTTCGAGGTTTCCCGACAAGCTCACGTAATGGGCTAGTGGACCTTGAAGAACGAGTGCGCATGCACTAGGGATAAAAACCAATCAAAACAAAATCGAGGCAAGTCCACAGTGAACTTAAACCAATAATCACAAGCAAGTGGCTTCTTTAAGAAAGGTACACCACTCACAGGGATACAAAGGCAAGTTTTAAATCTTTGGTTTGGGAACTTATTATGTTCACACCCCCAGTTGCTAGGTGTTCTGTCTTGGTTTGCGACGGTTTATTTTTTATGTATGATTATTATTCACAAGAAAAGATGGATGTTTTTTGGGTTTTGTGTATGGGTGAAAAACCTTTGGACAATATTTTTGGTATCGTCTCGTTATCCAAAATCGTGTTTCTTTAAGAATCACCTTAAAAGAAATCCGACTCAGAAAACGTTACGATCTGTTTTGTTGTTTTTAATTTTTTTTTTTGTGTTTTTACACTTTAGGAAAAGTGTTAATGACTTTTTTTTTCTTTTTTTTTTTTTTTTGTTTTGATTTCAAAATTTACAAAAGTGATAGTATTTGTATAGTGATTGTGGTGAAATAACACTAATCTCAAAAGACACTGCAGAAACGCGCACACCTCCCCAGCAGCGGCGCCAAAATTTGATTGATGCTAAACGGTCAACCTAAATTGACCAAAGGACGGTCAACTAGGTCAAACAGCTTAAGAGTCAATCTCCGGGTAATTTAGGAAATCACCAGGTCGTTATACCCCGACGAGGTGTGAATTGTATCTGAACGTGCTTGTGATCGGGTGTTTATTCACAGAAAAAGGGTGGTGATGAGAATTATTTGAAAATTATAAAAAGAAATAGCTTAGGAAAGCTATATGATTGATTACTGGAATTTAGATTAAGAAGAAGTGAGCTAAAACCTAAAAAACGTACGTTTACTGAAAACGGGAGCAAACGTACGTAAATAAAAGTGAGTGAGATTATCTAAAAAGGCTACTGGTATAAAAATGATATTTTTACAAACCTAATGATTAAAGAAAATTTTTGGAAAATTTAAAATTAATTTTTACACTATTTTTATAATTATTATTAAATAAATACTATTTTCCTATTTAATTTTAATTAATTAAATTAACCTAAAATGCAAATAATTATGAAATAACATAGAAAAACAAAATTTAAACTTGGAAAATTCTAAAATACTATAAAACTAATTTTAGAACTGAAAATATATTTTTAAGACTTTTTAATTAATTATTACTAATTATTAACTAATTATTAATTACTTTTTAATTATTTAAATTAACCTAAATTCTAATTATTTATGAAATTACACTAGAAAATTAAAAATAAAATTAGGAAAAATTAAAAATAACTAAAAACTCATTTTAAAACTAAATTTGTATTTTTCTGACTTTCTAATTAATTAATATTAATTATTAACTATTTAATAATTATTAAAAACTAATTTAAAATAAGAAAAATACCAAATGATGCAAGAAAAATCTGAAAAAATTACTAAAATTATTTTTAACTACCAAAAGCCTAGGAAAAATATAAAAATGAGATTAGCTTATAAATAAGCTGAGGTAATAAGCCAATTGGCTTAAATAGAAGCTATCACTTCCAATAAGTTGAGCTTTTTGGGACTTTTCTGTTTCACAACTGTTTATTGATTGATTTTAAGCAACTTTTGTGAAGGTACTTTGTTTGGAGATAAAAAATAAGCAGTATGATGAGCTTATTTATTTGACAGATGAGTATTTAAGCTTATTAGGACTTGAGTGATATGCAAAAGCTACCAAATGATGTCACAACCACAAATAAGCTTAAAACAGATGTACAACTACTTAAATTAAAATGAATGGAACAAAAAATCACAAAAATAAGCAATAAGCAGTCCAACACTTAAACAGTCCAAACAGGTCTCACAGGGCACCTTTGAAGGCTTGTGGGGTCCACTAGGGTCCTTGGAAGTCCAAACAAAGAGATAAGCCAATAAGCTGAGCTTATTGGCTTTGTAAAAAGCCAAGGTTTGGTCACTGGGTCCCACAAATGAAGCAAGGAGGGGGTTGGACTTTGGGTACAAAAGCTGATTCCTCAGCTTTGGTCAGGGAATGGGACAAACTAGAGAGCACTTGCAGCCCTATCAATAGAGCTTTAAACTACAAAATAAGCACACAGCCAGATAGCCTGTCTTATTGGCTTTCTATTAAGCCAAAATTCAGGTCATGGGGCCCACTGGTTAGGCCTGTGGGGTCCACTAAAGTTGGGCTAATGGGACTGAGGTCTGTGCACAGGGGAGGTGCTTCCCCTGCAGCTCACTTTGAGCTTGTGCACAAGCTTGTGAAAATTTCACAAAATTAAGCCATGCATGGGATCATATGGTTCAGCTGAGATACTACAATCACAACAATTTTCAAATGCTAATTCCAAACACAAAATTCTAAAAAATTCCTCCCAGAAATGGATTTCTACCAAAGAGCACTTTTGACTTTTTTATGAAAACTTGAATTTTGACTTTTATGAACTTCAACTGAGCTTGGATGATTGATTGATGTTTATAAACCCTAAGTGAAGCTATCTCAAGTAAGCTTAACCAGATTTAAGCTAATTACAAGCTTTTGACACTTCAAAACTCTAACAGATGAACTGTGGGTGTGATTTGTTGTGATTTTGACTTTTAATAGGACAAGTACAGGTTTTTAAGGTTTAGATGTTCTAATGTACACCAATTGAGTATGTGTCAAGCACAAGTGATCACAGAGTCACACCATGTCTTGGTGAGACAGTTAAATCCAAACACCCTCTTTTAAATTAAACTTACCACTAACTAGATTCTATTGATTGAAAACTAAAACTTAATGCTCAATACTGATTTACTTAACAAATTAAAGGTTAAATGGAAACAGGAAAACAATAAAAAAGTAATTCTATACTAATATGATGAAAAACGGAAAAATGGGAAGCTTACAAAGCCTTCCTAGTTGAACACATGAACCAAGGACCAACCTAATGCTCCCTTGAGCTCTAAACCAAATCCTTTATCCCATCCTGCTGCTTCTCTCTTCTTCTTTAACCTTTTACCATTGATTTTTATTTTATTTTGATTTTTTATATTTTTTTCTATTTTTACCAAACTGTGATAAACATAATTCCACAAACTTAAAACCTTATGAAAACAGATACATTGGACTTATATAAGTTTATAAACAACTGAATATCATTGATGAACCCTAAACAAGCAATTGAAATTCTTAAACAAACTTGAAATTTGCAAATTCGAGTTAAACTAAGAATAATACTTTCATTCACTTAAAACAGTTTACAAAAGGTACAATAAACACTAAAATTAACTAAAAATACAATACTACACACCTTTTAGTCTCATATGAGCATACACTTATATAACGAGACCAATATATGCCCCTATTTCTTCCACATGGCTTCTTTTTGTAAAATAACACTTCCCTAGGCTTCCCCTTTCACCCTTGACCAAATCCCAACTGTCCAATTGATTTTTGATGCATCTCAGCTGTTGATTGGTATTTTGCCACCAAAAATAAAACATCAAATATGAGTGGTTCTGGTGGAGGGTATTAATGAGGTGGTGGTGGGAGTTGGTTTTGTTGGTGAGGCGCATTTATTATAGAGGGTAAGTTTGGTGAAAAAGGTGGAGGGGGGGAACAGGTTTGCAGGAAAACGGGTGAAATTTGGGGTGGGGAAGATTGTGTTTGACCCTCGTTGACCTGGGGGTTAATATCAAAAAGGGAGTTGGGCCAGATGTGGTGATGGGTCGTGGGGTATGGTTTGGCTGGGCTTGGGATTGGGTATTGGATTTGGTTGTTTGGTTTTTAATATCAAAAGGGTCCGGTTTGGTTTATGTAAATAACAAGGACCATTTTTGCAATTTCACCAATCATGAAGGCTGAAGTTGTAATTTCTCCAAAGTACTTACAAGGACCAATGATGCCAATCTCCAATAATACAAGGACCAATTTTGCCATTTTCCATTTTTTCAAAAATTCCCAGGGACTTAATTTGCCAGATTTGAAATTTTGAGGGACCAAACATGTAATTTTTGAAACTTATGACCCAAGTATTATGTTTTCTAACATTTGACTTTCAAAAGGCTTGGGTTGACTTTTCCTTTTAAAATAAATGCATAGGGACTATTTTTGACAAGTTTTGAAACTTGGGGGACTGAAATTGCCAATATTGCAAACTTTGATCATTTTTCATTTGTTTTTGCTTATTTTGCATTTAAAACACATAAAACACAATCCCTGGGATAATTTAAATATTTTGATAACTTTTTGATTGTTTTTGTATGTTTTGCAGTTCAGATTTGATCAAAAATGATGAGTGTTTGAGCACTCATCAATCATGCACAAGCTAGATGTCGAGTTCTTTACCAAGGGTACAACCACTCCCGTTAGTTCTTTAACAAGGGTACAACTACTCCCGGTACACTTTGTATTTTGAGGACTAAAATACTAACCGATCACTACTGAAAATACACAATCAAATGAAGTGTAAACTACACAAGTCTACACAATGCTAAGCTAACAAGTCTTGCAACGTTGTGTTGATTACTTGTTACTTTTAATGAGCTCGTGAATCTCTTTGCTACAAAAAGAAACTTCACATATGAAATGTTAAAGGGTTAGATGAAAGAATGAATGTGTGTGTGTAAAATATGATGTAGAGTGATAAGCCAAAAATCAACTTGTGGCTTGGTATTTATAGCAAAGCCTTCTGCAGGTCTGGCGGATCAGGCGGAACCCTCAGATGGGTTCCGCCCGTGTACCCCCAGGGTTCCGCCGGGCTTGCAGTTGATTTTGCAATAAATCTTGCAAACCAAACAAAGTCACATCTCATTACACCTTGCAAACCAAACAATGTCACATCTCATTACATCTAGTCAAATGCCAAACTTGCAAAAAAACCACTTAGTAAGTCAAACACATTTTCTTTCCATAAATGTATAATGACAAAACTTGCCTGATGCGTGGGAATCGCAACAGGCTTTACCTCTCGAGGGATCTCGAGAAGCTTACAACCCCCACCAGGCAGTGTACCTGATCGTTGTAGTATAGTATAGTGACAAGTACCGGGGGATTGATCGTTCAGCTTAGGAATAGTGTCGCTAGGATTAGAAAGCCTAAATACTAGTTCTAAAGGTGAGGGATGATTATTTTTGTATTTTTATATTTTTATGAAAGCAAGTAAAATATCGGGCTTTGGAAGAGTGGGCGGAATTAGTTGCTATTCAACTAACCCAATACTAAGATGCAATCAAAATAAAATACTAAAAATGAAATTAAGCTAATTAAACTAAGGTTGTGAGCAGTAATTGGAGAAAATGTGTTTACTTAGATTTCACTACTCCCTAGATATCTTTTACACGTTAATTACTTGTTATAATTGCATGGATGACGGGTCGTATTCCTTAATACCATTCATGGGGTGGCACACATAACTCCCCAATTCTATGAGCTCTTATCTCCTCCTACACCATGCCCAGCACAACTATAGGGATTGTAAACAGTGGCTCATGCATTAAATACAACCAATAAAGACCTAGTGCGCCTCGGTTCATGTTTCTTAAGACGTTCAAGCATGTTACCATTTGGAGATCTGCCAGTTTTCTTAAGCCTAACATATAAATCATTCATCCAAAACAAGTATAAACAAGTAATCAACACATAATCAATATCTAGGTTTCATTAGATCTAAGCAAACACAAGATAGATCTAGCCTAGCATGATAGAATTAAGACAAGAACATGATATAGACAACCAACACATAGACATATTGATTGAATTAGAAGAACACTTATCTTGATTAATCATGCAAGGTATCAAGGGGTTGGAACCCTTGAAAAACCTGTAAAGTTACACCAAAATCGTACTTAGGGTTTCTCCCAAAACTTCTCTCTCTAAATGTGAAAAATTAGAAAACTATATATAGAAAAATAGGTTTGACGGCGTCAAGAGTAATCTTGTGACGCCGTCACCTCGCCGCCAAAACTCTCCTCGGACTGCCTAGATCCATTTCTGACGTCGTCAAGACTTAAGTACTTCCAGGCCGTCACGACTCATTTACTCTTGACGCCCTTCCTACGTGACGCCGTCAAAACTCTTCTGGGTAGTCATGGAAATTTATGAAATTTGCTCTTGACGCCGTCAAGGTTTTGCTCTTGACGCCGTCACCTACTGTTCCCAGCATGGAAAATTAAGACTTTGGCGTTTTCTTCACTTTTAAGCTCCAAAAACGTCCGAATTGCTTCCTTTTCCAGATTTCTCTCCCAAAGTACCTAAAATCACAAAAGGAACGATTTGGGGCAATATTTGATCAAATAAAGTCGGATTCGGGCTTAAATGACCCCCTAAAAGTGGTTTATTTTTCGCCTCATCATATACCCTTACACTTGAGATTTGCTTGTCCTCAAGCAAATGCGCTTTTATTCTAGTCAAAATACAAGTTAGGGGTCATTTAACACTAATATAAAAGTAATTACAAGAAATAATCGTTCCACTAAAGACCAATAGACAAGCACGGAGGTCATACACTAGCACCTCACAAATAGTGTTTAGATACTCACATCTCTCGGGTGTAATAAAGTGTAAATTACAATATGGAAACGGAAGATATCTCTCACTACCTGTCATAGCAAAATAGATTACCATAGGCTTGGGAAAGGATCAAACCTCCACCACGTGGCGTAAGCACCTAGGATAAACTATCAAAGAGGTCTTTTAAAGGGTTGTAACGTTAGGTGTAGGGATATGAAATACACGGTTTTGTTGGATAGAGGAAGTTTTTACTGGTGGCGAGTTAACAATCTTGGTTAATTACATGTACAATATGGCGTTGCTAAGCCAAGACTAGACTCGACTTAAGCTAATAAATGAAAAATAACAAAAACATCAAATAAACATAGAATAAAAAGGGATGGTAGTCCGTATGTTTTTTATCTTTTTTTTTTTTTTTTTTTTTTTTTTTTTTTTTTTTCTTTTCTTTTTCTTGATTTTTTCGATTTTTTTTTTTTTTTTTTTTTTTTTTTTTTTTTTTTTTTTTGCATACACTCTTACCCTACCATCCAAAATAATACATCATAGGGAATGAACATTTCACTTACACTTGAATTTTACATACTTTACAATCAACTAATCTAATGACTCGAATTAAGAAAATCAAAACATATGGGGGTAATAAGTGATGTTCTTCCCCATTACTCCATAAATAAGTACTTACCCATGAGTCCCAATCGTCCCAAAACAATATGTACAAGGATATGACTCGACTTAGCAACCATGTAATCAATTAGAAAGTTAACTTAGGGTTTAACAAATAACAATAATGCATTAAAAATGAGCGCATACACGGAAGGCTAAGGCGATTTGGGTGTACATTTAAGTGGGGTGTAACAAATTCATCCTTTAATTAAAATGCTTAAAGTTAGAAACGAAAAGATAGGCTCGGAGGGGTGTACTAGGGGTTTCGTGTACTAAAAATGAGTACAACGCTAAGGGTGTGGGAAAAATTAGTTGACTTAACTAGCCAAGTAATATGACTTAAATGGTCAAGTAATTATAATACGGGTTTAACACAAGGGTGATCCTAATGCCTCTTATCATGTAGTAAATCCTACCACACGAATGTAGTCTCACTAGCGGTCTTGGGATGCATCACTAACGCAAGTTCTAGAATCTAAATGCTACCGGTACACTCATAAGCACTAATAATGAATGCTTTTCCTATCAAATCTAAAGGCGAACCTCACATATTTGGGTGGAAAATTTTTCTGAATATACGGTTATGTGCTAGTCATACAATCTCCTATCCATGAGACGCTTGTTATGGCTAAAGTTTCACTCCTAAATGTTGTAAAAATTTTTAAATTTGGCGCTAAAATTGCACTAACAAGTATTTCTCATAGTTTTATTACACATCTACCATCAAACAAAACAAACTCAAGCGAAAGTGCATATGTAAGGTATCATCTTTTTACCCTCCCCTTACACTTAAGATGAACATTGTCCCCAATGTTCAAGTAAAGAATGTAAAAGTGAAAAAGTAAAGAGAATGAAATCAAATACTCCCCTGATTCGCTCGGTATGGATAATAGGATGGTCAGGTTAAATCTTCCTCCAAGAAAATGAACAATCAAAGCTTTCCTTCCAGAATATAAATCATCTTCTTGTCATACATAACCTGTAAAACCTGACAAAATAGACAAGACAACCTCGCGTAAAATCGGCGGCATTCTATATAAGTTTCTAAATCCTAGAAAACAAGATAAGATATAATGCTTGTGGAATGAAGTTTGCAGATCTCCTGGAGATTATAAAACTTAATAATTCACAAAAACCATAAGACTCCGTTGGAAAAACAAAACCGGTAAAATTTTCAGATTTTAACTCCTGACGCCGTCAAGAGTAAACCCCTGACGCCGTCATAATGGACCTGCAGAAATTCTTATGTTAAGTTTCCGGAAAATTTCTGGAAAAACTTGGTCCTACTTCCTGGAAAATCCTGCAAAACTTCATTATGACTCAATACAAGCATTTGACTCTAACAAATACGAATACACATGTTCATTTAATATTGTGGAGAATCATGATCGGTTTGTTTCTTAAAAACATATTTGGGGTTTCCCCTTACACTTATCTTTTGCAAAAATACCTTTAGGTGGAGTTAAGACTAGGCCAAACAACAAAGTAAAGTATTTCTACTATTTAGTTTAGAAACATGATCAACCAACAATAAAAATAAAACATGCATACGGAAGCAAATAACAATCAAACAAATAAAATCACACAAAGCATGGGTTGCCTCCCAAGAAGCGCTTTTCTTTATTTACGAGTCTTGTAGCTAGACTCAAGGTCATGGGTTACTACGTGATTCGGGTGAGTTCCTCATTGAGGACATCTTTGGGATCAAACTTAGGTTTCAATTTCCTATCGGTTTCCTTAGTGTGGTATGACCTTTCAAACTTTTCTCCATCCGGATCATACAAAGTCATCCTCATATGCCATGTTCCATCACCTTCTTTAGGTGGCTTGTCCCACCTCCATTTACACTTGTCTCCCTCTCTTTTCCACTTATTCATCTCTATATTAATAGGCATTACGCTCAAGAACTCAATCATCTTCCTAAAGACTAAGGGGTCCTCAAAGGGGTCTAGCTCTTCATCTCTAGCTATGAGTTGTTCTACCGAATGTGTCTTTTCTACGAAATCTTTCTCTAGATAAAATGGGCATTGAGGTCCTATGAAGTTCCTTTCTATCCAAGGTCCGTATCTAGATGGTCTCCTATTCATCTCTACCCAATGCGGTGTCAGTTCATCATCACAATCATAACTATGCTTCTTTACATCGTATACCGACCAAGTATCTCCTTCACCTACCGCTATCTTAGACTCCTTACAATCTATCATGGCGCTAGCGGTTGCTAAAAATCCTCTTCTTACCAATAATGGGCATGTAGTGTCACTAACCATGTCTAGGACGTGGAAATCCGCTAATATAGTTAGTTTTCCTACGTGAACAACTACATCCTTAATCATTCCAACCGGGTGGGCAATACTCCCATCCGCTAGCCCTATCAATACCTGCGTTTCCTCTAACTTTCCTAGCTTAAGAGCGGTGAATAAGGATAAGGGAATCAAGTTGAGGCTTGACCCTAAATCGGCTAGTGTGTCGAAAGCTTCGGATCTTCCTATCTTACAAGGCAAAACAAATATACCCGGATCATCAAGCTTTTTAGGCAACTTGTTTTGAACGAAGGCGGTCCCATTTTTACCTAGTTTAAACTTCTCATATTTTTCTAGGAGGGCACTATAGTAAGGAGCACGCGCTAAGACATCAATGACGGGGCGTTCAAGGTGAAGTTCTTTGAATTCATCGTCAAGGTCTTGCGTAGGAGGTGTTTTAACTATACTTTTGACCGGCTCTATATGGGGTGTTTTATTTGATTGGTCTTTTTGAAGAACTTGGTTTTGTTTGAAACACGTGCTCGTTGATTTGACCGAGTAGTATTGTGGACATGAAGTGGGTGACGAAACTGAAGATATGGAATTAACGTTTAGTTTCGGATTCTTGATTGTGTCGCTTGGGAGTGCTCCCATTTCTCGGTCATTGAGAACTTTCAACAATGCGTCAATTCTAGTGGTCATCTCGCTTTGCTTGTGTTTGAAATCGGCTTCAAACTTAGATATGCGAGCTTCTTGAGATGCCATAAACTTTGGCATCAACCCTTCAAGATTGTTGGTACTACCAAAGTTGTTAGAAGGATTGTTGTTGAAAGTACGGTTGGATGGTGGACCGGTTGGTTGGTAACGGTTAGGCGGATTGGAGGAATTGGGTTGATTTTGCTTCCACCTAAGGTTTGGGTGATTTTTCCATGAGGGGTTGTATGAATCACCGTAAGCGTTTGGCTCGGGCTTGAAAGTGTACCACTTATCTCCCGCTTCGTCGGTACGCGTGGATGCGTAGTCCACAAAAGCTATTCCGGGGAGTTCCACACAATCACGAGTGTCGTGGGGACCACTACATAATTCGCATGAAGAAGTGATTTTGTTCACTTGGCTTGAAGGTTTAGGAGCATCGTAAGATTTCATGAGAAACTTGACTTGGTCCTCAAGTTCCATGATCCTACGGTCGGGAGTGCTAGAATTGTTCGAAGGCAAGGATATTGCCTTGACCGTTTTGTTCAAGTCACGGGGATCGTTCCAACTTTCGTTGTCATAGAGATCAAGATCTTCTATGAGTTCCCATGATTGTTCCGCACTAAGATCATGTAGCTTACCACCGGCCGATTGGTCAATGGCTCGCCTCGTGGAGATGTCGATATGGTCATAAAAAATTTGGACTTGGAGCCAAAGATCTATGCCATGATGAGGGACTTTTTGGAGTAAGTCCTTGAAACGAGTCCATGCTTCATAAAGAGATTCATTCTGACGTTGTTGGAACATCAAGATGTCATTTCTAAGCTTAGTAGTTCTCCCCGGTGGGAAAAATTGAGCAAGGAAACGAGTGGTGAGGTCATCCCATGTGGTGATGGATCCCGCGGGTAAACGCTCAAGCCATTGACTAGCTTGATCCCGTAGAGAGAATAGGAATAGGCGTAATCGGGTAGTCTCTCTAGTTTCAACACCTAGGTCTATGGAGTCTACGATTTTGAGGAAGTCCTTAAGATGTTGGTTTGGATCTTCGGAACGAAGTCCATGGAATGCACATCCGCTTTGCACCAACCGGATGGTGTCGGATCGCAAGGGGGTCACATTGGCTCCGGTGAGCTCAATGGTGTTTCGGTAGCCTTGGTGGCTAGGTCGGGAATACTCTCCTAAGGTTCGGGGCCTAAGGGGTTCTAATGGTGGGTTTTGTTGTGGTGGGATGACGGGTTCAAAGATGTTACCACCTTCCATGATGTCGGATGGTAAAGAGTTGCGAACAAAAGCACAAAGAAGTGAGATAGACTAAAGAAGACCTAAAAATAAAAATTAAATCTTACTAGAAAGGAATCTAGCAAGTAGACCTAATAAAAAGAAATCCTAACCTAGACAATAACTATTCCCCGGCAGCGGCGCCAAAAACTTGATGCGTGGGAATCGCAACAGGCTTTACCTCTCGAGGGATCTCGAGAAGCTTACAACCCCCACCAGGCAGTGTACCTGATCGTTGTAGTATAGTATAGTGACAAGTACCGGGGGATTGATCGTTCAGCTTAGGAATAGTGTCGCTAGGATTAGAAAGCCTAAATACTAGTTCTAAAGGTGAGGGATGATTATTTTTGTATTTTTATATTTTTATGAAAGCAAGTAAAATCTCGGGTTTTGGAAGAGTGGACGGAATTAGTTGCTATTCAACTAACCCAATACTAAGATGCAATCAAAATAAAATACTAAAAATGAAATTAAGCTAATTAAACTAAGGTTGTGAGCAGTAATTGGAGAAAATGTGTTTACTTAGATTTCACTACTCCCCAGATATCTTTTACACTTTAATTACTTGTTATAATTGCATGGATGACGGATCGTATTCCTTAATACCATTCATGGGGTGGCACACATAAATCCCCAATTCTATGAGCTCTTATCTCCTCCTACACCATGCCCAGCACAACTATAGGGATTGTAAACAGTGGCTCATGCATTAAATACAACCAATAAAGACCTAGTGCGCCTCGGTTCATGTTTCTTAAGACGTTCAAGCATGTTACCATTTGGAGATCTGCCAGTTTTCTTAAGCCTAACATATAAATCATTCATCCAAAACAAGTATAAACAAGTAATCAACACATAATTAATACCTAGGTTTCATTAGATCTAAGCAAACACAAGATAGATCTAGCCTAGCATGATAGAATTAAGACAAGAACATGATATAGACAACCAACACATAGACATATTGATTGAATTAGAAGAACACTTATCTTGATTAATCATGCAAGGTATCAAGGGGTTGGAACCCTTGAAAAACCTGTAAAGTTACACCAAAATCGTACTTAGGGTTTCTCCCAAAACTTCTCTCTCTAAATGTGAAAAATTAGAAAACTATATATAGAAAAATAGGTTTGACGGCGTCAAGAGTAATCTTGTGACGCCGTCACCTCGCCGCCAAAACTCTCCTCGGACTGCCTAGATCCATTTCTGACGCCGTCAAGACTTAAGTACTTCCAGGCCGTCACGACTCATTTACTCTTGACGCCCTTCCTACGTGACGCCGTCAAAACTCTTCTGGGTAGTTATGGAAATTTATGAAATTTGCTCTTGACGCCGTCAAGGTTTTGCTCTTGACGCCGTCACCTACTGTTCCCAGCATGGAAAATTAAGACTTTGGCGTTTTCTTCACTTTTAAGCTCCAAAAACGTCCGAATTGCTTCCTTTTCCAGATTTGTCTCCCAAAGTACCTAAAATCACAAAAGGAACGATTTGGGGCAATATTTGATCAAATAAAGTCGGATTCGGGCTTAAATGACCCCCTAAAAGTGGTTCATTTTTCGCCTCATCATTGCCATAAATGTGATGTGACAATTCTATTTTAAGAAATAAAAAGTGTTGTGTTTTATGAAATGTAAAATGTAGCAAAAGTCTAGTTTATGCAAGTCTTTAAAACTAAGATTATGTTTTTCTTAGAAACTAAAGTTTACATTTTGTCGTTAACAAAACTTAGCGAAGATCGTAAAATATAAATAACGTTTTTAGGCGATATTTGTATTAACATGATGAATGTAGGGAGTGGGTGGTTGGGCACTTGTGTGGTTGTGGTTTCTTTTGTTCGTTTTGGTGCCACTATCGTAGTGTCGTAAGCTAGGTAGATTAGGTGATGATGTAGGTAGGGGTTGTGGGTTCCCATAAGGTTGTAAATGTATCCTTATGGTTTATGAATGGAAGGGTTCGTTTGATCCCGTTTGTCTTGATATACATTATTCAATTCGTATCAAAAACACATTCACAAACATGAAACTGACATAATTGAAACCATAATACAATACACAAACACATACGTCTAAATGCTACTAATCGAAGCAAATAATAGAACCACAAAACAAACACAAACATATTCATAGTAAAATGCTATTAATCGAAGCAAATGACAGAAACACAAAACAAACACAAACATATTATGCATAGGAGTCAAGCTTGACTAAACATTTAACCCCATAAGAAATACTTCAATTTACATAATATTGTTCAGCATGTACCAAAAAGTTTAACCCATCACAATGCCTGCCCACACCCTTTGGTGTATTCGAAACAGAGGTAGAATAGTTCAAGTTACATTAGTCAAATTACATTACTAAATACAACCAAATTAAAGTGTTTTAGTTTCTACACATTACATATTCCCAATAGATGAACCCATATGTCAATATTCAAACCTTCTACTGGATGAATATTCAAACCTTCTACTTGATGAACCAACATGTGATCAACAACACCTGCACAGTCAATATATGCAATGAAATGAGGTTACTATAATAGGCAATGCAATGTGTCCAAAATATTTGCTAAACATTTCATTAGACTCACCTAGTTAAAATAACACCACATTGTTACCCATTGATCTTGGTGCCCATCGACCCAGTACGCAATTAGTTATTCTTGGTCTCAAAATGCCACCACCTTTTGCTCCCACATTCACTGAACCAACACCTGTTGGGTTCTTCGTAGAACCACCTTCTCTAATGACAATACCAGCCGGTTTTTTCCTGTTAACAACATCAGCCTCATCAACCATCTTTCCTTTTCCCTTATCCACAGACCTCTTCACCCTCTTTTTATGCTTCCTGAATTCTAGTTGTGAAGCATCAACATCATCCACTTTCCTATAAGTTTTTGAAGTGCTAGTCCTAAAAGGAGTTGAAGTAATAGAGCACCGCAAGCTAGCATCTTCTTCTACCCACCCGAAAACCTCCCCACCATCACCCTCTGCATCAATGTTGTTTAAATAGTAGGGAGATAACACCTATTTTGTGTGAGTAACAAACAAGTCTACAAAACTGGCACAACAACCTAGCTCAATCATTGTATGCACATCATTGTCTGTGTGAATCAGCTTCAAACCTTCTTTTAATGATTTACCAGGCACACAAAAGAACACAGCCCATTTTTCTCCCCTGATGCGTGAAAACATATCATCTAGACCTAGGAAAAAGACATGTCTATAACAGACAAAGCCACACATTATAGAAACATTCCCTTGTACATACCTTAATGGACCAAATTCAAATACTCCATTATTGTTCATTGATTGGTCCTGAAAGGTCAACTAAATTGACCAGGTGATGGTCAACCAAGTCAAACGTCAAAAACCAACTAACCAAGGAGTTTAGTGAATCCCCGGGTCGTTATGTCCCGACGAGGCGTGCAATTGTATTTGTGAACGTTTTAAATGATCGGGTGATTAATCAGAAGGGTTAGGAATTTGATTATTATGATTACACTACGAGATTATGATGGAAAACAACTTAGAAACACTTTATTAACAATTACTGATTATCAGATAACCTAAAAACGTGATTTAACCTAAAAACGCGCGTTTGAGTTTAAAATAAACGCGAACGCGCAAATTAAAAAGTGAAACGTGAGTAAACAAAGTCCTACGAGTGGGAAAATTATATTTTTACAATCCTAATGTTATCAGAAAATTTTTGGAAAATTAAAATTATTTTTACAACTATTTAATTAATTATTATTAATTATTTACTAATTATTAATTACTTTTTAATTAACTAAATTATCCTAAATTACAAATAATTATGAAATTTAACTAGAAAAATGAAAATTTAATTTAGAAAAATCTAAAATGTTATAAAACTAATTTTAAAACAGAAATTCTATTTTTCCTACTTTTTAATTAATTATTACTAATTATTTAATTAATTTAAACTAAATTAAATTATAAAAAGTACTAAATGATAAAAGAAAAATCTGAAAAAATTACTAAAAATCTATTATGAGTACAAAAGCCTAAGAAAAATATAAAAGGGAAAAGTGCTTAAGGAAAAAGTTGAGTAATAAGCTAATAAGCAAAAGCTTCTTAAAAAGAAGCTATCACTTGACTTAAATTGATGATTTTCTTCTACCAAACTAATATACTACTGAAAATAGTGACTTTTTGTTAAGGGACTTTTATTGTAGCTTATTAATAAGCTATTTGGAGCCTAATTAGCTTAACAGTTGAGCTTTTGGCTCAACTAGTTATGATAAGCTCAAACAAGTTTATCAAATAAGCTGTAAGGCTAGAACTAAGGACCAATCAGGATGCAAGCCTACTAAGTGTATTCAGAATAAGCTAAATCAACACTCAAAGCTCACTGAGTCAGCTTATGAGCTGAAATAAGCAATTCAATATACCCACAGTCCCTATAGCATGAATGTGGCACTTTCCAGCCTAAGGTGGGACCCACAGGGGTGACCCAGAGTACAAAGTGATGGTAGAATCCAAAAGCCTGCTAGGAGAGCTTTTCAAATCACCCAAAACCAGGGTATAAGCTCAAGGATTAAGCTTGTGGATACCTTGGGAAGGTGGGTCAGTCAGGTTAAACAAAAAGTGAGGTTTAGGAATAAGCAGTTGCAACAGTCAGCAAATAAGCAATGCCCAAGGCTAACACTAATATAAACAAACTCAACTACAAGTAATCCACCAACAACTAAAGATAAACAGGTTGGATTCAATCAGTTGCAAAGATCAAACCACTTCAGGTCTGCTGATGCACATTCAGCAGACTAGGCTCTAATGGGGAGACTGGTGGGGACAAAATAAGTTGGCACATAAGTGAAGTGATGCAAACAAATTAAGGATTACACTAACTAATACTACTGAGTGTCCAAAACATAAGAATCCAACCAAGGGGACAAAAACTTAGAAGTTTATTGCCCACTGAAAATGGTCAGTTCTGGGGTACTACTGGGTGCAGGGCAGTGAATGGGTCAAATAGGTATATTCAAGCTTAAATTTCAAGAGGCAAATGAACTTCAAATCTGAAAATTCTTTTTGATATTTAAGAACAAGCTACCAGAGATTGCAAATGAACAATTTTTATTGGTTTTTAAGCAAAAATGAGGTCTACCCATGTTCTTGAAAACTGTCCCATTTTTCTGATTAGAAAAGTTTTGACTTTTGAAATATTTGCACAAGTTGACTATTATGGAATTTAATCCAACCTAGATTACTGAAAATAGTATTATAAGAAGAAATGAGGCTAAACCTAACTTTATTACCAACTTTTAAACTCAGATTAATGGTTATGCAGGGCCAAATTCTAACAGTTAAACAATTCTAAGAGATTAAAACTAATCTTGACTTTTTAACTTGAAAACCTACTGTTTTTAAACTAGAATATCCTAGATGAGCCTAAGGGAGCATGTCTACACAAGTTTTAAACACTAAAAACCATCAGAGCTCATTGAGCTTAACAAATCCAAACACCCCTTAAAGTCTGTTTTGAGAGTTGTTTACAGCAAATCAAGGATCTATACAAATAAATTGAAGTGCTGACTTATACTAAGCTAGAATACACCTAATTATGCAGAAATCAAACTTTAAATAACTACTAAAACTACAATTCAGTTTATGCTAAAAATTGGAGGAGGTCTTACAATTTGAGCCAAGTCACAGAACCAGTGAGAACCAGGAACCAGGCTAAAACCCTATGCTCCCCTGAGCTCTAAACCAATCCAACTTCCATGCTCACCCTGCTCCAATGCCAAGTACTTCCATTCTTTATTTTGATTTGATTTTCCTTGTAATTTTCTCTATTTTTATTCTTTTTCTGGATTTTTCTTAATTCAAACTTTCAAAAGACATTTACACAACTTATGTGAACTTCTGAAGTCATACTTAAACACAAATTAAAGGTAATGACAATTATTTGATATGATAGGAAATCTAAGTAAAAATTGAAATTTTCTTGAAACTGAATTTAACTTGCATTATTACTGAATAAGTTACATTACAAAGGAAACTTAACACTTCATAAAAATTGAAAAATTACAAGACTAAAGTTATGCCCCAGGGGCTTACAAGTGATACTACTTATATTAGAAAATGAAAACTGGCACCTCTTCCTCTTTTTTCTCTTTCTCTGCTCTCTGTCTTGTGTTTTCTGTTGTTTGTGTCCCCTTGGAGCAACATCCCACCATTGGATTGGAAATGGTCTCATCTCATCCCTTGATTAAATTAGGCTATATAGTGATGTATTGGATTGTCAACGTGGAGGAGGGGGGAGGTAATGATGAATGTTGGGTTGACTTTGGCGAGGAGGTGGAGTAGAGTGGCTGGGTAGGAGAAGAGGGGGGGGGGACAAATGTTGGGTGTGCAGGGTGTGGTGTTTGGTTATGGCGGCAAAAGAGGTAGGGGATGGGGGGTTGACTTTGTTGACCAACACGTTTTTATTAATAAAAGGGGATCGGTGGGCTTTGGTTGTTTTGGGCTGGGTAATTGGACCAGGGTAAATGGTGGGCTTGGGTTGGTTTTGTTTGGTATTTGGATTAATAGAAATAGTAAGGGTCCGTTTGGCTTACTAGAAATCACAAGGACCATGTTTGCAATTTTCTGAAAATCGAGGGACCCAATCTGTCATTTTTTCCAAACTTTACTGCAAGGACCATTTTTGACATATGTGAATAGTACAAGGGCAAATTTTGATATTTTCCATTTTTTAAATACCCGGGGACTACATTTGCCAATTTTGAAACCTGAGGGACCAATTGTGTAATTTTCTCAAAGTTTTCACCCAAGGGCTATATTTGATAATTTTTTACTTTTAAAAACATTGGGTTGACTTTTCTTTCAAAACAAATGCTCAGGGACTAGTTTTGTAAATTTTTGAAAGTTGGGGGACTGAAACTGCCAATTGTGCAAACTTTGTTCGTTTTTCATTGTTTTCACTCATTTTGCATCTGAAACGTATAAAATACAATCCCTGGGATATTTTTAGTATTTTGATGCATTTCTGAGTGTTTTCGGATGTTTTGGCAGTTCAAATACGATAAAAATGATGAGTGTTTGAGCACTCATTAATCCCCCACACTAAACTATTGCTAGTCCCTAGCAATCTTTTTGAGAAAACTTAATGGATTTGAATCTCTTTACCAAAAGCCATTACTTCTGGAGTAGCCAAATGTTTCAGTTCAAGTAAGAACTATGGTCCACCTGATAACCATGTGATTTTGAGCAAACCACCAGCTTTCAACGGTTTTGATTTGTCTTTACCAGAAGTCGTTTGCTTCTGGACTAGCCAACTCTTGATGGACACAGTCGACATCTTGGTGAGCTGATTACCAATTATGGTTTTTCCACTGCCTTTACCACAAGCCATAATCTTGCGGGCTAGCCAACTCTTAAACTTTTTAAGATATGGCGAGTTGAGATACCATACAATTTTGGGCAAATTGCATGCCGTCAACGGATTTGATTTATCTTTACCAAGAGCCGTTTGCTTCTGGATTAGCCAATCCTTTTGTCGTTTAGACACGGCGGACTGATAACCAAAAAAATTTTGAAATAAATTGATTTTTTTTTTAAATTTTAGGCCAAAAACGGGGGTTCTAGAGGATATAATGTGATAAAATTCGCTAGAATCCCCCCCCCCCCCCCCCCACACACACTTAGAATTGAATATTGTCCTCAATATTCAAAGTCCCGGCTATTATACCGATTCTTCGAACGTAAAAAGATAATATTATAAGCTAACTGTGGGAACATCGTTTTTCATTTTTCACTTTATTTATATATACGTACAAACACTTTTTTTTTGAAGGATATATACATTGAAAACAGCTGCAGGGGACGGCCACTCCCCCACACTAGGGTGTTAGAAAGTTGAAAGAAGTCAGAGACACGGGTGAAAACCCATGTTGTTGCTACTGTTTTTGTTTATCGAGTCGCTAGCTTGACTCGATCCCCGAATTCAATTGTCCTTGGGGAAAGTTTGGAGATCCAGGACAACCATGGATGGTATGTCCTCTCCAAAGTAATGTTTCAAATGATGCCCATTCACTTTGAAATTAGGACCGTCATTTTGAGATAACTCGATGGTGCCATAAGGATAAACCTTTGCGATAGTGAATGGACCAGTCCATCGGGTTTTGAGCTTTCCCGAGAAGATCTTGAGTCTAGAGTTGAAAAGAAGGACTCGATCACCAACGTTGAAAACGCGGTTCTTGATTTTTGAGTCATGAATCTTCATTGTCTTTTCTTTATAGATCAAAGAGTTCTCGTAAGCTTGATCACGAAGTTCATTTAATTCATTCAATTGAACTTTCTGATGATCACCCACAGTTTTGAGGTCAAAATTGGCATGCTTGAGAGCCCAATAGGCTTTATGCTCAAGCTCAATCGATAGATGGCACGCTTTCCCGTACACAAGCTTGTATGGCGTACACCCGATGGGTGTTTTGTACGCTGTACGGAAATCCCAGAGTGCATCATCTAATTTATCTGACCATGATGCACGATTTTCACCTACAGTTCTTTCCAATATTCTCTTAATGCCTCGATTGGAAGCTTCTACTTGTCCACTTGTTTGAGGGTGGTACGCAGTAGAAAGACGGTGAGTTACACCATACTTTTGCATGACTTTATCAAATTTGTCATTGCAAAAATGCGTACCACGATCACTAATTATAGCACGTGGAGTTCCAAATCGGGCAAAAAGAGCTTTCAAGAATTTTACAACAACTCGGGCATCATTTGTGGGTAAAGCTTTCGCTTCAACCCATTTTGACAAATAGTCAACATCCGCGAGTATGTACTTATTTCCATGAGACGATGGAAATGACCCCATAAAGTCGATGCCCCACACGTCAAAGATTTCACAAACTTGAATTGCATTTTGAGGCATTTCATTCTTTTGTGAAATATTCCCGTGACGTTGACAAGCGTCACAGGATTTGACTAATTCCTGGGCATCCTTGTAAATCGTGGGCCAGTAGAAACCAGAATCAAACACCTTTTTAGCGGTGTAGTTTGGATTATGGTGGCCCCCCGTGGGACCAGCATGGCAAGCCTTGAGAATTTTAGTGGCTTCTTGACCATAAACACACCGCCGGATGACTTGATCCGCACAGATTTTAAACAGGTAGGGGTCGTCCCAGAAGTAATGTTTTACATCTTTGAAGAATTTATTTTTCTGTTGGGACGACATCCCTTTCACCACAAAGTTACCCGCATGGTAGTTTGCAAAATGGGCAAACCATGGGGTAATAGAATCTCCACGAAAGGTAACCGCATTGAGTGTCTCGAGAGGGAAGGTTTCATTAATTTCTTTCCTCTCGAAGACATCTTGATGGGGGTTTTCCAAACGGGAGAGATAATCAGCAGCAACGTTCTCAGCTCCTTTTTTATCACGAATTATGATATCAAATTCCTGTAGGAGGAGAACCCAATGGAGTAGTCTCGGCTTTGCATCTTGTTTTGCAAAGAGATACTTCAAAGCCGAGTGATCCATATACACTATGCTCTTGGTCAATATCAAGTATGGCCGGAATTTTTTAAAGGCATACACCACAGCCAATAATTCTTTTTCAGTGGTGGTGTAATGACTTTGAGCCTCGGTCATAGTTTTGCTTGCATAGTGTATAGGCTGAAAATGTTTTGTTTTTCGTTGCCCCAAGACTGCCCTTATCGCATAATCACTAGCATCACACATGAGTTCGAAGGGCAAGTCCCAATCGGGGGCAACAAGAATCGGTGCCTCAGTAAGCTTTTTCTTCAATGTTTCAAAAGCTTCGATGCACTCGGGGGAGAAGATAAAAGGAGCATCCTTCTCGAGGAGATGGGTCATAGGCCGGGCGATTTTAGAAAAATCTTGAATGAACCTACGATAGAAACCGGCATGACCCAAAAAGCTCCTAATACCTTTGACGGTAGTGGGATGAGGTAATTTTGCTATGACATCAACTTTGGCTTTGTCAACCTCAATCCCATTCTTTGAAATTTTATGGCCGAGGACAATGCCCTCTTTGACCATAAAGTGACTCTTCTCCCAATTTAGACATAACCTTGTATCTTCACAACGTTTGAGCATGTTGTCTAAATGGGAGAGACATGTTTGGAACGAATCCCCAATGACCGAAAAATCGTCCATGAAGACCTCCATAGTTTTCCCGATCATGTCGGAAAATATGGCCATCATACATCTTTGAAACGTGCCCGGAGCATTACATAAGCCAAATGGCATACGTTTATAAGCAAAAGTTCCATAGGGGCACGTGAAAGTGGTCTTTTCTTGATCTTGCGGATCAATGGGAATCTGAAAGTAACCCGAGAAACCATCGAGGAAGCAATAGTACTCATTCTCCGCTAATCTCTCGAGCATCTGATCCATAAAGGGCAGAGGAAAATGGTCTTTGCGGGTGGCGTCATTTAACTTGCGATAGTCAATGCAGACACGCCACCCCGTAACCAATCGAGTTGGACTCAACTCGTTTTCTTCGTTAGTGACAACAGTAATGCCACCCTTTTTTGGAACGCATGGTATTGGGCTAACCCAAGGACTGTCCGAGATAGGGTAAATCAATCCGGCATCAAGAAGTTTTAAAACTTCTTGTTTGATCACCTCATGAATTTTTGGATTCACCCTTCTTTGCTGTTGGACTGCTGGTTTGAAGTCATCCTCCATTAAAATCTTGTGGGTACAAAATTCAGGGTCAATGCCCTTGATGTCGGAGAGTCGCCAAGCAATTGCTTGTTTATGTGACTTCAAAACCTTTATTAGAGCAGCCTTTTCCTCAACACTTAAATCTTTAGCAATTATGACGGGTAATTTATCATCACCCTCCAGAAATGCATATTCAAGATGAGGCGGCAAGTCCTTAAGTTCAACCTCAAGAAAGTCATCAGTTTTCTCAATATTTTTGACTTCCTCTTTATGAAGTTGTTGTGGTAGAACGGGAAGAGGAGGGGGATCTTCGTTTAACAATTTCTCAAGGAGAAGAATATCCCTCTCGGGGTCAATCTCTTGGTTATCGATTCCATCGGGAATCGAATCACTTTTGAGAAAGGACTCAATCTCTTCTAAGATGAAGTCACTTCCCTCAAACGGAGTGAGGGAAGGAGAAGAATTGGCAATGATGGGATAAGAAAATGGAGTGAAATTTTCACTCGTAGAATCATCAATGAAACCTAAAACCTCTTGAGCGTACTCCTCAGAAGCTACATCAATGACATCTATTCGGTTTACCGATTCAGAGTCATAATTGGAGGAGTACCTTGATGTTTGATCAAGGTTGAAGGTGATTGCTTCAGTTCCAACACGCAATGTGATCTCTTGCTCAAATACATCGATGAGAGCACGCCCAGTTCTAAGGAATCCCCTTCCAAGAATGAGAGGGACCCTTGAATCGGCATCAAAGTCAACAATCACAAAATCCGCTGGAAAATGGAACTTTCTCACTTTAACGAATACGTCCTCGGCAATGCCAAGTGGACGAGAAATCGATCGATCGGCAAGCTCTAAAGTCATGCACGTGGGAGTGAGTTCGGGAAGAGATAGTTTCTTCCACACAGAATATGGCATCAGGTTAATGCTAGCACCAAGATCGGCCAAGGCGAAGCATTCAACCATACCCGGAAAAATACAAGGAATGAGAAATTTTCCGGGGTCTCCAAGCTTTTCGGGAAGCTTTTTCAAGAGAACTGCTGAGCAGTGCTCATTCAACGGAGTTCTAGCCATCTCAAAGAGTTTTTCCTTATTACTTAACAGATTCTTGATTGTTGATGCAAACTTGGGCATCAAGAGAATAGCATCCGCGAAGCTAATGTCAAAATGCAAATCTTGAAAGATTTGGAAAAATTTATCCATTTGGTGACTAGCTTTTTCGCGGAGCTTTTGTTCATTGAGACGTGATGGGTAAGGAATAGAAGTTTTGGATTTAGGGTTGTTCACCGGAGTTTCAGGTGGTTCAAAAACAACTCCAGGCTTACATCTATTTTCTGGAATAACCTGAGGTTTGACGTGTGCGGTACTTCGTGAGCTAGGAGTTTGCACCTTGTCCGTTGTCACCTCAGGTTCACGTTCCACTGCCTTTGGAGGAGAGGAAGAAGAGGTAGTAGGAATCGCGGGTTCATCATAAGAAGCACCACTTCTAGTTGTGATCGCCTTAGCATCGCCCCTCGGGTTAGCGATCGTGTTGCTCGGAAGTGTTCCTGAGCCCGAGGGTCGTTCATTTAAAGACTTCTTGATTTCAGAAATCTGGCTAACCAACAACTTGTTCATCTTTTCTTGGGATTTCATGAATTGTTTTAACAACTCGTCCGATGAAGGCCCAGTTGGAACAATGGCTTGATTTTGGTTATTAAAATTTTGAGCACGGTTGTTCTGATTGGGGCCTTGATTTTGAAAATTACCCTGATTAGGGTTGTTGTTTCCATGAAAATACCCGGGGTTGAAATTACCCTGACCTTGGTTTCGATTAAAGTTTCCTTGATTTTAGAAACCTTGATTTTGGAAACCTTGGTTTTGATTTTGAAAACCGTGACCCTGATGGAAGTTACCTTGGTTTTGAAAACCTTGGTTCATTCTATTTTGATTTTGGTTATGGTTTTGGACATTTTGGTTTTGATTAAAACCGGGGGGCCCAGGGTAATAATTAGGACGATAGTTCGGGTCCATAGGAGGGCGGTATTGATTGCCTCCTTGATTAGATGACCCGACTACAGCATGAGCTTCAAACGGAGAACCATCAGTAGCTGTGCAATTGTAGTAGGCATGCGGCCCACCACAAGTTACACATACTTCCACTTTTTAACCTCAGCAGGTGGAGGATGTTGTGGAAAAGAGACTTTGTTTTGCTGGGCGAGAACCAAAGCTTGAATAGCCTCAGTAAGCTTGTCAATCTTAGCATCGGTGCTAGACTGACTCATAGGAGATGAAGTGGAAGGACCCGCACTAATTTGGGAAACAACCGGCTTGCTTCGCGTAGAGCGGACCTTGGACTTATTCTCGATGATTGCTAAGGCTTCTTTGGTGGTTCTAATCAAAAAGTTACCTCCCGCGGAGGCATTGAGAAAATCCTGATCAACTTGGCTCACGCCATTGTAGAAAGTATCGAGTTGCATCAACTAGAAGAAACCATGATGTGGACACTTGCGAAGTAATTCTTTGAAACGATCCCACGCTTCACCAAATGATTCATCATATTTTTTAGTGAACTTGGTGATTTCGTTTTTAAGACTCGTGGTCTTTGAAGGTGGGAAGAATTCATTCACAAACTTTTTTACCAAATCTTCCCATGTCTCAATGGATCGAGGGGGTTGTTTCTCAAGCCAAATCCGGGCTTGACCCTCGAGGGAGAATGGGAAGAGAAGAAGCTTGATTGCTTCACACGGGACATTCTTGTACTTGATGGTTGATGTGATTTTATTGAACCATCGAATGTGAGCATGAGGATCGTCCCTCTCAAAACCGTAGAATTGACTTGAGGTTACAAGATTGAGTAACCCGGTTTTGAGCTCAAAACTATCAGCCACGATGGCTGGAACAACAATAGCGTCTCTGTAACCTTCGATGGGTGCTTGGAGAAGCTCAAACATGGGGCGGTCTTCCGCCATGGTGACAGCTGAAGTGGAAACAGTACGGATCTCAGATCTGACTGTTGGTGCTGAACATCTACGATGTCTTCTAGGGATTCTTACAAGCTCACGTAATGGGCTAGTAGACCTAGAAGAGCGAGTGCGCATGCACTAGGGATAAAAACAATCAAAACAAAATCGAGGCAAAACAGTGAACTTAAACCAATAATCACAAGTAAGTGGCTTCTTTAAAAAATGTACACCACCTACAGGGATACAGAGGCAAGTTTTTATCTTTTGTTTGGGAACTTATTATGTTCATACCCCCAGTTAGTAGGTGTTCTGTCTTGGTTTGCGACGGTTTATTTTTATGTAATTATTATTCACAAGAAAAGACGAATGTTTTTAGGTTTTTTTGTGTATGGGTGAAAAACTTTTGGACAATATTTTTGGTATCGTTTCGTTTACCAAAATCGTATCTCTTTAATAATCACCTTAAAAGAAACCCGATATAGAAAACGTAACGATCTGTTTTGTTTGTTTTTTTTATTTTTTTGGTGTTGTTAACACTTTAGGAAAAGTGTTAATGACGTTTTTGTTTTATGATTAAGATTTACAAAAATGGTGGAATTTATACAATGATGTGTGAAAAATCACTAATCTCTAAAAAACGTGTGCAGATACGCAGTAGCCTCCCCGGCAGCGGCGCCAAATTTTGATTGGTCCTGAAAGGTCAACTAAATTGACTAGGTGATGGTCAACCAAGTCAAACGTCAAAAACCAACTAACAAAGGAGTTTAGTGAATCCTCGGGTCGTTATGTCCCGACGAGGCGTGCAACTGTATTTGTGAACGTTTTAAATGATCGGGTGATTAATCAGAAGGGTTAGGAATTTGATTATTATGATTACACTACGAGATTATGATGGAAAAAAACTTAGAAACACTTTATTAACAATTACTGATTATTAGATAACCTAAAAACGTGATTTAACCTAAAAACGCGTGTTTGAGTTTAAAATAAACGCGAACGCGCAAATTAAAAAGTGAAACGGGAGTAAACAAAGTCCTACGAATGGGAAAATTATATTTTTACAATCCTAATGTTATAAGAAAATTTCTGGAACATTAAAATTATTTTTACAACTATTTAATTAATTATTATTAATTATTTACTAATTATTAATTACTTTTTAATTAACTAAATTATCCTAAATTACAAATAATTATGAAATTTAACTAGAAAAATGAAAATTTAATTTAGAAAAATCTAAAATATTATAAAACTAATTTTAAAACAGATTCTATTTTTCCTACTTTTTAATTAATTATTACTAATTAAAACTAATTATTTAATTAATTTAAACTAAATTAAATTTTAAAAAGTACTAAATGACAAAAGAAAAATCTGAAAAAATTACTAAAAATCTATTATAAGTACAGAAGCCTAAGAAAAATATAAAAGGGAAAAGTGCTTAAGGAAAAAGCTGAGTAATAAGCTAATAAGCAAAAGCTTCTTAAAAAGAAGCCATCACTTGACTTAAATTGATGATTTTCTTCTACCAAACTAATATACTACTGAAAATAGTGACTTTTTGTGAAGGGACTTTTAGTGTAGCTTATTAATAAGCTATTTGGAGCCTAATTAGCTTAACAGTTGAGCTTTTGGCTCAACTAGTTATGATAAGCTCAAACAAGTTTATCAAATAAGCTGTAAGGCTAGAACTAAGGACCAATTAGGATGCAAGCCTACTAAGTGTATTCAGAATAAGCTAAATCAAAACTCAAAGCTCACCGAGTCAGTTTATGAGCTGAAATAAGCAATTCAATATACCCACAGTCCCTACAGCATGAATATGGCACTTTGTAGCCTAAGGTGGGACCCACAGGGGTGACCCAGAGTACAAAGTGATGGTAGAATCCAAAAGCCTGCTAGGAGAGCTTTTCAAATCACCCAAAACCAGGGTATAAGCTCAAGGATTGAGCTTGTGGATACCTTGGGAAGGTGGGTCAGTCAGGTTAAACACAAAGTGAGGTTTAGAAATAAGCAGTTGCAACAGTCAGCAAATAAGCAATGCCCCAGGCTAACACTAATATAAACAAACTCAACTACAAGTAATCCACCAACAACTAAAGATAAACAGGTTGGATTCAATCAGTTGCAAAGATCAAACCACTTCAGGTCTGCTGATGCACATTCAGCAGACTAGGCTCTAATGGGGAGACTGGTGGAGACAAAATAAGCTGGCACATAAGTGAAGTGATGCAAACAAATTAAGGATTACACTAACTAATACTACTGAGTGTCCAAAACATAAGAATCCAACCAAGGGGACAAAAACTTAGAAGTTTATTGCCCACTGAAAATGGTCAGTTCTGGGGTACTACTGGGTGCAGGGCAGTGAATGGGTCAAATAGGTATATTCAAGCTTAAATTTCAAGAGGCAAATGAACTTCAAATCTGAAAATTCTTTTTGATATTTAAGAACAAGCTACCAGAGATTGCAAATGAACAATTTTTATTGGTTTTTAAGCAAAAATGAGGTCTACCCATGTTCTTGAAAACTGTCCCATTTTTCTGATTAGAAAAGTTTTGACTTTTGAAATATTTGCACAAGTTGACTATTATGGAATTTAATCCAACCTAGATTACTGAAAATAGTATTATAAGAAGAAATGAGGCTAAACCTAACTTTATTACCAACTTTTAAACTCAGATTAATGGTTATGCAGGGCCAAATTCTAACAGTTAAACAATTCTAAGAGATTAAAACTAATCTTGACTTTTTAACTTGAAAACCTACTGTTTTTAAACTAGAATATCCTAGATGAGCCTAAGGGAGCATGTCTACACAAGTTTTATACACTAAAAACCATCAGAGCTCATTGAGCTTAACAAATCCAAACACCCCTTAAAGTCTGTTTTGAGAGTTGTTTACAGCAAATCAAGGATCTAAACAAATAAATTGAAGTACTGACTTATACTAAGCTAGAATACACCTAATTATGCAGAAATCAAACTTTAAATAACTACTAAAACTACAATTCAGTTTATGCTAAAAATTGGAGGAGGTCTTACAATTTGAGCCAAGTCACAGAACCAGTGAGAACCAGGAACCAGGCTAAAACCCTATGCTCCCCTGAGCTCTAAACCAATCCAACTTCCATGCTCACCCAGCTTCAATGCCAAGTACTTCCATTCTTTATTTTGATTTGATTTTCCTTGTAATTTTCTCTATTTTTTTTTCTTTTTCTGGAGTTTTCTTAATTCAAACTTTCAAAAGACATTTACACAACTTATGTGAACTTCTGAAGTCATAGTTAAACACAAATTAAAGGTAATGACAATTATTTGATATGATAGGAAATCTAAGTAAAAATTGAAATTTTCTTGAAACTGAATTTAACTTGCATTAGTACTGAATAAGTTACATTACAAAGGAAACTTAACACTTCATAAAAATTGAAAAATTACAAGACTAAAGTTATGCCCCATGGGCTTACAAGTGATACTACTTATATTAGAAAATGAAAACTGGCACCTCTTCCTCTTTTTTCTCTTTCTCTGCTCTCTGTCTTGTGTTTTCTGTTGTTTGTGTCCCCTTGGAGCAACATCCCACCATTGGATTGGGAATGGGCTCATCTCATCCCTTGATTAAATTAGGCTATATAGTGATGTATTGGATTGTCAACGTGGAGGAGGGGGGAGGTAATGATGAATGTTGGGTTGACTTTGGCGAGGAGGTGGAGTAGAGTGGTTGGGTAGGAGAGGAGGGGGGACAAAGATGTTGGGTGTGTAGGGTGTGGTGTTTGGTAATGGCGGCAAAAGAGGTTGGGGATGGGGGGTTGACTTTGTTGACCAACACGTTTTTATTAATAAAAGGGGATGGGTGGGCTTTGGTTGTTTTGGGCTGGGTAATTGGACCAGGGTAAATGGTGGGCTTGGGGTGGTTTTGTTTGGTATTTGGATTAATAGAAATAGCAAGGGTCCGTTTGGCTTACTAGAAATCACAAGGACCATATTTGCAATTTTCTAAAAATTGAGGGACCCAATCTGCCATTTTTTCCAAACTTTGCTGCAAGGACCATTTTTGACATATGTGAATAGTACAAGGGCAAATTTTGATATTTTCCATTTTTTAAATACCCGGGGACTACATTTGCCAATTTTGAAACCTGAGGGACCAATTGTGTAATTTTCTCAAAGTTTTCACCCAAGGGCTAAATTTGATAATTTTTGACTTTTAAAAACCTTGGGTTGACTTTTCTTTCAAAACAAATGCTCAGGGACTAGTTTTGTAAATTTTTTAAAGTTGGGGGACTGAAACTGCCAATTGTGCAAACTTTGTTCATTTTTCATTGTTTTCACTCATTTTGCATCTGAAACGTATAAAATACAATCCCTGGGATATTTTTAGTATTTTGATGCATTTCTGAGTGTTTTCGGATGTTTTGGCAGTTCAAATACAATAAAAATGATGAGTGTTTGAGCACTCATCATGCATGCGGAACAGAACTTCACCCCCATAACCAAGTAAATCTGCCACATTTTAAATTCAAACTGTCAAGACATACCAGCACCTACGAAACGAATGGTATACATGCTAAAGTCAATGCAGAAGTAGTCAATGAAACAATTATGCAGGCTCAAGTGAAGCAGAGCAATGCAGTGTTGTATATCTGACCACATAGTTGTAGTTTAGTTAATAAGTTAATGTGGTGATATAGAAACCAATCTATTTTGTTCCAGATACACTCAAGATACACAATGTGAAGACTTATTTACAACCAATGTGAAGACTTACTTATAACCAATGTGAACACTTAGTAACTGTAGCAGTACTTTTGTAATGCAAAACACTCTCTATGGCAGTACTTTAGTAATGCCAAACACTCTCACTTATGATATTATAACACCCTACTTAATGCAAATACTCTGTTTATCATAAACCTAGGAAAGGGGATGCATATAAAAGTCTATCAAACATATCATAGCATCATACGTAAACAAATTTAAAATGGCACATAAATGAAGTATACTACATTAACATACCAAGATCCGTATGCTCTTCCTTCACCTTCCTCTTCTTGCCAGTCCCAATTGCCATTCCCCTCTTCCTTTTTTCAGTAACTGTGCTCGGATTAGAACTCCCCTCCTTCTTCTTCTTCTTGCCAGCCTCCTTCTTCTTGCCAGTCCCAACAGGCCTTCCCCTTTTTCTTTTTTCTGTAACTGTACTCGGATTACGACTCCCCTCCTTCTTCTTCTTTCCACTCCCAACAGGCCTTCCCCTCTTCCTTTTTTCTGTGACTGTAGTCGGAATAGGACTCCCCTCCGTCTTCTTCTTGCAACTCCCAACCAGCCTTCCCCTCTTCCTTTTTTTCTCTGCAACTACCTCATTGGAGCAACGGCTACCACTTCCAATGGTAGGAATAGATATGGCACCGCTAGCACCCACATTTGGTTTGTTGAAGGTTCTGTTCCACATCCATTGAAGAATTTCTTCAAGCATCTCCTTCCCTATGTTTGCATACGAACCATACTTGGCAATAACTTTATCACCAAATTCATCCAAAACATCCTCAAAGACTTCATCATTTAATAAAACCTTGCCCCACGACTTTTCGGATGATTCCTCCCCCTATCAACAAAGACTTTCCTTTATCATTCTTATCATTATTCGCCATAGCTGGGTTTCGTTCCGATTTGATTTTTTTTTTTTTTTTTTTTTTTAAATTTTTTATGTTACGGTTTGACAGTTGATTTCCTTTACAACGGATATGAATTTCTAGGTTGGTTTTGGGAGTTAATGTACTCTGAAAAACAAATCTAGTTATCTAGTTGCTTTAGCTAAATAGTTTACGTTGTTTGCAAAAATAGTCCTCGAAAGGTTGGCGGGAGATAAGAAGATCCATGAAATAACGATAATGCCCTCGGTGACATGGCACTTAACTGGAAAACTAACGGAAAATGCCTCTCGGTGGCTTTTTTGCAAATTTTCGTAACGTTAGTGGCTGTTTTGCGTGACTTTTTGTCTCGGTCCCATTTTTACGATTTCGTGATAGTTTAGGGACTATTTTTGCATTTTACCCTAAGATAAGTAATATGGAATGATGTGACACCACTTCTTGAGTTTTTCTGAGC
This sequence comes from Artemisia argyi, assembly GCA_030686995.1. Taxonomy (NCBI): domain Eukaryota; kingdom Viridiplantae; phylum Streptophyta; class Magnoliopsida; order Asterales; family Asteraceae; genus Artemisia; species Artemisia argyi. The sequence goes on from CM060695.1 coordinate 115,016,486, forward strand.
CACTACACCCGATTTTCTTACTTTACAAGTTAAGAGCACTTGAAGAGATTTAACTAAAATATCTTCATTTTTTTTAATCTTAAATTCGTATTTTTTTTAAGAGGCCTCGACGTAATGAACTTTTGGCATGTCATAGGACTTTTTGGCACTCATGGTGCCGCCAAACAGCACCCCCACCGTCATATGCATGTTACCATTCCCTAACCAAGGACACATGATATTTTTAGTAGTGTGTTATAGGAATGTTATTGGGGAGGGTGTTTGACATTTCTCATACGTTGTATGGGTTTTCTTAATCTATGAGGGTGTGTTTTTAGTTCACGGAGGTGTCCGATGAACAGATAAACGAGGTTGATAAGTTCATAGGCGATGGTGAAAGAGGCCTCGCTATAAATGACTAAGATTGTAATTTGAAGTTCTTTTGTGTAGTGTTCTTGAACTTATTGTTTTGGGTATAATGTAAACAAATTTCTAAGGAAAAACTTAAATAGTTGAAGCTAATGAGGGTTTTGTTATCATTTAAGCTAGGGGTTTCATCAGTTTGGTTTTCGGCTTTGCGGGTTGTAATGTTTGGGTTTATTGGTTTGAAAATTTTCAAGGTGAAAACAAAAACCAAACCAAACCAAACTAATTATAGAACAGATAAAACCAAATCATACCCAAATTAAAATTCGGTCTGGCTTCGGTTATAACCAAGAAAACCAAATTCAAGCAAACTCCAAAATATAATCTAGAAGTCACAAATAAAAACCTAAAAGTTTAAATAAAATTAATAAATCAAAAGGTCTAACAAACTACTCAAGGAAATCAACAAAACAAAAGTTTAAGACACAAAAAGGTTTCAATACCTAACAAAAAGTAAACTAAAGCGATAAAATGTTCTTCGACAAAGTATTTAGAAGTCTTATTAGATTAAATATTTCATCTTCAAGCATCTAAACCCAGTTGCAACTTCACTCATCTTCTCCAATTGATTTGAAGAGTGATTAGTTTAAAAGATTTTAAATTATTAGGATTGTTAGTTGAGAAGATAAAGATAGAAAATATCTCTCTATATACATTTTTTTTATGTGGATAGAGATGTTTGGTTATTTCGGTTTGGTTTTGGTTATATATTTGCCAAACCAAACATCAATTATATATTTCGGTTCGGTTTTAACCAAACTATAAACCAATTAAAATTTTTGGTTCAATTTTATTCGATTCGGTTTATTTTTTGGTTTGTTTGGTGTCATACCAAAACACCACTAATTTAACCCGGCAGGTGGTACACTATAGTAACTTAGTAGGTCTTAGATTCGATTCTAACTAAATTCTAACATGTCTATTTTGTTCTTTAGGCTTTGCGTGGGCCATTATTCGTGGGCTATCTATATATGGGCTTCGCATGTTTCATTAATCATGTTCTAAGTTGTGGATTGTACCAAAACACAATTATATTTTTATTTATTTATTTTTTTTTTTAGTGAAAAAAATTAAGACTTTATGTCAAAGGCTTGTTTCAATTTTTGCAAATAAAATTGGACAAGAGATTTTTGAATAGTTTGTTATGGTAGAGCAGGAAACATGTGATTGTGGAGATGTCACTATTATGAGTTTATGCTTGTCCTCATGCAAGTGTGAGGATGGGGAAAAGGATAGGATAGGGTTGAAACGAGTGTATTTATTAGGGAAGCAAATATTTAATATTTTCAAATTTTTGGGGTTGAAAATTGTGGACCAAAAACATATCTCAAAATCTTTATCCATTTGCCATATCTATTCTTCATCCTTTTAGCTCTGTTTTATTGACATCATATCCTATACATGCAATTGTTATAGCAAAATATATATATATATATATATATATATATATATATATATATATATATATATATATATATATATATATATATATATTGCTTAAGTTTATCACATACAAAATGGAACATCGTAGTTGGTATCTAACTATCTTATAATGCATAAAGAAATATTATAATTAGAATACTTAAAATTAAGCCTTACAAGTTTAGAAGCTTAAAGTACAAGTGATTCAAACACAATTAGACAATTAATACCATAAATGAAATATAATTAGACATTTACAAGTTTAGAAGTTTAAAGTACACACTACTTTGTTTTTGCCATTAAAGTTTAAAATTAATGACTTAAAATTGAAAATTATGTATATTAAATACAATTAATTAAATAGTCAATACATACAATTAATACACTTATTAAAACGCCCTTTACATAAAAAATACAAATTATAAAGCATATTGTACAATCAACTTAAACACAATTCCTGCATTAAATGTCACTAATACAAATAATAAAGCATATTATACAAATTTTTAAGCCCGAACGGGCAACGGGCCAAATGGACTCGAGCTCGAACTGGCACGGGTCAAACGGGCTCGAGCCCGAACGGACACGAGCTAAACGAAATTTTTGATATCCGTAAATTTATTGTCTAAAAGGACTACTATAATTAGAATACTTAAAATTAAGCCCTACAAGTTTAGAATCTTAAAGTACAAGTGATTCAAACACAATTAGACAATTAATACCATAAATGAAATATAATTAGACATTTACAAGTTTAGAAACTTAAAGTACACACCACTTTGTTTTTGTCATTAAAGTTTAAGATTAATGACTTAAAATTGATCATTATGTATATTAAATACAATTAATTAAATAGTCAATACATACAATTAATATACTTATTAAAACACCCCTTACATAAGAAATACAAATTATCAAGCATATTGTACAATCAACTTAAACACAATTCCTGCATTAAATGTCACTAATACAAATAATAAAGCATATTATACAAATTTTTAAGCCCAAACGGGCAACGGGCCAAATGGGCTCGAGCTCGAACTGGCACGGGTCAAACTGGCTCGAGCCCGAACGAACACGAGCTAAACGAAATTTTTGATATCCGTAAATTTATTGTCTAAAAGAAAATAATTAACTACAAAACACGCGCACCCCCTAAATAATCAAGACAATTAACATTGGAGGGACCCAAAAATTAGACCAAAACTAAACTAAACTTGAATCCCCACCAAATCCTAAAAACAACACTAAACAGACACCATACAACATGGAATGACCTTAAACATTATGGGTATGTTTGACGAAATGGGCTGGAGCTGGGGCTGGGGCTAGAGCTGGGGATGGGGCTAGGGCTTATATTATAAGCCGAAATTAAAATTTGTATTTTTATAAACTTGTTTGGTAAATAGGCTGGGGCTGGGGCTTATTATTGTAAAATTACTAAAAATGACATAATTAAATGAGTTTTTGTATATGTTAGATATTTTTGTGGGTAAATAAGTAATTTATTCTTCCAAAGCCCCGGGCTTAAGTTTTTAGCCTCTTTTATGGGGCTAAAGTTTTTAGCCGGCTTATTTTATAAGCCCTTTCATAAGCCTCATGACAAACAAGACTTATTTAATTAGCCAGCTTATTTTAAAAGCTCAAGCCCCATAAAAGCCCCTCCCCAAACATAGCCTATGTCTATGTCTATGTTTGGGGAGGGGCTTTTATTGGGCTTATGGGGCTTGGGCTTTTAAAGTAATTACATCATCGCGACGAGCATTTAATTATCTTTCTATAGATAGGCTATTTGATATATTTTCGATAATTTATTTTTTTCCTGTTTTTTTCACGTTTTTTTTTCGTGGCCGAAAAAACATATATGATATTACATATCATATCATATATGATATTACATATCATATACTACCTCCGTCCCAAATTTTAAGTCCAGATTGACTTTTTAAATCAATCTTTGACCATAAATATTTTTAATTTTATTATTTAATACTTGTTGAAAATTATATCATATGAAAATATATTTAAAACGCAATCCATTTATATATTTTGCATCAAACGTAACGCAAGCAGAAATATTTAAAGTCAAAGTTGGATTCAAAAAGTCAAATTGTACTTAAATTTTGGGACGGAGGGAGTATGATATTACATATCATATATGATATGATATGTAATATCATATATGATTTTTTCGACCACGAAAAAGAACGTGAAAAAAACAAAAAAAAAATTGTCGAAAATATATCAAATAGCATATCTATAGAAAGATAATTAAATGTTCGTCGTAAAGGTATATTTTTTTTCGCTTAATGATTAACGGTTTGAAAGATATTAATATTTGAAAAAAAATGATGAAAGTTGGTTTTTTAAATTGTTGAGATTAATCTCATCTATTAGATCAAATAAAAATGAAGAAAAGATGGAGGGTGGAGATTAGTCCCTGTAAAAAATGTTTGGTTCAAAATTCAAATGATCTTATATCATACTTTTTGACTAAGAGAACAAACATATTCTTTTATGTTTTGCTTTTACGACTACTCAGAAAAGAACTTTGCAACGAGGCTACGTAAATCAAGAAAAAGGAATGTATATGCATCAACCCATATAAATTGAATTTAGACGACCCGATCTATTTTTTTTTATTTTTCTTTATTATTATTATTATTATTATTATTATTATTATTATTATTATTATTATTATTATTATTATTATTATATAATAATCATTTGAAAATTTGTGTTTTATGCAAATCAGCAAATGTATGCACCAGCATTCAGCAATGAGTCAGTTTTCACTTTTCAGAAAGTCAACGTTTATATTCAGATATATCAATTTGAATGAATTAATATTAGTTGTAATTGCTCTTTACATAAATAGTAATATTATAATACAAGCAAACCATATTAGATGGTTTACAAACTTTCTTGATCGAGACAAGTAGAAAATGACTTTCAGACAAGTGAATTCTTTAACATTAATAAAACTGGTCATTATCATTCATAGGCATGATTATTCCAAGCTATCTTGTGTGGGTAAATTGACACTCGTATAAAAAAAGTAAATAATTATATTATTTACAGGATTAATAGCACATGCGAAACCACATAATAATTCGGCGTAAAGAAACACATAACAAAGTCCATTTTATTAGTATTTTGATTGATGTTCAGTCAATTATTTCGGAAAGTATTTAAAAGGCATAGTCGTTCTTACTAAAAGTTTTCTTACCACTGATGTTATTACTTATTATGCAAGTCAAGATGGTTTTCTGTCTTTCTAATCATGCCCTAAAAAAGCCGCTTTTACTAGTAAAATCATACACATAGTCAGGATTTTATGTTAAGCGAAGCCGAACTCCAAAAATGAATCTATATGAGACTGGTTAAGTTATTCGATCACATGAATTTTTATCTAAATATCGATGGTAATAAAGGGTGCTAATTGCAAAACAATTAAAAAATTACTTATTACATGAATAATTACTTTATGAAGTGGACTTATTAAATATTACTCAGCACTAACTAGTCACCTTATTAGTTTCACCTTTAAAAGTTTGTCAAACTAGGCATGGCTTTGTATCATTGTATGTTCAAAATGATTTTGCTATACGAACTTTTAGATCCGGATATTTACAGATATCATTCACAAAGTATTAGAGGATTTGATGTGTCCTAAAATATCACCCGTTTATTACCCATTAATAGAGAATGCATAAAGTAATTAATCGATAGGTGAGATTTGCTCAAAGTATTGTGGCACTCCTCGACATTAGTGACATATGAGCTTTCTGAAAGCTCTCCAAGACTACATTCAACTACAATTTGTTAATAAGGCGACAACAACTACAACTAAAACCATACACCATAAAAACAAATAAAATAAAAAACTACACACAAAAATCAATTGAAACTTTCGGTTCATTGACAAACCATAACTTTAAAAAGGTTGGACTAACCGGTCACCGATTCAGTTGAGCTAGTGATAAGAACGCGGTCACCAATTCGGTTGGGGCAGGTTGACCGATCCATATTGGCCTAATGTAACATGATAAATGATAAATGACAAGAAGTCGGATGTCTGTAATTAAGACTTGAGGTGACTGTTTTGTAATTTCTAACAAGTTGTGCTAGATGATGATCGATGTTGAATTGTGGCATGGTGGCAATGGGTTAGGTGGCCTAACACGTAACCGTTGACACTAGTGACATATCATAAGAAAAATATGTAATAGCAATTTAATGTGCTTTGTGCAATATGAGGTAAATGATCGCGGTTGGAACTAGATATTTTGAAACGATTTTGGGTGAATAACATAAAGTTCTTTACATATTCCCCGGCTCGATTTAAACAGCTACGTGAGGATTAGTGTTCTGGAAATGTGCATGGCTCAGTCGAGGTCATATTAATCCTACTCGCAGTCAATGGTCATATTTAATGTTAAGCTGGATTTCATCATTCAACATGTTACATAACAAAACTAAACAATTTACTGATCTTCAAGATATTACCATCTACAAGCCTCGAGACCCAATACCATTCGTTGTCAGTACGAGAATAGATACTGCAAAATGAGCTAACGAAGCCAAGATGGTGAAAGCTTAGTTCAACACAGTTGGGCTACGGGGGAAGGGTGATCCTGAAGGAGCAACTAAACCGAGACTTTGCATGATTTTCATTCGACGGGCACTCAGTTCTGGAGGTCTGAAAATTCCCTGCAGATATTTTAACAAAAGAACACAAGATGTAAAGCCTTATTATATTGATAAAATCAAGAGCGCACGCAAACACGCGTGATAAGGACTCACGGTGTCTGGAGTCGATGGCTCAATGTCTGTGGTTTTGGTTTTGTCTGGAGTTTGAGGATGAGATTCTGCAGTTTTTTGTTTTTTGCCTGAAACCTTTGTCTGGAAGATGGTTAATCACCCGTGCAAGGATGAGAACAATCATAGCGAGAATATCTAAAGAAAATAATACTGATAACAGATAAAAAGAAGCATTAAATTACACAGATCCCATTTGACTATAGGCAAGGGCATTTTATGTTCTTGAACAACTATAAGCTGAGGAAAGATTACCTGTGATCGAGAACCCTCAGTTAAGGTTGTACCTGTGAGTTCAGTAGTATACTTTATCAGTACCAAGCTCATTTCTTTAACCAGTCAATTAAAATTAAAATCCAAAATATGATGGAACAAAATTATCAACCATATCAAAGATCCTTAACTTCTAAAATATTGATAAAATAATGCCATCTCCAAGAAAAAGGAAGAGGAGAATGGCTGCATAAGTCAACATGAATATCTGACAGTGAACAAAAGGTGTAAGATTTATAAAAGGTTGGTCATATTACTGAATGCTTGATGAGAGACAACATTTGTTAAACAAATATAACGATCAGGCATTCAGGATGTATTATCCGAATCTAACAAGGAGTTGATCTTTAATTGACATACTGTACAAATAAAAACTGATGATCTCTCTGCAACAACGCCTAACAAGGGATATGTAATTGCATACAACAACAACAACAAACCCAATCCCGCCGGGCAGGGTATGGGGAGGTAGAATGTAGACAGATCCTAACCCTACCCCAGGATAAACCCGGGAGTAGAGAGACTGCTTCCAAGGAGACCTCCGGCAAGTGCAGGTGTGCGGGTGAGAGAGCAAAGAAAGGAGTGCAAGTGTGCCAGTGAGCAATAACGAAGAAAAGCAGACAAAAGACAGCAGGCAAAACAAGCCAACACGCACACAGAGCAGAAAGTAACCAACAAGCGAACATAAGAGAAAATGACAAAACAAGCAAAGCAAACGCCACAGAAGAGTACAGAAAAAAGGGCAAAGAGGCAAGGGAACACGGGCAAAAGCGAGAGCAAACAAGCACAGAAGCAAAAATGCATACAAGTCAAAGAACAAAAGCACCAAGAAAACGCAGGCAAACCTAAGGGAGCAGCACAAAACAAAGCAGGGCAACGCAAAGGGCCTTAAGCTAAGGCAAAGCAAAAGGAACAAGAGAGGCACCAAACCCTAAAGGAAAAGCTACGGGGCACCAAAACAAAACGCATGGAGCAAGGCTACAAAGAGACGCCTAAAAGGCCTAACGCGAAAACTACCTCAAACCCACGAATAACCTAGCCCGAGCTACCCGAAAATCCTAATCCTATCTCTCCACGCCTTCCTATCTGACATATCATATTCCCCTTTAAATGAGAATGAATAGCACATGCATAATTTAATCTCACTTTTAAACTATACTCTAATAATCATGTTGCATTAGTTTACTTTCTCCACTAACACCGACTCTACTGCAGCAGTATTATACTTCAATACAGTAATACAGAGTTTGTAATAGAGAAGGCAGAAACAAAGTATCACCATCTAACACATTTAACATGTTTGTTGATTCACATACAGAAGGTTTACTATCGAACTTCGTTTTATAATTTATAGCATGTAACACAAACACCACACAAATACAAATAAAATTTTGGGATACATTTTGATAAATCAGCTCATTCAACCAAATCATTGCCTTTGCTTCATCGAACTTTAGGACACCATTTAAATAAATATGCTTTCTCAAACCAAGGAGCTCCCAACTACCAACCATCCTAGTTAAAGAATGCATAAAATGCCCAAACAAGATGCTAAACTGCCAATAGAGAGTGCATTTTACCAAAATAAGAAACAATTGCAGCAAATCCGATAGCAGCGAGTCCAACACTAACCTAGCGCACAATTATTGCACCTCCTGTAAGGAAGGCACTAAACACGCCAAGTAACCAGCAAAAATCAGCGTACGAACAACCCACAATGTTTATGGTGCCTTTTCAATAAATTTGATACTGCACCTACAAAGGTGAATCAATAGCCAACATGGCTTGGAAAGCCTTTTTGTTCATTCCATACCAACAATATCATGGCAGTGGGTAGTTCCCACAGTTGTAATTGACCTTATTGCAATCATTAATTATCAAACAAGGATAGAACACGAATGACAAATCTCAAATGAAGTATAGTGTGACAGTCAGCATTTCTTTGTTTGATGATTAATGGTTAATACGAGGTAAAAGGTAACTACAGTAACTAAGAAGGATTTGCAATGTATACTCGCCTAACCTTGGGATTCATCTTTGTGGCTATGGAATCAAAATTGTTCAAGAATACAACCACAGCTCAGGTTTAGGTTACTTTGGCCTATTTACTCCCTTCTTTCTAGGAGGTGCATAATTGGCAAACTTGGTGCTAATCACATTTTTGTTTTAATTGTTCGTCCTAGTTTGGGAGCCAGATAGTGTATATTGGCTTACGAGCATCTCATGCATAAGATAGAATGATTGGCAAACCTTTGCTCTTTGGTTTAAAAGACGATATTTATCTAGGGCAAATATTTAGTTCAAAGGAGCGAAGTTATTCAAATTGTATCCCAAAGTTGGATCAAATTTATGCAGATGGCGTCGGCGTGACATTTGGAGAATTGGCTTCTCTAGTTTTCTTCTTCATTTGGGACCGAAGTTAAATTGACGACAAATAATTGTTTTGTAGAAATATGCCTTGTAAAAAAGGATGGTGGATGACAAATGTGAACACTATATTTTGGTGCAACTTTCGTTATAGGGTAGTTGTTAGAGTGACGAATCCTCTTCTAAATTCAAAGTTTTGAGGATATGTTTTCTTATAGTTGTGGTTATTACTTTCATGCACCATGTTTTGTTCAATCTAATCTCCTTGAATCTTGTGTGATCTTTTATATAACATAATTTATTGTTAGGTATGCATTTAGAACCCGCATACAGGTTTGTGGGAACTGTTAGCTGTATATTTAGTTGTTTGTGATAAGAATGCATTTATGGGTGATTATCAATCTACCCAAAATAGATAAATGTGATAGGCTATAAATGTAATGCATATCTCTGTACATTGGAGGCATTCAAGATCAATAATACAAATCATTCACAATATTATTATCTTATTATATTATTATCTTACATGGTATCACGAGTCAATTCAAACCGATCCTAACAAAACCTTAAAATCTTCCGCCGCCGCCTCCGGCCGCCGGCTACACGCCGGAGGTTCGGAGGGCTCTCTTTAAATCTTAACCTTTGTCATGTTTTCATCTTCAAATATCAAGTAATAAACAAAATTCACCTCCACCAAATCAATCAAATCCATTCAACACCAATCTCCAACTTCCAGATCCACCACCATCCGCCGCACTTTCTCCACCGAGGTCTCGACAACCGATGCTTTGGGTTGACCGTTGGTTTTGTGATAACCAGTCGCCCTTTTATACGTTGATCGTTGGCTTTGTGATTAATAGCCAGTTGACGTGATTTATTTTTTATTTTTATTTTTTTTTTCTCTCTCTTTTTTTTTTTTTCCTTTGTCGATCATTGTTGGTACTGTGGTTTGGTTGAAGTGTTGAGGAAGATGGGATAATATGTTGGTTATTGTGTGGTCTCGGTGTTTGTGGAATTGTGGGGTGTCACTTGTGGAATACAGTAATAACATATTGGGATATATGCTTTATGTGGTAAATGGTAATCATAAAAGCAAAACCAAATAGGTATGTGGTGGAGTTCGCTGCTTTCTGCCGACACTTTTGTTAAAAAAAAAAAAAAAAAAAAAAAAAAAAAAAAAAAAAAAAAAAAGATAGCATCTTTATGTTTTTCTAGGGAAAAACACGCCCCGTTTGTTCGGAAGGTTCTTTGGGGGTTGAAGTTTTAGAACCAACTTTCATTTTTTTTTTTTTTTAGGAGTTTTCTAAAGTTATGGTAATCGAATCGTTTGTTTTTTTTTTATGTCGAATCCAGGGTATCAATTCCCGAGACGACTTTTGTTGGTGTCGAATCCAGGGTATAAATTCCCGAGACGACTTATGTTGGTGTCGAATCCAGGGTATAAATTCCCGAGACGACTTTTGTTGGTGTCGAATCCAGGGTATCAATTCCCGAGACGACGTTTTATTTTGGTTTGTTGTTTTATTTTGCTTTCTTAATTTACTACTTCAGTTCGAGCTTTCGCGATTTCGCCGCTCGAACTGCGGGGGAGTGTTAGCTGTATATTTAGTTGTTTGTGATAAGAATGCATTTATGGGTGATTATCAATCTACCCAAAATAGATAAATGTGATAGGCTATAAATGTAATGCATATCTCTATACATTGGAGGCATTCAAGATCAATAATACAAATCATTCACAATATTATTATCTTATTATATTATTATCTTACAGGAACAAGTTTTTCCTTGGGACAACTCTCAAGCACAACAGATGTTTTCGGCTGCTACCCGCACAATAGAGTGACTGATTCTGGTGCTGAACTATTATCAACCACCCCAAATAGGTATAGTGCAATGATATAAGTATAGAATTGTATAAGTAGAAAGCATAATCTAACCTTTGGATTTGGACTGTTGTCGTTTTCTTGATTTGAAGCTTGGAAGATCCTATATCACATCCAATTATGAAAAAGAAATCCAAGCATATAGTCTTTAGAATTCCAAATTAATACATCAAAAGAATACCTCCTCCAGAGATTTCTTCATAATTTCAGCGTAATTGAATTTTTTTTCAAGTAGGATCTGCAAGTTCAATGAAAACCAGTGAGTCTACCACAACCAACAACTAAACTTGAACTTAAAGTCCACCGGATGTTAACTTACTGTTACAGGTCAAGTCTACCAACGGCGTAAACAACAAGTTTGAGGGGCTGTCTCGGTTATTTTAATAAAGGCCAGGGTCTTGTTAGTTTTATAATTTATATTGTTTCCTTTTAATTGTTTTCTTGGTGAACAAGATTGTGTCTATTTAAATAGAATGTAGGAGAGTCGTTAGGGATATTGAGTTTTGTTTAATTGTCTGCGGACATTGGGAGAGCCTACAGTCTCTGGTTTGTAGGGTTTATCTTTTCTTTCTTAGTTATCAATAAAATTATCAGTTTGATTCGTATCAAATTGGCATCAGAGCTATAGATTCTGGACCAATTTTTTTTTTCCAAATTTACTGTTCATCTTTAAAAAAAAATACTGAAATCATGACAAACAAAAAAGTGTCAGAACTTGATGCTGAATTCGGTGAGTATAAAGTAGAGGTTGAAGAAAGATTTAATTCGCTGGAGAAGAAGTTGGATTCGGAAATTGGAGCTTTGCGTTCTGAAGCAACTCAGAATCATGAGCAACTAAAGCAAAACATTGATGAACTAAAAAATCTCATCATGTATGGACCTGCTCAACCACAATTCAATAAATCACAAATTAACCAAACACTTCCATCAGACCTAAATAAGCATCCCACCAAGGCTACCCAATCTACACTCCGTTTTGATGATTTAGGGTTTCCGTTGCCGCCTTTTCATGCTGAATCCAGCACAACTATGGGAAAAATTAATGCTACAGGATACTTTGAACTTGATGAATCCAACAACATTGATCGGGAGAAAAAGTTTGGGGCTAATGTAGAAGGTTATAAAAGCCAAGTTAATCTTGAAACAACTAATGGGGTTGGAACAACTCAAACTGGAGATAGATTTGTACAGCACAGTTTGGACCGTGGAATGACCGGAACAAATCAAACAGGTGACAAATTTCCGTATCATGGTTTTGATCATCGGATGAGGAAATTAAAAATGCCGTTATTTGATGGAGAGGATGCATACGGGTGGATATACAGGGTCGAACGATACTTTGAGATTCAAGGGATACCACAACAAGAACAATTACGGGCTGCAGTTTTATGCATGGAAGGGGAGGCTTTATCATGGTATCGTTGGAGCGAGGGTCGAACACCTTTCCATACATGGGAAGGATTCAAAAGGCGATTGTTAATCCGATTTCAGGAATCGCAGCAAGGTAATCCATTCGAACAATTTCTTGCTATTACCCAAGGAGGAACGGCTAGGGAGTATGTAGCTTTGTTTGAAAAGTTGGCTTGTCAACTAGTTGGGGTCTCAGAAGAAGTGATGGAAGCAACTTTTATTAAAGGGTTAAAGACTGATCTTAGGGCAACGGTACGAGTCATGAAACCGGAGGGCTTGTCTCATGCAATGGAGTTGGCGATATCGATTGAGGATAACCAAAGATTTGGTGTTGATAACCGCGTTGGAGGTAATTTTAATCGTTCAAATTCTTATCGTTATAATTCAGCAGCAACTTCAGGTTTTACTCGTAATAGTATATCGTCTTCATCACCATCTGTTGCGCCTAAGGGAAGTGTTTCAGTTTCATCAACTGCAACCAAAGGTGGTTTGGTGACCCGCTCGGGGCAGTTTAAAAGGTTAACTGAGGCAGAATGGGCTGATAAGAAGCGCAAGGGTTTATGCTTTAAATGTGATGAAAAATTTGCACCTGGTCACCAATGTGCAAACAAAACATTACATATCTTGTTAGTTGATGAAAATGACAGCGAAGAAGAAGAACCAAGTGGAGTTGAAGATGACCATGTCCATTTAGACATGGTAGAGGTTTCTCTAAATTCAGTTTTAGGATTCACTCCTCCGCGTACTATGAAACTGCGTGGTAACATCAATGGGACAGATGTAGTAGTGTTAATCGATTGTGGAGCCACTCATAATTTCATAGCTCAACGATTAGTGGATCATTTGGGATTGAAAGTTATTGGATCAAAGACAGTAGGGGTTATTCTGGGAAATGGTATGGTTGAAAAGAGTAAAGGAATTTGCAATGGGGTATTGATGACATTTTCAGAAATGCAGATAATTGAAGATTTCTTTCCTTTTGAATTAGGTAGCACTGACGTGATATTGGGAATGAAATGGCTCGAGACATTGGGAGATATGACGGTTAACTGGAAGCAGCTTACTATGTCGTTTGGGGAAGGTGCTAATCGAGTTACGCTTCAAGGTGACCCAAGTTTATGCAGAACTAGGGTGTCTTTTAAATCACTCATTAGATCATTACGACATGAACAAGAAGGTCTTATGATTGAAGTGAAAAGGTTAGAAAATGTTCCAGCACCAATTTCGGGTATTACAACAGACATTCAAGTTTTAATAGACAAATTTGAGGATGTTTTTTGTCTACCACATGGTCTTCCACCTAATCGAGATCATGAGCATGCAATTGTCTTACAGAATGGTACAACACCAGTAAGCGTAAGGCCCTACCGATACCCCCACATTCAAAAAAATGAGATCGAAAAATTAGTAAAGGAGATGCTCGAAGCTGGCGTTATACAACCAAGTTCAAGTCCTTTTTCGAGTCCGGTACTTTTAGTTAAAAAGAAAGACGGAAGTTGGAGGTTTTGTGTAGATTACCGAGCTTTAAATAAAGTTACTGTTCCAGACAAATTTCCAATTCCTGTTATCGAAGAATTGTTGGACGAGTTACATGGAGCGACAATATTTTCCAAACTTGACTTGAAATCTGGATATCATCAAATTCGTATGAAAAGTGAAGATGTACCAAAGACTACTTTTCGAACACACGAGGGTCACTACGAGTTCTTGGTTATGCCATTCGGTTTAACCAACGCCCCGGCCACCTTTCAGTCTTTGATGATTAAGATATTCCAGCCTTATCTTCGAAAATTTGTTTTGGTTTTCTTTGATGACATATTGGTTTATAGTAAAAGCATGAACGAACATCAAGAGCATTTAATTTGTGTTTTTGATACTTTGCGGAAACATTGTTTATATGCAAATAAGAAGTGTTTGTTTGGGCAGGAACAGATAGAGTATTTGGGGCACATTGTATCGGAAAAGGGGGTGGAAGCTGATCCATCTAAAATTTCAGCAATGTTGGAATGGCCGATTCCAAAGAACTTGCGTGAACTCCGAGGTTTTTTAGGATTAACAGGCTACTACAGGAAATTCGTCAAAGGCTATAGTAAGATAGCAGAAGCATTAACAGAACAACTAAAAAAAGATAACTTCAATTGGAATAGTGAGGTGACCCAAGCTTTTCGAGCTTTGCAAAATGCTATGACAAAAGTACCTGTTTTAGCACTTCCGGACTTCAATAAAGAATTTCAGGTGGAGACGGACGCATCAGGACACGGCATTGGGGCAGTCTTGATGCAATCTGGAAGACCAATTGCATTTTACAGTCAAATACTTGGGCCACGGGCTAGAAAGAAGTCGGTATATGAGAGAGAACTCATGGCAATAGTGTTTGCCATTAAAAAGTGGAGACCATACCTTATGGGTCGAAAATTTGTGGTCAAGACGGATCAAAGAAGCTTGAAATACTTACTTGAACAACGTTTGATTACCGAAGAACATCAAAAGTGGTTGGCTAAGTTGTTGGGTTATAATTTTGAAATTCATTACAAACCAGGCCAAGACAATAAGGCCGCGGATGCGTTATCACGTCGTGTTGAAACTGCATCTTGTTTGGCGATTTCGATTCCCCATTTCCAAAATTGGGAAGCACTAATTAAAGAATTGAAGCACAATCCAGAATTGGAGCTGATTAAACAAAAAGTTGTGTCTGGGATTGAAGGATTTGAGGAATATAGTGTTGAAGATGATTGCTTATTATACAAGGGCAGGTTAGTGTTACCTCGTACTTCTAGATGGATACCGCAACTTTTTCAAGAGTTTCATAGCAGCGTTATCGGGGGTCATGCGGGAATTTTGAAGACTTATCAAAGGATGGCAGCAGAATTGCAGTGGGTTGGGATGAAAAAGGACATCACCAAGTTAGTATCTGAGTGTGACGTGTGTCAAAGAAATAAATATTCTACTATGAAACCCAGCGGGCTGTTACAACCCTTAGAATTACCCGACAAGGTTTGGAGTGATATAACAATGGATTTTATTGATGGATTGCCACGGTCTGAAGGATTCACCGTTTTACTTGTGGTGGTTGATCGATTGAGCAAATATGCACATTTTATTCCCTTGAGGCACCCGTATACTGCGGTCACCATGGCAGCGGCGTTTTTACGAGAGGTGGTTAGATTGCATGGAATTCCTTCATCAATTGTAACTGATCGAGATAAAGTATTTTTAAGCATGTTTTGGAAGGAATTATTCAGGCTACAAGGCACGAAATTAAAGTATAGCACCGCCTATCATCCTCAAACTGACGGACAAACCGAGGTCATCAATCGAGGTATTGAAACTTATTTAAGATGCTTTGCTTCAGATGCACCAAAAAAAATGGTCTGATTGGATTTCTTGGGCTGAATATTGGTATAATACTTCGTATCACTCGTCAATAAAATCAACACCATTCAAAATTTTGTATGGTCGAGATCCTCCACGTTTGGTGCGGTATGGAAGTCAGCCATCTCCCTCGTTTGAAGTGGATCGGTATTTGGAAGAGCGAGACCAAGTTCTTGATGAATTAAAAATCCAACTGTCCAAAGCACAACAGATCATGAAAACTAATTCTGACAAGCATAGGAGGGACGTAGAGTTTGAAATTGGAGAAAAAGTTTATTTGAAATTAAGACCATATCGCCAACGATCAGTAGTTCATCGGAATAATGTGAAGCTTGCTCCTCGATATTTTGGACCGTATGAGATAATGGAAAAAATTGGAAAAGTTGCTTATAAACTTAAGTTACCAGATACAGCTTCGATTCACCCGGTTTTCCATGTTTCACAACTTAAGAAAGCCATTGGTGATTACAAAGCTTCTCCAAACTTTCCAGCGGGATTAAATGAGGATTTGGAATTTGTGGTACAACCAGAAGCAGTTTTGGGGGTGCGTCCAAGTAGGGAACAAAGAGATGGACGGGAAGTTTTGATTCACTGAAAGAATTTGCCTCTTTATGATGCTTCCTGGGAACAATTTGACTACATTAAGCATCAGTTTCCTGAATTCCACCTTGAGGACAAGGTGCTTATTTGGGAAGGGGGTAATGTTACAGGTCAAGTCTACCAACGGCGTAAACGACAAGTTTGAGGGGCTGTCTCGGTTATTTTAATAAAGGCCAGGGTCTTGTTAGTTTTATAATTTATATTGTTTCCTTTTAATTGTTTTCTTGGTGAACAAGATTGTGTCTATTTAAATAGAATGTAGGAGAGTCGTTACGGATATTGAGTTTTGTTTAATTGTCTGCGGACATTGGGAGAGCCTAGTCTCTGGTTTGTAGGGTTTATCTTTTCTTTCTTAGTTATCAATAAAATTATCAGTTTGATTCGTATCACTTACCCTCTTAAACTCAGCACGAGAACTATGAACATCCACATACTTACTGCAGATACAAAACAATGAGTCACACCAAATCAAAATGCAAAAAATAAGCGAGTAAGATAGAAGAGAATAGATGAAGGCATAAAGCAGAATGACTCACTATGTATAACTTCCATATAATCTTACAAGAGTGTCACTGCTTGATCGTTTACTGCTAGGTTTATTGACTGAACTTACACAATTCTCATCAACAATCTGCACCATTGAAACTTGAAAGTTTATCTTAAGCACACATATACGCCACAAAACAAGTAGATTGTGACCTCTAAAGTCATACTAAGTATGTTCAGCCTAAATAGTACATAATATTTTTCAAACTTTTGAAAAAAAAAAAAAAAAAAAAAAAAAAAAAAAGTTAATAACACTTTGCAGGGAACAAGTCAATAATGCTAATTCGTAACTCAGATTGATATTCAAAATGTTGTAAGTTTGACCGAAAAATTCAACACGTGTAACAATGAGGCCCATCTAAGGTGTTTTACAAACCTGTGCAGGCCACCATGAACCTTCGTGGAGCTTAACCCATAGTATTTCCCCAAACACGAGATCCTTGCTTGGTTCACCATTTACAGTATCCTTCCCATTTCCGTTCTCAACTAATGTTCCGTTGGTTACACCTGCTACCTCTCCCATAACTTATCTCTAGACCTTACATGATTTCATTCAAACAATAGAGCATATCAGTATATGGGTTAAAGTTCAAGTATGTTGACCTACAAATTACAATACATTAAAATACAATGTTTTCAGCATTAAAATCAGGTCATTATTAATACAACCAATATGATCTATAGCACGATTTATAAATTATACTTGTTGCTTTTAGATCTGTTTGTAGGGTTAATCACATGAATAGAAAGGTGTAAAGTGTAAACCTTATTTCAAAAGAGACGATGTTTTTGTTTAAAATCACTAGACCAGATCACCAGAATGTTACCTCTGTTTATATTCACACGTATTTTGGGTAAACTTATCAAAACAATGCATTGCCTATTTGTAAAACAGTTTTTGAGCTTTTGATGTATCAACACCATAAAGGAGACAGTATTTGAATTATATATCAGCTAATTTCAAATAACCTGGAGTCTTTTTCCAAAAAATATGGACCAAAAGATTTTACTAAAACACTTTAAATAAACTAATAACCGTAAGGTGTTTGGCTTTTGAAATACATAAAAGTGATTATTAGCTTATACACAAATTCCAAAACGTAGCAAGCTAATCAATTGTGTAAATAAGGTACTTTTATGTATTTGGACCGAATATTAATAATCAATTACAAACAAGCCTTATTAAGTTTTCATTTTTCAACAATAGCATTAGGCCTAAGTTTAGGTCCATGTATCATTTCTCATACATAAATAATGATAAATTACAACTTAAAAATATGACATTCAACAAGTTTCTATAATCACAATATTGTTATATTGCAATCTTACAAAGATAAAAAAAACTAACAATATTAGAGAAATATTTGTTTATTAGGTAAACACTAACAAAATACTATATAAGTATAGATATATTTGTATATGTGTGTATATTATGATGTTATTCCCCGCTCCCCGCCCCAAACCGGTTTAAAATCCCCTTTAAGCCCCAAACCCGCCCCGTAAACCTATAATCAATCCCCGCCCCGCCCTGCCCCAATTAGTTCGGTTCGGGTTTTTTTTTTTTTTTTTTTTTTTTTTTTTTTTTTTTTTTTTTTTTTCATCTTACGAGGACAAGATTCTAAAATCAAAACCCCCCAAAATTTGGTCTCTAACGTGCAAAAGGATCCATTTTGGTCCTTTGCCGTACTGTGGATGAAACGATGAGCTGCAGAATCTCATGCAACATTAATCCACATAAAAAAAGCGGATTAGTACGGACATTGTTAGGGTTTCAAAGGTCGACCCAAAATCACATACTAAATACTTTGTCTCAGATTGCAGGAGCCCGGTTATAATTAAATATTTTCTTGAAAAGGCAAAATGTGCCCTAAAAAATGAACAAAAAATCATCTAAAACATAAAAAAGACAAGGATTTGAAATCAACTTACAGGAAGGCGAAGAGATTTGAAATGGAAAATTACAGAGTGTGAGTGGTTTGGTTCCACCGTTTGTGCGTCATGACACTGATGGAACTTGTACTGTCTTGTTTACTAGTGGTCAACGGTCGTGCTCTTTTTTCGCATTTTGGTGCAATTCAAAATTTAAATTAACTATGGTGTTAGTGGAAATTTTTTTATTCGACACGACAGGCAGACTAAGGTGGTGTTTGTTTGTTAAGAGGGTCTGAATCTGAATCTGAACCGCACATCTGAATCTGAATCTGATGCGTAAATGTCTGAATCTGACCGCATCTGAACGGGAAAAAAAACTCATGTTTGAACCGCACATTTGCTTGCTCGTACTATTTTTTTTTTTGTTTTTATTTGTGTCAGCAAGAGGCAACAAGACGCATTCAGACACCCCTCTCAAGTCTAAACCATTAAGATCTTACTGCATCTGAATGCGTCTGAACGGAAAAAAAACAAACAAACGGTCTGAACGACCAAATGTCTGACCGATTCAGACATTTTGGCCATTCAGAGCCTGTTAAGAGGCAAAAAATAAAAATCAAACACAGCCAAGGCTGTGTTTGTTTTTTCTGAAAAACATCTTAACAGCCTCTTAATAGGCTAAATGTCTGAATCGGTCAGACATTTGGTCGTTCAGACCGTTTGTTTTTTTTT
Source organism: Artemisia argyi (assembly GCA_030686995.1). Lineage (NCBI taxonomy): Eukaryota > Viridiplantae > Streptophyta > Magnoliopsida > Asterales > Asteraceae > Artemisia > Artemisia argyi. The sequence goes on from CM060695.1 coordinate 115,036,192, forward strand.
CCGTTCAGACGCGTTCAGATGCAGTAAGATCTTAATGGTTTAGACTTGAGAGGGGTGTCTGAATGCGTCTTGTTGCCTCTTGCTAACACAAATAAAAACCAAAAAAAAAATAGTACGAGCAAGTAAATGTGCGGGTCAAACATGAGTTTTTTTTCCCGTTCAGATGCGGTCAGATTCAGACATTTACGCATCAGATTCAAATTCAGATGTGCGGTTCAGATTCAGATTCAGACCCTCTTAACAAACAAACACCACCTAAAAATTGGCGAGGATCCCTTAGCATGTCTCTTAAACATTTCGTGATTTATCAAAAGAAACTAAATAAGACGACCCGTTAACTCGTTAAAGATTCTAAACAGTGGTGCCTTATAACTTGCTTTAGATGAATGTGGTTATGTAGTTACGATTACTTATAATACGGATAACAGGCTTATTGGGTTTGGATTGTATTATACGCAATTGGGTCCCGGCCCAACAAACAAAAACACTGGACATCGCCAAAGCCCAAACAATGAGCAAGGCGCGGTCCGGACCTATATGGATCATCCAAGCAACACTTCCGAAGTAAGCTTGCGGATCAGTTCACGGTCATGGATGACGATCTACGTCCACAGTCAGGACTAAGCTACGGATTCTTGCCCGACAATGATCCCACTCTGGCCACTACAATGATATATGAAATAATAGGAAACCTTAGTATTTCGCTCACCTATAAAAGGCAACCTTAAAACACATTCACGATATATGACTTTCTCACACATCCCAATACATATATATATTCCTCTGACAACATGAATACTTACTTTCACGCCGGAGATTAATCGTGGGGTCCGTCCCCACGGTAAGACTAACGGTTTACTTTCATTTGTGCAGGGAATCGATCTATCACTTGAATTAGTGCAGTTTGTGCAGGGAATCGATCTATCACTTGAATTAGTGCAGAACTCACTTACGGATAGTCCATCAAGGACGACGCAATACAAAACCAAGCCCAATCTCTACCTATCACATATTTTGCACTAACAAGTTGGCGCCATCCGTGAGACCCAGTGCACAACTGCATTCAAGTACAAAAATAAGCCAAAATCTTTTTCGAGGTCCTCATCATAGCCAAGTTTTTACTCAATCTCTAAAATGATCATGCGCGACTACTCAACTCCGCAGCTCCACCTAAAACGCGCCATGTGTCCATATGTTGGGCCCACATTAACTTCCACAATTACTCAACCGCCGGCTGAAATGGCTGGGCAGCTTTATTGGAAAGGTAACAACTTTATAACTTTTTTCATTTCCTATGATTTTGTTTGATTTGCCTTTTTTTATTATGGTTCATTATGATCAAATTCGATTAAAAAAAACGCCCTAACATCGCACACTCATAAATAACGATTATTGTATGTATGTGGTGGCAATTTATGTTGATTAAAATGTCCATTCATACAATTCTTTTTGTCCATTTATTCCATTCGGCAGTTTGTCTCATATCAAATACATGACACAAATATTCATCATCTTTTCATGGCCAACAAATCAACTTTAAAGGTTGTTGTAAACTTTTCTTCTGTTCTCCCATTTTTTTTCTAAGAGATCGCATACTTTCTTAAGATTAAATGCAAAAATCTTTAAATCGACTCTGATCTCATGATCTATATGATTTAGACCATATGATGAGCAATCGTGACTTTTCTTTAGATAAAATATGTTAAGCAAAAATTAGACTTAGTTTAAATAATAGACAAAAATACATCGTTGGTCCCTAAACTTTTCACGAAACATCGCCATGCACCTTAACTTTTGAGAAACGTCTCCGTGCGTCCCTCCTCAAGTTTTTTAAGGCCGATTGCGTCCTTTGACCCGTTTTCCGTCGGTCAACGACGTTTTCTGCAGTTACATTTGGTTTTTAGCACAAGGGCAATACCGTCATTATGTAATACCGTGTGCTGAATCACACGCGGTGTATGAAGATGCTACAGTAATTATATGTTAATAAAAGCTAAATGTATTCACCACTCATCACTAAATTCTCCTCTCTCTCATCAAATTTTATCCTTAAGTATTTCCGATCAACTCTTAAGAATGGCGCGGTGCGGATGTGGCAGGTGGGCAGTCCTAAGGACCTGTTGGAACAATGTCAACGCCGGAAGGTGTTATTATGATTGTCTGGTGGAGGTGCGTTCATGGTTGGGTTGTTTTAAGTTAAAATGTCACGTTTAGTTTAATCAATGTTTTAGTCTAATGCCTGTTTTTGATTGCATGTTTATGTTCAAGTAACGAGTATAAGCGTCAAAGTCTTGATTTTAGATTATTAATTTTAGGGATCCACATGTCCCTTCAATGGGTGGTACGATCTACCAATGCCACGAAGAGCAAAGGAGGTGATCCTCTACTTTAGGAGGCACATTCACCGTAATGAGGCGGCATTACAAGAATGCCAAGCACACCTCATGGCTGAGACATTGGAGGTCGTCAATGCCCGAGACAATGCAATCGAGCTAGAGGGTGCTCACCAAGCAGCTGTAGCTGAGCTCCATCTGGAGAAGGAGAAAGTTTGCCGCTTGAGGAACTCGTGTGTTGTATCCTGGATACTCATTGTTTTAGTTTGCATATGGTGTATGTAGTGTCTTTATAAAGACATGTTTTTTGTGTTTTGGAAAGCTTCCTAGAATGTAGAATGAATGTACAGTAGTCTGGTTAATGTTTTATGGAAGCGTTATTGTAGGTGTAGGTTGTTTAGTATTATATGGAAGCGTCATTGTAGGTTGACTAGTAGAAAGCTTTGACTTCATCAAATTTTGGTAATTAGCTATGACTAATACAAAGCTTTGACTTATTTGCTCTCTGTCAAAATACAAAAACATTAGCCAAGTAAGAACTCAAGCATGATATGATTTCTTACATAATGTAAAATGGATATGATTCTTAAAACATAGTTCATAAACACACATTCTTAAAACATAGAAAATATTGTCTATGAATTACATATTAGATGAAAACCATTGTTTTAGGAATTACATACTCAAGCAGCATTCACTTGACTTCCAGTAACAGACTGGTCGACACTTGCTTGTTCAGTTGCTTCGTAGTTGTTACCTTTACCCTTTCTCTTCTTCTGTGATGAAACTTTTGGCTGGGATGAACCTAGTTTTTGAGATTGTTATGTACTGGCTTGACTTGCAGTAACACCTCCTTGCCCAAGACATGTTTTCTTGTTGTATCCAGCATTGCCACAAATTCCACAAACCACACTCCTACTAGACTGTGACAACTTACTATCTTTATCAGTATCATCATTTTCTGTAAAAGCCCTACTTCTCTTCTTTCGTGGCCTACCCAATGGTTTATTATGCTTAGGTGGAAGAATGGTTGTAGGGTCATTTGACTTTGTCCAATGTGGATATCCCTTGATGGGCTGGATGTGGTGTTTGTATGCTTCTGCCCATATCTTAACCAAGTAACATGGATGAACCCATGATTCTGTAGAAAACTAGAATGGGGGGTTGAATAGTTTTACGTCAATTTAGATTATAAAAACTTTGCTTTTAAAAACTTCGATTCTCTTTTATGTGAAATTCAACTCTTGCACTATACGAACAATTCAATCTAACTAACTAAGCAAATATAACGTAAATATGAAGGTAAAGAAAGGATAGAGTTAGAAAGATCAAACCACAACAAAAGGATTTATAGTGGTTCGGCTACGAAGCTCCTCTTCGCCCTACTCCACTCCCCGAGTCTCTAACTCGAGAGTTTTCTTCACTATGTCAACAAACTCCCTTGTGGCGGAGAAACCTTACACAACTTTTGCTTACACCAATTTACGACACTAAGCTAAATGTCGTGTTCTAATAGTATCTAGAACCAATCTCACAACTTCTTCACGACTTGGCACACCTTCTTCACAACTTGTACACACCACTTACTACTTCACCACTTCTTCTTCACACCACTACTTTTACTATACTTAATTACAAACCCACCTAGATCTACTCATTACAAGCACTACACAACTTTACAATATATATATATATATATATATATATATATATATATATATATATATATATATATATATATATATATATATATATATATATATATATATATACACAAGCTACACAACTAATCTTCAATACTTCTTGGTTTGAAATGGTAGGAGTATTCTTCTTTTGCACTTTGAAATATGAGGGATTGGATCACTTGAAACAAGAACTAATAAACTTATGATCAAAGGTTTTAGGAAGATGATTTGAGAGGATTTGGATAGAAAGTTTTAGTGCAAAAAGTGAGGTGAAATTCCAGGAATGAACCTGTATTTATATGCAAAGAATTTTGACAACAGGAGCGTGTCGGCCCCTTTAATTGTATGGCCAGCCCCCTTAATATTAAGGGGGCCGCCCACCTGTAACGGCCAGAATTCTTTGTCTTTTCTGGGGAAAGTTTATTTGGTGAAAATTTAAGTGATTTTGGTTAAAAAATTGAATTCATATATTTATTATGAAATTTACATTTTTCTTTAATTACCAAAAGTGTTTTTCTAAATATATAAAATGTTTATTACCATTTTATATAATTTGTAATGATTAAATAAACCTTCCTTTGATCATAAAATGTATTAGGCAATTGTTTATTCATACCTTAAGTGATTAAGTTGGATATTATGATATTTTGTCACTTAATACTTGTTTACGTAACGATTTTATGTTTAATGATTTAAGATTTTGTGATTGTCAAAACATAGGGATATCGAGAAATATTAATAACGTTTTTACGCATTATTTATATCAACAATCTCCCCCTTTTTAATGATTACAAAATCTAAACTCATTAAGTTAAAAATTAATATGTATACAAGTATTTTAGTGAGTTTATATCATTTCTCCCCCTTTTTGTTAGCATCAAAAAGGTTATCCCGACGATGTTAGAGCTCCCCCTCGACACGTACTCCCCCTCGTTTCAAGGTTATAAGACAAATCGAGATATGGAATGCTTGCAAAAATATTTAGAATACACAATATACATGATGCATGAAACTAATATGTATAACAAGCAACTAGAGCATGAAAGGAACATTTCGACTAAATAATAATAAGATTGCAAGCAACATGCATCCAAGATGCATAAACAAGTTGTTCAACAAACTAATGCCCTAAGGGCTTACAAGCAAACATAATTAAACAAATAAATAACCAAAGCTCCAATAGAAATTTTTTTCCTAGAGCTTGCCATCAAAATGGTTGAAATAATTTTTATTTTCCAAACATGAGGCATGCTTAGTTTGGGGGAAGCAATGTTGTAGGTGGAGATGATGGTGTTGATGGAGGTGTGTTTGATGTTGGTGGAGGTGGAGGTGTGGTTGATGTTGGTGGTGGAGGTGTGGATATTGTTGGTGGAGGTTGAGGGAACAAGCTTTCAATATATGAAAATATGTAGTGTATTTCATCTCTTAGGCCAAAGATGATGGTACGGTTATGGATGCAACAAAGGCAAGTATCACCATGAGCTTCAAGTAGGCTCCATGGGATGGGGTTAAAGTTTGGTGGGTTGATTGGTGATGGTGAAAATTGTGCATCAAGAGGTGTGATAGGTGATAATGAAAGGGTGATGTCTAAAGATGCATATTCAATAGGTGGTGGTGGTGGTATTCTTGGTGGAGGTGATAAGTGAGTGTTGATGTAGTCATTGATTGATGATAATGATGGTATGGAGGAGGTAGAGGTTCCATGAGTTGATGGTGTTTTGGATGGTGCATTAGGAGCACTAGGAGATGAACATTGAGGTGGTGGTGATAGAGTGGTGTTATCTTCATTTGTGAGATCAATGAAGAGTTGTTTTGGTGGTATGATGACAAGTTTTTGTTTCTTGGCTTTGTTGGAGGTGGTGATTTTTGGTGATGACATGATGAATTGGTTGAGTTTGATAAGTGTGATGATGATGGAGTATGGATGTAAGGTGTATAAGGATTTTATAGCATGAAAGCATGTTTAGAAATGGAATTAATTTGAAAATATATGTTAGATTCCAAATTCAGTTTAGTTTTTAAGGGAAATGGTAGCTGGGACTAGCAAAAAGGGTCACAAGGTGCAAAAGAAAACAGTGTAAAAACTGTTCCAGATGGCCGGTCCCCTTAATTCTTGGCCGGCGTCTTTAATTTTAAGGGGGCCGACCTTTATAATTAATGAGGCCGCCCATCTGGTGAATTTCCAGGCGACCAAATTTCAAAAATTTTCTAAAAGTGGTTTATTTTTGTTTTGTGTTTGCAGCAAGCTCTATTTGAACATTTCATATTAGTCTTGGTCTATTAGAAAAGCAACTAATTCATATATAATCATATATTTATCATGCAAACATATGATAGATATAAAGAGATATGCATGCATATTAGTAGAACAACTAATAATAATAATAAGTCATCAAAGTTATAGTTCTAAGGTACCATAATCCATAGCAACACATAACTATTTCCGAATACATATCGGAAATAGCACATAAGTAACAATTATTCAACAAACATAAAATATCCAAAGCTAATATAATGCTCCCCATCACTTCTTCTTTTTTCGGAACAATCCTCCAAGCGTTTTGGCAATAGACTTGAAGCATCCTCGCATCTCCTCATGCATCCTTTGGTTTTGGTTGAGCAACTTGGTTTGTCGCTCAAATAGTACTTGGTTGGTTTGAGTGGAAGGAGATGGTACTTGGTAATCGGTATAGTCAAGATCCTCCAAGTCATCAACAAACGTATCGGGATAGGGGGCACGATGAATGTATTCATCCTCTTCGTCATCCTCTTGACGATATGATGAACCATGGAAACTATGACGATGAGATTTACCCTTATCACTGTGAGGTTTACGGGCTTGTTTAAGAACGAGAGGACGCAAGGCTAGATAGATGGGTTGATAGATACTACCATCAAGATCAGGATAGTTTTAGAGGACATGATGATAAAGACGAGTGAGGAACATACCATACGAAAGATTTGCCTTAGGAGTAGCTCTTGCACATTCCATACGGTTGATAAAGAAATAAGCTAAATTGTAAGGTTGTTCGGCAACCACACAATACAACATGTGAGCGAGGCATGCCGGGAGATGGTCACGGTGGCCTCCGGTACCAAACGCATTCTCACGAATGAGTTCTTCCCAACGCTTCATGTCAGGGCTTAATTCTTTGAGTAGAATTTGATTTTCAGAAATATCAACATTTTTGGACTTGATTTTGCGAGTTGTGGTTTCACAGGCTAACCCAAGCATTTGACGAATTTCTCCGGGAGAAGGAATTTTGGAGAAATAAGGACCAAAAGTTGGACAACAACGTTGAAGAGCACCAAGATCCCATTCGTTGGTGAAAACGGATTGATTGGAAAAAGGAATTTGGAGGATTTGCCCAAATTGTGCAAGAGTTAGAGTAATGAATTCATGTTGGATCATGAATGAGATGAGAATTGAACCAAATTCATCGGTTTGGACCGTGACTTGGCTATAGAAGTCGAGAATGAAACGGGGAATGACAGGTTCATTGATTTGGTAAAGACATTCGAATCGGACATTTGAAAATGAACGTTCAATGAAATCGGATTGATAGTAGGCTTGTTATACAACACGACCTTCATGAATGGTTCTATCCTCAATTTGACAATAGATACGAGCAATGGAAGGAGAGGTGGTGGGAAGTTGAGAGACTTTAGGAACATAGTTTTTGGTTTTGAAAATATCTTCGGTAATGACTTTGGGCATGTTTACCTAAACATGATAACAAAAAGAAAGTTAACAAAAAAATATAATGCGTATGTTATTATGACATATGTGGAACGTAAACATACTTCGACTCTAAGACCTTAAACTTAAGAAGTAGTTTACTATGTTCCTTATTTTTATTCTTAACTCGTTCTAGATATATTTTACAATGTTTAGAAAGTGGTTATGGAATAAGCCAAACACCCCTTTAAGCATCTTAATATATCTTGAAACTTTGCTACGTATACATTTGATTGTATAACTAGCTATTTCTTACGAGTTTCTTATGCAAGTGATTTGTTTTGAAAAAGATAATTTAGATTTGACTCAAAAATGTAATTTTCTAAGTTAAACCAAACGCTCCCTTATTTAAAAAAATTTACTTACTAAAATGTCAATATATATATGAGTTATATATCTTGACAACTCTAAATTACAAGTTTTATGTTTATAAGCTTGACGTTGTGTTTTAGAAATTTTATTGACTAGATTTTGATAACTTTTAGCTGTAATCCAAACACCCTCTTATCGTATACAAAATTACTTTCAATTCGACGAAAAGTATATTTACATGATTAATAAGTTGTAAAAACACAATGTGACTATTTTTAACAAGTTTTTATGGCATTATTCAACAAATTGAGAATAATTTCGAAAAGGAGTGTATGAACTTTTTCAAAAAAATTCAATAAGAGGGTTAGTGATTATTGAGTTTTAGTGTTAATTACGCATACTAATCCTATGGGGAGTATTTAGTTATGAAAATCTTAGACTCAATTGCAAGAAAAATTGAAATTGAAGAAATTGAAATAAAATGCTTAATCTTGATTATGACCAAATTTGATGAAATTAGATGAAATGTGGTATGAAAAACTTACAATACTTGTTGCTAATCGTGTTATAGGTATTTGCCCCTTGCGAAACAAGATTAATTTGATTATTTGGAAGTGGATTTTTTATGGTTTTGGGTTTTGGTTTCGTTCACAGCAGCTACAATGAAGGGGAAGAGTGAAAAATGGAGTGTTTGGTATAGAGTTTAAGTGGAAAAATCGGGGAGAGAGAAAACACTGGCCGGCCCCCTTAAACATTAAGAGACCGCCCCTTATTTGGCTGTCGGTCCCCTTAATTTTAAGGGGGCCGCCCGCCCAAAAATTGAATTATTTTTCGCGGCGTTGTTTCTGGAAAATATATATATATATATATATATATATATATATATATATATATATATATATATATATATATTAGATTTATATTTAATCAAAAATACGTTGGAGAGTATTCGCACGAAAGGAATTACTTGACACTTTTATTTGACATTTCGTCAACTAAAATTTCTTGATAATTTTGGATAAAATTAATCAAACCGTCAAGTCGACGAGGGAATTGTGGAAGGTATATATGTTTGTGTGTGTGTGTGTGTGTGTGTGTGTGTGTATATATATATATATATATATATATATATATATATAATTTGTTGATAAGACGAGAGGAACGGAAGGAGACGAGTGCAAAATGGCGATGGGAGTTTGTATCATTCATAGATTGATCAACTCACTTCTCTACATCAACATGAGTATTATGATCATCAAAGATTTTCAAGTTGAACGCTATAGTTCAATAGGGCTAAAGGGGAAAAGAAAATGTTCGTAAACGAACAATTTCTAGTTCTAGAAAATCAACTAATGAGTTTTCTAGGTTATAAATACATATAGTATATTTAATATTAGTATGTGTGTATATATATATATATATATATATATATATATATATATATATATATATATATATATATCTACGAAAAACTACAAAACAAGTTATAACATATATAAACTAGATTTTAAACTAAGCATGCAATCTTGACATAAAAATTAAAATAGGTGTGTACCTTTTTGTCTTCATTCTTCAATGTCTTCAAAAGGATGGTATGATCTAACGGAACCGGATAAATAACCAAGTTTGTCGAAGTATAAAGAAACTATCTTGTTGGTCCCCATTGTCTCATTTGACTAAAGTTGCTTTGTCCAAACATGTTTTGCATTTGACTTGGGTGTATATATGGTGGAATCATTCCCCAAGGATTGAAGTTCCACATTTGATGAAAGTTTCGTCTATTTTAGTTTACTCTAGGTTGAGGGGTTTTAGACCTAGGATGAGGACTACTTGGTTTTCTAGGTGGTGGAGTCTTAGATCTTATTTTTGGTTTAAGGGGTTCGACTTCGGGTTTCAAAGATGATTTATGATAGCTTTCAATTTCTTCATCACTTACGATAGGTACTAATGTATCTTTTAAAAGTATATACTTTGGTTTTGACTCTAAAGATTTTAGTTCACTAGTTTCACCTTCAAATTTCTTTTGCGGTTTTACACATAAAAATTCTTTCATATTTTTTGCGCGGTAACGCATTATAAATTACCATTTTAGCGTCATTATTTTTAGCAAGTTTCTTTTTTAAATCATCGTTTTGTTTTTCAAAAGGTACAATTTCATCCCTTTTAGTTTCGGGATTATTTGGTATAGGAGGAAAATAACCATTAGTAATAACATGCCAAAGATCTAGATCCTTTGATTTCACATAAGTTTCGAATCGATTTTTCCAATAAAGAAAACCATCACTTTCAAATAGTGGTGATTTTTGCATAGATTGCCCTTCTAAATATTTTTCAGATTCTATAGATCGTTTCAAGTTTTAAAATACAGTTTATTTTAAAAAATCTTGTTTAACGTAGCTCTAATGCCAATTGTGGAAAACTTGAAGGGGGTTGAACAGTTTTACGTCAATTTAGATTATAAAAACTTTGCTTTCAAAAACTTCGATTCTATTTTATGTGAAATTCAACTCTTGCACTATATGAACAATTCAATCTAACTAACTAAGCAAATATAATGTAAATATGAAAGTAAAGAAATGATAGAGTTAGAAAGATCAAACCACAACACAAGGATTTATAGTGGTTCGGCTACGAAGCTCCTCTTTGCCCTACTCCACTCCCTGAGTCTCTAACTCGAGAGTTTTCTTCACTATGTCAACAAACTCCCTTGTGGCGGAGAAACCTTACACAACTTTTGCTTACACCAATTTATGACACTAAGCTAAATGTCAAGTTCTAATAGTAGCTAGAACCAATCTCACAACTTCTTCACGACTTGGCACACCTTCTTCACAACTTGTACACACCACTTACTACTTCACAACTTCACACTACTTCACTACTTCTTCTTCACACCACTACTTTTACTATACTTAATTACAAACCCACCTAGATCTACTTATTACAAGCACTACATAACTTTACAATATATATATATATATATATATATATATATATATATATATATATATATATATATATATATATATATATATATATATATATATATATATATATATATATATACATACACACAAGCTACACAACTAATCTTCAATACTTCTTGATTTGAGATGGTAGGAATATTCTTTTTTTGCACTTTGAAAGATGAGGGATTGGATCGCTTGAAACAAGAAATAATAAACTTATGATCAAAGGTTTTAGGAAGATAATTTAAGAGTATTTGGACAGAAAGTTTTAGTGCAAAAGGTGAAGTGAAATTGCAGGAATGAACCTGTATTTATAGGCAAAGAATTCTGACAACAGGAGCGTATCGGCCCTTTAATTGTATGGCCGGCCCCCTTAAAATTAAGGGGGTCGCCCCTTATAATTAAGGAGGCCGCCCACCTGTAACAGCCAGAATTCTTTGTCTTTTCTGGGGAAAGTTTATTTGGTGAAAATTTAATGATTTTGGTTAAAAATTTGAATTCATATATTTATTATGAAATTGACATTTTTCTTTAATTACCAAAAGTGTTTTTCTAAATATATAAAATGTTTATACCATTTTATATAATTTGCAATGATTAAATTAACCTTCCTTTGATCATAAAATGTATTAGGCAATTGTTTATTCATACATTAAGTGATTTAGTTGGATATTATGATATTTTGTCATTTAATACTTGTTTACGTAATGATTTTATGTTTAATGATTTAAGATTTTGTGATTGTCAAACATATGGATATCGAGAAATATTAATAACGTTTTTACGCATTATTTATATCAACAGATTCTACTGATCCTGCTTCGATTCCATTCAACTTCATATACAGGTTGGCTACAATAGTATGTTTGCATGGCATACCTGTAAGATCCCATCTTCTACAACTACAAGACCTGGCTTTAACATTTACCAACCGCTTTTCTCCCCATCCACTAACCTGATTGTTATCTCCTTCAATCCCTAAAACACATTATTTATAAGCCTCTTTCTTATTGAAGTCTAACATGTGCATTGTGTTTGGTGTAAATAGTCCCGGACACTTGTTAATTGTATGCATAACATTAACTATTCTCTACGTACAATATGCTCTAACGTATTCTAAAGCAGTAATGATGGGTTGGTGCCTACCTCCCACAAGTTTCCTATTAAACACTTCACACATGTTATTAAGTAACACGTCAGAATGAGCTCTCCCTACATATGTATAGTACATCTTTCAGTAATCCATAAAAAATGTTGAACATTGTTGATCTACAACATAATTGTTTACTACCTTAAAAATGCGACCTTGAGCAATGGGCTGGTGGTATCTTACTTAACCAAGCATGTGCAGGCTCACTAAAACTCTTGAATGCAAGCATTGCTGCCTCAAATTGTTCGACGGTTGTTGCTGCAGCACATCTCCACAAATGTGACTTGTGTTCTGCAGAATTCCACTGCAATTTCATATTCTCATGGATGTGCCTCAAACAGTATCTGTGTTCCGCACTAGGAACTGTTGCTAAAGCTGGAATTATACCTTGTGATGACGTATAGTCCGCACTCGGGTCACGAACCCGATTAATGGATATTACTAATGCCCAAGCCCACCACATATGGGCTATCATGATAATGATTTGGGCCATCATAATAACGATTTGGGCTCATGATAGCCCAAACCCAAATGCATTATTTATGGTCTAGATAATGATCTCCTATTTATGGGATAAAAATCAATAGACCGGATAAGCGTGATTCGCCGAAGAGTGAGGAGCACGAAATCTACAAGGATTTCGTGCCTATATAAAGAATATCACGACTCTAATTGAGGTACGATCTAAAAACCCTAACTCTTCAATATAACCCCAAAACTGATTACTTACTCTCACGTCGGAGGATAATCGTGGGAGACAATCCCACGATAAGCCTAACGGTATTTTTTTGCTTTCTTAGTGCGCAGGTCTCAAGCATTAAGATCTAATTGGTACGAGAACAGGAACCCAAACAAGGAACGCCCAACTTTTGTATCAACAGGTGGCGCCATCCGTGGGACCCTACACTAAGAACTAGAATGACGAAGCATAGAAACTCAAGCTAGCGGACTCCGCAGTTGGAAAAAACACATGGTGACCCCCAGAGGAGGAAACATCAAGATTCGACCTCTAAGCAGGCCTCTGGAACAACCAGTGCGCCCAGTCACCAAGAATCAGGCCCGAGTCTGATCCTCCCAACGGTAGAATTGCCCACAGGGACTACCCAGGCCACTACGGCGGCCCCTAGCGTGGAAGATCTACAACGTACTCTCTTCACCACTCCCCACCAAATGGCACCCATCGTGGATACTACTATGCCACCATGCACGCCTAATCGAGATAGGGGATCTAATGTGGAAACAGGTATCCTCGCGCTAGAGGAGGATGCGCTTGAGTTAACGCTAAGTAATTTTGTTTCTCAAAATTACAAAACTTTAGCTACCCTCAGGCAAGAGGAGGCAAGAAGAAGGTCAAGTCAGAGCCTGCAGGCCCAGCTTAACTTCGGCCCAGAGTACGAAGCAGCTCCAATGCGCTATTGGAAGGAGGGGCGCGAAAAGGATAGCCGCCGACTTCCAGTGTTCGCTAGAGTTGGAAGGAAAGCTGTAGATGGTGAAGCATCCGATTCGCAGTACTCGGAGGAGTATGAAGACAATAGAAGGCGTACCAATGTCCACGCTAGACTTGGTAGCTGCAGGATTCAGGATAGACTTGGACGACAACGCTCACCGAGTGAGAGCCCTTCAAGGTCTAGTAGTAGAAGAGTTCAAGATAGGCTTGGGAGACCGCACTCCCCAAGTGAAAGCCCTTCGAGCTAGGACTACGAGGAAAACGGCGTAAGCGCCGCAAAAGGGCCAAATCCTCAAGTGATTCCTCAGACAACGAGGACAAAGAAACAGGACACTGGAAGTCCAAGAGAAGACATCGCGATGAGGAAGACTAAGATATATCCCTTCCTTGGCACCGCCAAAAGGTCGATGCATTCACGCGGCGCATCAGCGATTATTCAGAAGATAAGAGAAGGCGCATGCCCGCCAATGTTAAAACATATGATGGGACGGGTGATCCTGATGACCATCTAAAAATTTTCGAATCAGCCGCTACTATCGAAAATTGGCCAAAACCTCTGTGGTGCCACATGTTTAACTCCACATTGGTGGGGAATGCGCGAACCTGGTTTAGTAAGCTGCCACGAAGAAGCATAAACGGGTTTAAAGAGTTGTGAAAGGCATTCCGCTTGAACTTTACTCAAAGAAAGAAGTGCGCCAAGAACCCTGTCGAACTCGCCAGAGTAAAACAACTCCAAGGGGAATCCATAAGCGCTTACGTGGAGCGCTATAAGGATGAATGCATACACGTCAAGGCGTGCCCCGAAGTACTAAAGATCTCAGGGTTCATGAATGGGATCAATAACCCAGAGCTTATCAGGAGATTAAACGATAAGGTTCCCCAAACATTTGATGAACTGATGAAGCGCACCAGGTCCTTTATCCAAGGGGAAGCAGCTGCTGCGGATAGTAAGAAAGGTTACTCAAATTACAGGTCATAAGAACAACCCAGGATACAATCCAATGACCAGAGTAGCAACTGCAGCAAAAACTATCGCAGTCAGGGAAGCGGACGAGATAATGACAAATACACTCCATTAACGAAGACTCCAAGGGAGATATTTGCGACAGAAGGTGCAAACTTCCCAAAACCTCCAGCAATGCGCACCCCAGAGGATAGGCGCGTCGGAAGTGGGTACTGTGAATACCATGGGCAAAAGGGCCACACCACCAACGAGTGTGTCCAATTGCGCCAACTAATTGACAAATTAGTTAAAGAGGGCAAAATGGATCACCTCGTCAAGAACATCAAGGAGGGGAAAGATAAACAGAAGAATGGGGGCAAGAAAGAGACAACTAAAGACAAGGCTGACACCATCTACATGATACAATCATGGCAGCGGAAGACAAGGCAAAAGGTCAGCCAAAAGTTTTCCTATGGGAACAAAATCTCTTTCCCCACTCTGACTGCAGACAACGCAGTAGTGGAACCGCTCACCATTGAGATACATACAGGGGGTCACGATATCCACCGCATGTATGTTGATGGGGGAGCATCCGCAGACATCATGTACGAACATTGCTTCAAAAGGCTGCGACCTGATATACGAAGCCAGCTAATTCCGGCCACGACGTCACTGACTGGCTTCACAGGAGAAAAGATATGGCCTATGGGGCAATTACGATTACTGATGGCCGTTGGTAATGAGCAACACTCTACGGCGGCATGGATGAACTTTATGGTAATCAGATCCCCGTCGCCATACAATGGAATTATTAGAAGACCAGGAATATCAGCTATGTGCGCGGTACCATCCACGGCACATGGGATGCTCAAATTCCCAGTAGAAGGAGGCATTGTCACCCTCTACAATACCACTGTGTCACCAAAAGAATGCAACACGGTGACGTGTGAGACCCCGCGCTAAAGTGCCAAACCTGAAGGTCGCAATCCACCCTAACTACCCGGATCAGGAGATATCAATTGGGGGATCGCTGTCTGACAAAGGCAAAGCGGCCGTGTGCGCACTCCTGCAAAGGAATCTAGACATCTTTGCCTGAGAACCAAAGCATATGACGGGCGTACCACGATCGATTACAGAGCACAAGCTGAAAATCTGACAATGATACCCTCCAATAAGGAAGAAAAAGCGCGGCCGATCTCCAGCACGCGCAAAAGCCATTCTAAAGGAAGTACACAAATTGGTAGATGCAGGCATCATGCGAGAAGTCTACTACCATGACTGGATCTCCAATCCAGTAATGGTAAAAAAGAGTGATGGCAGCTGGAGGATGTGCGTGGATTTCACTGATCTCAACAAAGCATGTCCATAAGACTGCTACCCGCTACCAGAGATCGATTGGAAGATAGAATCTTTGTGCGGATATCCCTTTAAATGCTTCCTAGACGCATACAGAGGGTACCACCAAATTCAGATGGCCAAGGAAGACGAGGAGAAAACAGCCTTCCATACAAGTCAAGGGGTCTACTACACAAAAATGCCCTTTGGCCTAAAGAATGCGAGAGCCACTTACCAGCGGTTGGTAGACAACGCATTTGAGAAGCAAGTGGGCTGCAACCTAGAGGTTTATGTTGATGACCTTGTCATAAAGAGTCATACTGAGGAAGAGTTGGTGCGCGACATTGAAGAAACATTCAAAACGCTGGGAAGGATCAACATGAAGTTAAACCCCAAGAAGTTCACTTTTGGCGCTACATAAGGCATGTTTCTCGGATATTTGATAGAGCCTAATGGCATTAAACCCTGCCCAGAAAAAACAAAGGCTGTCGTCCAACTCCCTTCACCACGCACATTGAAAGAAGTCCAGTCCTTGTATGGAAAATTAGCTAGGCTGAATCGATTCTTGTCCAAATCAGCGGATAAGTCACTCCCTCTCTTTAAAACACTCACGAAGTGTACAAAAAAGGGAGATTTTCATTGGACTGCGGAAGCGAAAGAAGATTTTCAACAGCTTAAGTAACATATAGCAGGGCTTCCAACACTAGTCACACCCCGACCAGGGGAAGAATTGATCATGTACTTGTCTGCAACTCATGGAGCAGTTAGTGCGGTGCTATTGACAGATAGGAACTCCGTATAAACACCAATATACTTTGTAAGCAAAGCACTCAAGAAGACAGAGATTAACTATACCGCAATGGAAAAGCTGGCCCTGGCTTTAGTATTCGAAACTAAAAGATTGCGCAGATACTTTCAAGCACACCCGATAGCAGTAATCACGGACCAACCTATCAAGAAAGTTATCTATAAACCCGACGCATCGGGTCGGCTACAAAAATGGAGTGTGTTACTAAGTGAGCATAATATCTCTTATAGACCACGCACTACGATTAAGGGGCAGATACTAGCAGACGTCATCAGTGAAAAACCAGATACTGAGGCTTCATCACCCAGCAGCAAAACAGAACTACAAGAACCATGGATCCTATTCATGGACGGATCTTCGTGCGTGGACGGGTCAGGCGCAGGCCTTATCCTCACCAGCCCAGAAGGAATGGAATTCACTTACGCACTGCGTTTTGAATTCACAGCTACGAACAACGAGGCAGAATATGAAGCCCTAATCGCTGGATTACGCATTGCAACTAAAATGGGTGTACGCAACCTAGAAGCAAATGTCGATTCCCGATTAGTAGCCAATCAAGTGTTGGGAGGTTATATGGCTAAAGAGGATAACATGGTCCAATACCTAGACAAGACCAAGTCCTTAATTCAGGGCTTTAACAGGTTCACCATTAAACAAGTCCCTAGAGGAGAAAACAGGAAAGCGGATGCACTAAGCAAAATTGCATCACAAGCTTTGCGCACCTGTCAAAACAGGTATTGGTAGAGACCTTGAAGAACAAATCCATCTCAGAGATGGAGATATCCACGGTAATAGAGGATCAGGATCCTACTTGGATGACCCCTATCATCGAATTCATAGGTAAGGGTGTATTACCCCAAGAGCAGAAAGACGCTCGACGGATACGGCGCACAGCGCAGACGTTTGAACTTCGAGATGGTATCCTATATCGACGTTCATTCCTACAACCATGGCTTCGGTGCGTTGGACCTCTTCAGGCAGATTACGTACTCCAAGAGATCCATGCTGGTTCATGCAGTATGCACTCAGGACCACGATCCATTGTGGCACGAGCCTTGCGATCAGGATACTATTGGCCTACTATGCACCGCGACGCGCGGGACATGATAAAGAAATGCAACGACTGCCAAGTCTACAGACCCATCCCGCGCCGACCACAACAAGAGCTAACGCCTATCACTTCACCCTGGCCATTCTACAAATGGGGTATTGATATTGCAGGCCCTTTCCCTGTTGCAGCAGGGGGACTGAAGTTTCTCATCGTGGCTATAGACTACTTCACCAAGTGGATTGAGGCAAAAGCAGTAGCAACTATCACAGGCAACCAGGTAAAACGCTTTGTGTGGGAAAACATAGTATGCCGCTTTGGACTACCGGGAGAAATTATTTCGGACAACGGAAAACAATTCTGTGATAAACCGTTCAAAGACTGGTGCGCGCAGCTAAATATTACACAACACTTCGCGTCAGTTAAACACCCACAAACCAATGGTCTGGTTGAGCGCGCGAATCGTAGTCTGGGCGAAGGAATTAAAGCGCGTCTTGACAAACACAAAGAAAGATGGGTGGAAGAATTGTCGCATGTTTTATAGGCGCATCACACGACAATCAAAGTCAGCACTGGAGATACACCATTCTCTCTTGTCTATGGGACAGAAGCTGTCATACCAGCTGAAATTGGGATGCCAACTATTCGTACGGCGGAAGTCAATGTTACAACCAATGACGAAGAGCGACGTATAGATATGGATCTATTGGAAGAAAGGTGCGAACGTGAAGCTATATGTGAGGCAAAAGCCAAGTCAAAGATGGAGGGGTACTATGATGCAAAAGTCAGAAACACTTCATTCAGGCCAGGAGACTTTGTATACCGTGCCAATGATGCAAGTCACACAGAAGATACAGGAAAGCTTGGACCAAAGTGGGAAGGACCCTATGAGGTCACAGAAGCATTAGGCAAAGGTGCATACAAGCTGCGTGATATGGATGGCCATGAGCTACCACGCACATGGAATATTTGCAATCTCAAGAGATGCTATCTTTAGGAAAGGCTACGGCCCACACACAGATACCTCTGCACTTTAGTAAGTGCTCAATAAATGTCCGTGTATTTACATTTTGTTTTGTTTAGGGAATTGTCTTTTCTTTTCAAAAACTTGCAAGAATTAATCAAACATCGTGGTTTCTAGCTAACTCCGTGACACATTTAACTTTATTGCTTACACTTTATTTATGTCTCAATATTGTTAATTTATATTTTTGCCTACATGGCGTGCGTGCATTTATTAAGACCCACGATGGCAGAAAGGATGAGTAAACCTAATAAATAACTCGTTGAGTAAGAGGGTTGCAAACCCATCAACATTGGATCACACATCCTTGCTAAACACCTTACTCTCAAGACGTTGAAGCAAGTTTAATGCGCATCCCACGAAGGATACGCAACAATGCACACTGTGCACGTTTAGCAAAGTAGGAGCCAAGACTCTTGGTCCCTTGATATGGTATTTGCAGCATGCTGCAAGTTAATCCATATACTTATGAATTTTTTATTCACATATATTTATTAAGTTATTGACTTAATACAATTTTTTCTAAGTACGTTTGGTCATAATTTGACTCTTGGAAAGTCTTTCATGAAGAGACAAATAATCTAAGTACAAACAAGATGATACAAACATGCGTACAAAAAACCAACTTCATTATTCATAAACTACGAGTTTATACAAGTTATAGATTCAACATATACAACAAAAAGGTGAATCTATAGCAGTCTACATACTACAAGTGCGTCTATGCCCTAAACTACTAACTGAGGGTTCTGCACTCCCAACCTCCTCAAGCCTTTTCAGTAGGCTACTATCTTCCTGCGACACTGTCGGCACGCTGACAGGAATCCCATCAGACCTAGGAAGATGCGTTGCACCAACACCGCACAAGATAGCTTTCCCCTTCATGCCCTTCTTCCTAGCAAGCCTTGTGGCATGGGCTTCCAAGGCCGCCTTCAAAGATATCTCCTTCTCTAGGGTGAAGGGATTCAACATGTCGCGGGGGCGAGCAAAAATGGGCACCTGTAGCTGTGATTCATCTGGCTTCAAAAAAAAGTCAGGCTGTGCCTCCGCGTCCTCTGCTATGTGCCTCGCCAGGGTTAATCCCTCCATAATTACGCTGATGGGGTAATCCTGGTCACGCTCCAGTTGAGCAATGTGAGGGAAATCGAAGATCTTCATCTTCTCCATCGCAGCAACAAGCTCTGCGTAGCTATCACTATTATAGTCTGACACTTCTGCGAGAGGCACCGTTAACAACTTGTCATTGTGCAGCTCTTTCATGGCTTTAGCCTTGCCACGCGCCAAGGCACACTGCATGATGAGGCGAAAAATGATCCGTTTTTAGGGGGTCATTTAAGCCCGAATCTGACTTTATTTGATCAAATATTGCCCTAAATCGTTCCTTTTGTGATTTTAGGTGTTTGGAGAGTGAATTCTGGAAAAGAAGCTATTTTGGACGTTTTTGGAGCATAAAAGTGAAGAAAACGGCTAAGTACCAGATTTCTATACTGAAAATACAAGGTGACGGCGTCAAGACCACCATCTTGACGGCGTCAGACATGAGGAATTAAACATCGAAGGTGGTGACGGCGTCAGAAGGATTCGTGACGGCGTCAAAGTGGCAAAATTAATATACCGTGGGTGGTGACGGCGTCACATAGGCCGTCATAAGTGGATCAAGGCCGTCCGAGGAAGTATATGGCGGCGAGGTGACGGCGTCAGAAGTTACTCTTGACGCCGTCAGACTGTTTTTCCTATATATAGTTTTCTAGTTTTTTCATAAAAAGAGGAGAAGTTTTGGTGAAACCCTAAAGACGATTTTGGTGCCTCTTTTACAGGTTTTTCAAGGGTTCCAAACCCTTGAGACCTTGCATTGTAGTTGAGATAAGTGTACTTTCAATTCAATCAATATGTCTATGTGTTGGTTGTTTATCTCTTGTTCTTGTCTCAATTCTACTATGCTAGGCTAGATCTCTCTTGTGTTTGCTTAGATCTAATGAAACCTAGATGTTGATTATGTGTTGATTACTTGTCTATTCTTGTTTTGAATGAATGATTTTATATGTTAGGCTTAAGAAAACTGGCAGATCTCCAAATGGTAACATGCTTGAACGTCTTAAGAAACATGAACCGAGGCGTACTAGGTCTTTATTGGTTGTATTTAATGCATGAGCCACTGTTTACAATCCCTATAGTTGTGCTGGGTCATGGTGTAGGAGGAGATAAGAGCTCATAGAGTTGGGGAGTTATGTATGCCACCCCACGAATGGTATTAAGGAATACAATCCGTCATTCATACAAGTGTAACAAGTAATTAACATGTAAAAGATATCTAGGGAGTAATGAAGTCTAAGTAAACACAATTTCTCCAACCACTGCTCACAACCTTAGTATAATTTAGTTTATTTTCATTTTTATTATTTTATTTTGATTGCATCTTAGCTTTGGGTTAGTTGATTAGCAACTAATTCCGCCCACTCCTTCAAAACCAGAGATTTTACTTGCTTTCATAAAAATATAAAAACACAAAAATAATCATCCCTCACCTTTAGAACTATTAATTGGGTTTTCTAATCCTAGCGACACTATTCCTAAGCTGAACGATCAATCCCCCGGTACTTGTCACTATACTATACTACAACGATCAGGTACACTGCCTGGTGGGGGTTGTAAGCTTCTCGAGATCCCTTGAGAGGTAAAGCAAGGTGCGATTCCCACGCATCAAGTTTTTGGCGCCGCTGCCGGGGAATAGTTATTGTCTAGGTTAGGATTTCTTTTTATTAGGTCTACTTGCTAGATTCCTTTCTAGTAAGATTTTTATTTTTATTTTTAGGTCTTCTTTAGTCTATCTTATTTCTTTGTGTTCTTTGTTCGTAAACAATTTCGATGGATAACAATAACATTGATCGCTCGATTCCTGTTATTCGTGTTTTTCGTCGTAGGATTTTCCAAATGCCCGCCCCACTTCCTTTAGCAGAAAATGAGAACCCACCTAACCTGTCACCCAACCACCACTTTGACAATAATTCTGAGTTAGAAGAGTCTGATCATGATGATGACCATAGGGCTAGTCCTTTTTACTATTCAGACTCCGATGAGGATCTTGATGATGGTGATGTGATTAATGAGGATAGAATGGAAGAAGAAGTAAACCCTCTTAGGTATGTCGACCCTAGAACTAGGATTGAGTGTGATAGTTCATTTAACATGCAATTCCCTTGTAAGATGGGGTTTAAAAGCTTTAACGCCTATCTCAACTCATCTCTTCCAATGAACATAATCTCACGTAATGAATACAATAAAATCATGGTAGATGAGTTGGAATACAAAGGAGAAAACATTGTGGCTAGGGCTATACCATTGCATGTGTTTGTAGGGAGTTTGGTTTATCTTGTTGAGTTCATGGTTATGGAGAATCTAGGAGAATTTATTGATGATAAATTGACCCAAGTTGTGTTTGGAAAACCTTTCAAACGGTTGACCAACCTCGATGAAAAACTCATAGAAGGGTTAATTACATTCTCGGGTGGGGATGAAGAATTTGTCTATCAAATGCCCCGCACACACCCTAGGTTCAAGGATTTCTCCATGGAAAAGTGTAGTAGGTATCCGCCTATGGAAATGCTAAGTGAGAATGATAAGAGAAAAGGACTTAAGTACACGTATGAAAAGAATAAAAGATATTATCGCGGGTGCTTAGAGTTAGGAGACGAATATAAGAAAGATGAGGCGACTATTAGATGGCTCACACTTGGTTACGTGAGCATAAGCGATACACGTTAACCCATGACTTTGAGTCTAGCTACAAGACTCGTAAATAAAGAAAAGCGCTTCTTGGGAGGCAACCCATGCTTTGTGTGATTTTATTTGTTTGATTGTTATTTGCTTCCGTATGCATGCTTTGTTTTTATTGTTGGTTGATCATGTTTCTCAATTAAAATGTAAAATACTTTATTATGTTGTTTGGCCTAGTCTTAACTTCAACCTAAAGGTATTTTTGCAAAAGATAAGTGTAAGGGGAAACCCCAAATATGTTTTTAAGAAACAAACCGATCATGATTCTCCACAATATTTAATGAACATGTATATTCGTATTTGTTAGAGTCAAATGCTTGTATTGAGTCATAATGAAGTTTTGCAGGATTTTCCAGGAAGTAGGACAAAGTTTTTCCAGAAATTTTCCGGAAACTTAACATAAGAATTTCTGCAGGTCCATTCTGACGGCGTCAGGGTATTGCTCTTGACGGCGTCAGGAGTTAAAATCTGGAAATTTTACCGGTTTTGTTTTTTTTTAACGGAGTCTTATAGTTTTTGTGGATTATTAGGTTTTATAATCTCCAGGAAATCTGCAAACTTCATTCCACAAGCATTATATCTTACTTTGTTTTCTAGGATTTAGTAACTTATATAGGATGCCGCCGATTTTACGCGAGGTTGCCTTGTCTACTTTTTTCAGGATTTACAGGTTATTTGTGACAAGAAGATGATTTATATTCTGGAAGGGAAGCTTTGATTGTTCGTTTTCTTGGAAGAAGATTTAACCTGGCCAACCTAAAATCCATACCGAGCGAATCAGGGGAGTATTTGATTTCATTCTCTTTACTTTTTAACTTTTACATTCTTTACTTGAACATTGGGGACAATGTTCATCTTAAGTGTAAGGGGAGGGTAAAAAGATGATACCTTACATATGCACTTTCGCTTGAGTTTGTTTTGTTTGATGGTAGATGTGTAATAAAACTACGAGAAATACTTGTTAGTGTAATTTTAGCGCCAAATTTAAAATTTTTTACAACATTTAGGAGTGAAACTTTAGCCATAGCAAGCGTCTCATGGATAGGAGGTTGTATGACTAGCACATAACCGTATATTCAGAAAAATTTTCCACCCAAAATTGTGAGGTTCGCCTTTAGATTTGATAGGAAAAGCATTTACTATTAGTGCTTATGAGTGTACCGGTAGCATTTAGATTCTAGAACTTGCGTTAGTGATGCATCCCGAGACCGCTAGTGAGACTACATTCGTGTGGTAGGATTTACTACATGATAAGAGGCATTAGGATCACCCTTGTGTTAAACCCGTATCATAATTACTTGACCTTTTAAGTCATATTACTTGGCTAGTTAAGTCAACTAATTTTTCCTACACCCTTAGCGTTGTACTCATTTTTAGTACACGAAACCCCTAGTACACCCCTCCGAGCCTATCTTTTCATTTCTAACTTTAAGCATTTTACTTAAAGGAAGAATTTGTTACACCCCACTTAAATGTACACCCAAATCGCCTTAGCCTTCCGTGTATGCGCTCATTTTTAGTGCATTATTGTTATTTGTTAAACCCTAAGTTAAATTTCTAATTGATTACATGGTTGCTAAGTCGAGTCATATCCTTGTACA
Source organism: Artemisia argyi (assembly GCA_030686995.1). Lineage (NCBI taxonomy): Eukaryota > Viridiplantae > Streptophyta > Magnoliopsida > Asterales > Asteraceae > Artemisia > Artemisia argyi. The sequence continues at coordinate 115,060,360 of CM060695.1, forward strand.
TATTGTTTTGGGACGATTGGGACTCATGGGTAAGTACTTATTTTATGGAGTAATGGGGAAGAACATCATATTATTACCCCCATATGTACGTTAATCTTAAAAGTGCTCCAAGTGTTTTGATTTTCTTAATTCGAGTCATTAGAATAGTTTAATGTAAAGTATGTAAAGATTCAAGTGTAAGGGGAATGTTCAAACCCCTATGATGTATTATTTTGGATGGTAGGGTAAGAGTGTATGTAAAAAAAAAAAAAAAAAAAAAAAAAAAAAAAAAAAAATCGAAAAAATCAAGAAAAAGAAAAAAAAAATAATAAAAAAAAATAAAAAATAAAAAAAGAGAAAAAACATACGGACTACCATCCCGTTTTCATTCTATGTTTATTTTATGTTTTTGTTATTTTTCATTTATTAGCTTAAGTCGAGTCTAGTCTTGGCTTAGCAACGCCATCTTATACATGTAATTAACTAAGATTGTTAACTCGCCACTAGTAAAACTTCCTTTATCCAACAAAACCGTGTAATTCATATCCCTACACCTAACGTCATAACCCTTTAAAAGACCTATTTGATAGTTTATCCTAGGTGCTTACGCCATGTGGTGGAGGTTTGATCCTTTCCCAAGCCTATGGTAATCTATTTTGCTATGACAGGTAGTGAGATATCTTCCATTTCCATAATGTTATATTACTTTATTACACCCGAGAGATGTGAGTATCTAAACACTATTTGTGAGGTGCTTGTGTATGACCTCCGTGCTTGTCTATTGGTCTTTAGTGGAACGATTATTTGTTGTAATTACTTTTATATTAGTGTTAAATGACCCCTAACTTGTCTTTTGAGTAGAATAAAAGCTCATTTGCTTGAGGACAAGCAAATCTCAAGTGTAAGGGTATATGATGAGGCGAAAAATGATCCGTTTTTAGGGGGTCATTTAAGCCCGAATCCGACTTTATTTGATCAAATATTGCCCTAAATCGTTCCTTTTGTGATTTTAGGTGTTTGGAGAGTGAATTCTGGAAAAGAAGCTATTTTGGACGTTTTTGGAGCATAAAAGTAAAGAAAACGGCTAAGTACCAGACTTCCATACTGAAAATACAAGGTGACGGCGTCAAGACCACCATCTTGACGGCGTCAGACATGAGGAATTAAACATCGAAGGTGGTGACGGCGTCAGAAGGATTCGTGACGGCGTCAAAGTGGCAAAATTAATATACCGTGGGTGGTGACGACGTCACATAGGCCGTCATAAGTGGATCAAGGCCGTCCGAGGAAGTATATGGCGGCGAGGTGACGGCGTCAGAAGTTACTCTTGACGCCGTCAGACTGTTTTTCCTATATATAGTTTTCTAGTTTTTTCATAAAAAGAGGAGAAGTTTTGGTGAAACCCTAAAGACGATTTTGGTGCCTCTTTTACAGGTTTTTCAAGGGTTCCAAACCCTTGAGACCTTGCATTGTAGTTGAGATAAGTGTACTTTCAATTCAATCAATATGTCTATGTGTTGGTTGTTTATCTCTTGTTCTTGTCTCAATTCTACTATGCTAGGCTAGATCTCTCTTGTGTTTGCTTAGATCTAATGAAACCTAGATGTTGATTATGTGTTGATTACTTGTCTATTCTTGTTTTGAATGAATGATTTTATATGTTAGGCTTAAGAAAACTGACAGATCTCCAAATGGTAACATGCTTGAACGTCTTAAGAAACATGAACCGAGGCGTACTAGGTCTTTATTGGTTGTATTTAATGCATGAGCCACTGTTTACAATCCCTATAGTTGTGCTGGGTCATGGTGTAGGAGGAGATAAGAGCTCATAGAGTTGGGGAGTTATGTATGCCACCCCACGAATGGTATTAAGGAATACAATCCGTCATTCATACAAGTGTAACAAGTAATTAACATGTAAAAGATATCTAGGGAGTAATGAAGTCTAAGTAAACACAATTTCTCCAACCACTGCTCACAACCTTAGTATAATTTAGTTTATTTTCATTTTTATTATTTTATTTTGATTGCATCTTAGCTTTGGGTTAGTTGATTAGCAACTAATTCCGCCCACTCCTTCAAAACCAGAGATTTTACTTGCTTTCATAAAAATATAAAAACACAAAAATAATCATCCCTCACCTTTAGAACTATTAATTAGGTTTTCTAATCCTAGCGACACTATTCCTAAGCTGAACGATCAATCCCCCGGTACTTGTCACTATACTATACTACAACGATCAGGTACACTGCCTGGTGGGGGTTGTAAGCTTCTCGAGATCCCTCGAGAGGTAAAGCAAGGTGCGATTCCCACGCATCACTGCACGACATTCCCAAAAGCCTCAAGAACTTCTAGGGACTCTAGCGTGCCCATAGCAGCCAAGCGAAGACCATGACTGATCAACCACCTATGAATAAAACAACACACGTATTACAAGACAATAATTTCAAAGGAATTAAAAAATCTAGACAAGAAATCAAAAGGAAGTAAGTACCTGCGCTCAGCAACAGCAGACACCAAATGGGGGTAAAACTCCTCATCGTATTCGATTTTCAGCTTGCGCAGCTTACCCTCCTACTTCTTCAAGGAAACCTTTATAGCCTTGCGGAAGTGATGCGTAGGGATTGCACCAGGCTTTACCTCTCAAGGGACCTTGAGAAGCTTACAACCCCCACCAGGCAGTGTACCTGATCGATGTAGTATAGTATAATGACAAGTACCGGGGGATTGATTGTTCAGCTAGGAATAGTGTCGCTAGGATTAGAAAACCTAAATACTAGTTCTAGAGATGAGGGATGATTCTTTTTGTATTTTTATATTTTTTTAGAAAGCAAGTAAATATCTCGGGTTTGAAGGATTTGGGCGGAATTAGTTGCTAGTCAACTAACCTAATACTAAGATGCAATCAAAATAAAATACTAAAAAATGAAAATAAAACTAAATTAAACTAAGGTTGTGAGCAATAAGTAGAGAAATGTGTTTACTTAGATTTCACTACTCCCTAGATATCTTTTACACGTTAATTACTTGTTATAGTTGCGTGGATGACGGATTGTATTCCTTAATACTATTCATGGGGTGGCGTACTTAACTCCCCAATCCTATGAGTGCCTACTTCACTCCTATGTCGAGCCGGCTAAGAAGCTCCTAACATGGGATCATTAGAATTTACTCATGCATTAAATACAACCAATAAAACCTAGTACACATCGATTCATGTTTCCTAAGACGTTCAAGCATGTTACCAATTGGAGATCTGCCAGTTTTCTTAAGCCTAACATTGAAATCATTCATCCAATACAACCATAAACAAGTAATCAACACATAATTAACATCTAGGTTTCATTAGATCTAAGCAAACACAAGATAAATCTAGCCTAGCATGGTGGAATCAAGACAAGCACAAGATATAGACAACCAACACATAGATATATTGATTGAATTAAAAGAATACTTATCTCAATAACACGTGTAAGGGTTCAAGGGCTGAAAACCCTTGAAAAAGCTGTAAAATACGTATATGGTTCGGCCTTAGGGTTTCTCCAAACTTGTTTCTCTTAATGAATGAAAATTAGAAAACTATATATAGATAATAGAGTCTGACGGCGTCAAGAACAACCTTGTGACGCCATCATCTCGCCACCAAAATAATCCTCGGACTGCCTTGATCTACATCTGACGCCGTCATGTATTCCATTTTTCCAGGCCGTCACACATTTAACTCTTGACGCTCTACTTTGTGACGCTTTCATTTCTGTACTGGGTCGTCATGATCTTTACTCTTGACGCCGTCAGGAAAGTACTCTTGACGCCGTCATACACTGTTCCCAGCTTGGAAAATTAAGTCTTTGGCGTTTTCTTCACTTTTATGCTCCAAAAACGTCCGAATTGCCTCCTTTTCCAGATTTCACTCCCAAAGTACCTAAAATCACAAAAGGAACGATTTAGGGCAATATTTGATCAAATAAATTCAATTCCGGGCTTAAATGACCCCCTAAAAGTGGTTCATTTTTCGCCTCATCATATACCCTTACACTTGAGATTTGCTTGTCCTCAAGCAAATGCGCTTTTATTCTAGTCAAAATACAAGTTATGGGTCATTTAACACTAATATAAAAGTAATTACAACAAATAATCATTCCACTAAAGACCAAAGACAAGTACGGAGGTCATACACAAGCACCTCACAAATAGTGTTTAGATACTCACATCTCTCGGGTGTAATAAAGTATAAATTACAATATGGAAACGGAAGATATCTCTCACTACCTGTCATAGCAAAATAGATTACCATAGGCTTGGGAAAGGATCAAACCTCCACTACATGGCGTAAGCACCTAGGATAAACTATCAAAGAGGTCTTTTAAAGGGTTGTAACGTTAGGTGTAGGGATATGAAATACACGGTTTTGTTGGATATAGGCAGTCTATACTGGTGGCGAGTTAACAATCTTGGTTAATTACATGTACAATATGGCGTTGCTAAGCCAAGACTAGACTCGACTTAAGCTACTAAATGAAAAATAACAAAAACATAAAATGAACATAGAATGAAACGGGATGGTAGTCCGTATGTTTTTTCTCTTTTTCTTTTTCTATTTTTTTTCTTTTTTCTTGATTTTTCGATTTTTTTTTTTTTTTTTTTTTTTTTTTTTTTTTTTTTTTTTTTTTGCATACACTCTTACCCTACCATCCAAAATAATACATCATAGGGAATGAAAATTCCCCTTACACTTGAATTTTTACATACTTTACAATAAACTAATCTAATGACTCGGATTAAGAAAATCAAAACACTTGGAGCACTTTTAAGATTAACACACATATGGGGGTAATAAATGATGTTCTTCCCCATTACTCCATAAAATAAGTACTTTACCCATGAGTCCCAATCGTCCCAAAACAATATGTACAAGGATATGACTCGACTTAGCAACCATGTAATCAATTAGATAGTTAACTTAGGGTTTAACAAATAACAATAATGCACTAAAAATGAGCGCATACACGGAAGGCTAAGGCGATTTGGTTGTACATTTAAGTGGGGTGTAACAAATTCTTCCTTTAAGTAAAATGCTTAAAGTTAGAAACGAAAAGATAGGCTCGGAGGGGTGTACTAGGGGTTTCGTGTACTAAAAATGAGTACAACGCTAAGGGTGTGGGAAAAATTAGTTGACTTACTAGCCAAGTAATATGACTTAAATGGTCAAGTAATTATGATACGGGTTTAACACAAGGGTGATCCTAATGCCTCTTATCATGTAGTAAATCCTACTACACGAATGTAGTCTCACTAGCGGTCTCGGGATGCATCACTAACGCAAGTTCTAGAATCTAAATGCTACCGGTACACTCATAAGCACTAATAGTAAATGCTTTTCCTATCAAATCTAAAGGCGAACCTCACATATTTGGGTGGAATTTTTTTCTGAAAGTACGGTTATGTGCTAGTCATACAATCTCCTATCCATGAGACGCTTGCTATGGCTAAAGTTTCACTCCTAAATGTTGTAAAAAAATTTAAATTTGGTGCTAAAATCGCACTAACAAGTATTTCTCATAGTTTTATTACACATCTACTATTAAACAAACAAACTCAAGAGAAAGTGTATCTGTAAGGTATCATCATTTTACCCTCCCCTTACACTTAGGATGAACATTGTCCCCAATGTTCAAGTAAAGAATGTAAAAGTGAAATAAGTAAAACAAATGAAATCAAATACTCCCCAGATTCGCTCGGTATGGATAATAAGGTGGTCAGGTTAAATCTTCCTCCAAGAAGATGAACAATCAAAGCTTCCCTTCCAGAAAAATAAATTATCTTCTTGTCATACATAACCTGTAAATCCTGAGAAAACAGACAAGGCAACCTCGCATAAAATCGGCGGCAATCTATATATGCTAATAAATCCTAGAAAACAAGATAAGATATAATGCTTATAGAATGATGTTTGCAGATTTCCTGGAGATTATAAAACTAATAATTCAACAAAAACTTTAAGACTCCGTTAGAAAAACAAAACTGGTAAAATTTTCAGATTTTTACACGTGACGCCGTCAGAAGTGACCTGCAGAAATTCTTATGTTAAGTTTCCGGAAAATTCCTGGAAAAACTTGGTCTTACTTCCTGGAAAATCCTGCAAAACATCATTATGACTCGATACAAGCATTTGACTCTAACAAATACGAATATACATGTTCACTTAATATTGTGGAGAATCATTATCGGTTTTGTTTCTTTAAAACATATTTGGGATTTCCCCTTACACTTATCTTTTGCAAAAATACCTTTGGATGAAGTTAAGACTAAGCCAAACAACAAAGTAAAGTATTTCCACTATTTAGTTTTGAAACATGATCTACCAACAATAAAAATAAAGCATGCATACGGAAACAAATAACAATCAAACAAATAAAAATCACACAAAGCATGGGTTGCCTCCCAAGAAGCGCTTGTTTTTGTTCGAGTCACGAGCCTGACTCTACCCTTATTTAACGGAAATAAGAGAGGTTTTCCCTACACTTAGGATTAAGTGTGGGTGATAGTAGCGATACACACCAACTTGGTAATAGTATGCCTCGTGAGGAAAGAGTGGTGGATGAATTATATGCTCAAAGGGGTGTGCTCCTATCATCATAACCTTACCTAATTCAATCGGGTTAATGGGTGGATTAATATTTTCTCCAAGAAAGGGATCATTTTCAATTAACTTCAAGAGATTACTAGTTGGGGATCCATCTTGACCTAATAAACCCGGTTTAAACCCATAATGTTTTTTTATGATCACTCATAAATGGGTGATGTAAGCATGTAAGGTCATTTTCCGCTCCTGTGTCAGCTTCCTTTCTACAAGGCTTAGAGTCTACTACCTTTATCCTAAGACTACCCGGACTACATAGTTTGATGGGTGGATCGGGACCTTTTTCAATTCCTAAATTCACATCTAAAGATGGAAGATTAGGTAACGGCTTTGGTTGAGGCTCCGGTTCATCAAAACTAGGAACTTCATTAGAACTAAAAGAAAGGTCATCACTACAAGTGTTAAAACCTATATTCTCTAGTTGTGCTTGATCCAAGGGTTCTACCTCTATTGGGGTTCCTATAGTCTCTTCTACTTCTTCCGGGTAAGTCACGGGTGGTATGTGTGCCTCAAATGATGGTAGGACTTGTGGGGTACTTTGTGGGCTCATGTTATTTACTTCATCATTCCTTGTGTCAAAATCACCTATATCCTCAACATGTGTTTTATTATAATCTAACCCTAACATTTTCCCAAGTATCTCACGTGCTTCCCTAGGCATCTCAACTTCTATGTCCGAATCATAAGGATCATCCTCAATATTCTGACTGCTATATACAAATTGCCCAAAAGATTCATCATCTGTTTCTTGAGATTCATCATCATCGATCATAAAACCTAGGTCTTTTTGATCAATGTGATCATGTTCGGCTATATCCTCCATCACATCAAGGTCACCTATGTGTTCATCCTGTATTATGGTAGGGCCTAACCATGACATGCAGCTAGGTGGCTCATACGAAACTATCCTAGGTGAAGGCTCATATGGTGCATAGGTTTCACTAAGTGAGGTATTTTGAGGGGTTGATGGAGCTCCTAAGGTGAATTCTTTAAAAGTCTTATGCACTTGGCCTCTTTTCTCAAGGTACTCAATAAAATCAATATAAGATCCTGTCTGCCTCATTTCATTCGTCCATCTTGGTATATCCAAACTGGGTTAATTATATTTTTTCTGGTAAAACTCTAGTGTCAGACTTGGTGGATTCACGTTCTCCATAATGGTGAACGGAAGGGTCAATGGAAAGGTTTTTACGAACAAATACACAAAGAAAAGATAGACTACGAGAAAGCTAAAAATTAAAAAATAAAGTCTTACTAGAAAGGAATCTAGTAAGTAGACCTAATAAAAAGAAATTCTAACCTAGACAATAACTATTCCCCGGGCTGCGGCGCCAAAAACTTGATGCGTAGGGATTGCACCAGGCTTTACCTCTCAAGGGACCTTGAGAAGCTTACAACCCCCACCAGGCAGTGTACCTGATCGATGTAGTATAGTATAATGACAAGTACCGGGGGATTGATCGTTCAGCTAGGAATAGTGTCGCTAGGATTAGAAAACCTAAATACTAGTTCTAGAGATGAGGGATGATTCTTTTTGTATTTTTATATTTTTTTAGAAAGCAAGTAAATATCTCGGGTTTGAAGGATTTGGGCGGAATTAGTTGCTAGTCAACTAACCCAATACTAAGATGCAATCAAAATAAAATACTAAAAAATGAAAATAAAACTAAATTAAACTAAGGTTGTGAGCAATAAGTGGAGAAATGTGTTTACTTAGATTTCACTACTCCCTAGATATCTTTTACACGTTAATTACTTGTTATAGTTGCGTGGGTGACGGATTGTATTCCTTAATACCATTCATGGGGTGGCGTACTTAACTCCCCAATCCTATGAGTGCCTACTTCACTCCTATGTCGAGCCGGCTAAGAAGCTCCTAACATGGGATCATTAGAATTTACTCATGCATTAAATACAACCAATAAAACCTAGTACACATCGGTTCATGTTTCCTAAGACGTTCAAGCATGTTACCAATTGGAGATCTGCCAGTTTTCTTAAGCCTAACATTGAAATCATTCATCCAATACAACCATAAACAAGTAATCAACACATAACTAACATCTAGGTTCCATTAGATCTAAGCAAACTCAAGATAAATCTAGCCTAGCATGGTGGAATCAAGACAAGCACAAGATATAGACAACCAACACATAGACATATTGATTGAATTAAAAGAATACTTATCTCAATAACACATGTAAGGGTTCAAGGGCTGAAAACCCTTGAAAAAGCTGTAAAATACGTATATGGTTCGGCCTTAGGGTTTCTCCAAGCTTGTTTCTCTTAATGAATGAAAATTAGAAAACTATATATAGATAATAGAGTCCGACGGCGTCAAGAACAACCTTGTGACGCCGTCATCTCGCCGCCAAAATAATCCTCGGACTGCCTTGATCTACATCTGACGCCGTCATGTATTCCATTTTTCCAGGCCGTTACACATTTAAATCTTGACGCTCTACTTTGTGACGCCTTCATTTCTGTACTGGGTCGTCATGATCTTTACTCTTGACGCCGTCAGGAAAGTACTCTTGATGCCGTCATACACTGTTCCCAGCTTGGAAAATTAAGTCTTTGGCGTTTTCTTCACTTTTATGCTCCAAAAACGTCCGAATTGCCTCCTTTTCCAGATTTCACTCCCAAAGTACCTAAAATCACAAAAGGAACGATTTAGGGCAATATTTGATCAAATAAATTCAATTCCGGGCTTAAATGACCCCCTAAAAGTGGTTCATTTCTCGCCTCATCAGGAAGTCATCCGGATGGGCGAAGTGCTTGCTCTTATTCTCTTGCAGGTACTTCAACCCCCATAAGCAGTTGGATTTGAACTGCTCAAAGGCAGCACGCTCATGGCTCACCTCAGCCAGCAAGGACAACCTTTCATCTGCAAGCCTCTTGGAGTGCACAGTTGTTGACTCCACAGCAGCTTGTGCACTCGCCAACTACGCCCTCAGCAGCGCAATTTCCTCATCCTTCTGCGCGCCGCTGCTACCCTCACCAGCGTACTGCGCATTGAGTTGAGCGACCAATGTGGCCTGGCGTGCAGCAGCCATGCTCAACTCCTCTATCAGCGCCTCAGCAGACATCTCCTCATCAGCCTTGGGAGGCTCTTCCACTTGCGGGTGACCCACCTTAGGTGGCAATTGCTCCATATGCGCTGCATCACCCCCTGCAGCTTCATCACTACATACAAAGAGCAAGAAGTCAAGACGTTATATCAATGATAAAAGAAAAAGAAAAAAAGAAAAAAGAAGAAACGTAGCATTATTACTTACTTGGGAAAGGAAGTCTCAGCAGTATTCCGCGCAGTCATAGAGAGCGACGCATCCTCATCCGAGGACACATCCACATGAACGATGTGACGTCTGCGCTTGGATGTACCCACTCCACCATCATGAGACGCCTTGCGCTTTACTACCTGACTTGCCTCTTCAGAGTCACTGTCGACCTTGAAGATCCTCACACCCTCAGGGGACTCAGTGCGCGCAGGCTCAGGGGTCGGCACTTCCTGAGAAGGAACGGTTTGCACGGGAGTCGCGTTCAGTAGGGGTTGGGCGACGTCAGCCGATTCCTCTTGCGCCGGCACCAGGATGCGCCTGGCTGTGGCTTCCAGGATGGGTACCTCACTTTCCCTCAATGGGCGCACACCCACAGTTACTTGTGTGGGCTTTGCCAACTTCACTACGCCGAACAAATCCATCTCTGCGCAACACATAAATAAACAACAAAGAGAAATTGAGTTATTAAAATTGCAATATAAAGGAATGCTTACACTACAGATGCGAAGGAAAGAAAGGACAAGCACCCACCCCGGCCGCTCTCATCCAGAAACGTTGACACCTCGTCAAAACCCTGGAAATAGTTGCGACTAATCCCCATATATACCAAAAACTCCTCAGGGTAGGAGTTGATGGGGATGCGGTTAGCATTAATGGTCTCCGCATCATCTGTGTTATACGTACCGGGGTCTGGGCGCTCATCCTTTGGCAGCGTCCCCTGAGTATAGAACTCAAAGAGCCAGGGGAACACCTTATCGTCAACCTTGAAGAACCTCTCCCTCCAATTCCTGAGGGCATCTAATTTCTCAGTGTAACATTGAAGGCACCCTACGCGCTTCGAAAATGATACCCACCCGTTTGGCCACGTTGTATGGTAAAACGCGCGGAATAGATTGATGGTTGTGTTGATGGCAAGTAAACGACAGTTTACTTCAAAATTGGTTATCTTCGCCGCACCTATACAGTGCAGCTGGGATATATGAATACGATAAAAAGTGAGCACGTCGCTCAAGAATAGGGATATGCACGCGCTGATTCGCAAACTCAAAAAAACGCGTGTATACCCCTACCTTCCCCTCAGGGAAGTCTGAAATAGATGCGTCCGCCTCTGGTACTACCGGATGCAACGCGAGGGTAATAAAATAGTCCGAGGTGAACTGACGGAGTTCATCCTCGTCCATTTCGGAGGCAAACTCATTTAATTGGCGAACCATTTTCGAACTATACTTTAATCAAGAAGCGCACGCGCTATTACCTTAACGAATACTAGGTTTCTTGATTGGTGTTTGATGATTCTAAAAATGGAGGAAATGGCGTTTTTACTGTGATAATCACAGTGAAAATGGGAAACCCTTTATATAGGGTTACCCCTAGCCTTGGATGGATGACATGTGGATCCCATTAACCTAATCGTGTGGCTAGAATACCAACAGGTACAACACTTTTTTACGATTCTCAAGGGATACGTGGGACTTTTTAAGCCTAGATACAACGTATATTCCTTTTGGCGGGAAATACTAGAAGCTTCCCCACCACGCTTACCGCTACAGTTGTTAGTCTAGCATCCGCAGCTACGCCCTGCGCATACTAGACTGGGGGGACATGATGACGTATAGTTCGTACTCGGGTCACGAACCCGATTAATGGATATTACTAATGCCCAAGCCCACCACGTATGGGCTATCATGATAATGATTTGGGCCATCATAATAACGATTTGGGCTCACGATAGCCCAAACCCAAATGTATTATTTATGGTCTAGATAATGATCTCCTATTTATGGGATAAAGATCAATAGACCGGATAAGCGTGATATGCCGAAGAGTGAGGAGCACGAAATCTACAAGGATTTCGTGCCTATATAAAGAATATCACGACTCTAATTGAGGTACGATCTAAAAACCCTAACTCTTCAATATAACCCCAAAACCGATTACTTACTCTCACGCCGGAGGATAATCGTGGGAGACAATCCCACGATAAGCCTAACGGTGTTTGTTTGCTTTCTTAGTGCGCAGGTCTCAAGCATTAAGATCTAATTGGTACGAGAATAGGAACCCAAACAAGGAACGCCCAACTTTTGTATCAACACCCTGCAGAAAGTAACATCAATCCATTACTCATAAACCAATAATTTTTTTAATTATATAAGCGAATATAATCAATTAAAAATAAACATCACCTTTTGTCTGTCGCTGATAAATGTGTAGTGTGAATTTGGTTACAAGTCAAGATCATCTGCAAGACAATCAAGAAACCAAATCCATGAATCTTTGTTCTCAGCTTCAACAACAACATAGGCTAAAGGGTATGTTCCATTGTTGCTATCAATACCAACAACTGTAAGAAGCTGCCCAGGAAATGGACCCCTCATAAAAGCTTCATCTAAACCCAACAGCTCTCTTTGACAAGCTTTATATCCTTCCTTCAAAGCACCTAAGCAAACGTACATCTTTTTGAAAACTCTCGTTGGACTTGATGGATCTAACTCAGTTTGCACAGTTATCCTAACTGTTGTATTAGGATTTGTTTTCTGCAACCCTTCAACATAGTCCCGCAAAATGGTATATTGCTGCTTATGATCACCCCTGATCTCAATTTATGCCTTGTTTTTTGCCCTTAATGCCTTTTGCATAGACACTTGGACTGCAAACTGTTTACTGAGTTGATCTTGAACAACCCTGATTGGAATATCTGGATTCACTTGAACTTGGTCAAGTATTTGCTTTGAGAGAAACTTGTAGTCACAAGCTTTGATCTCTCTTGATTGCAGACATTTGTGTTCAACCTTGAAAGTTCTAACACTCCATAAATCTTTATATGTATCTTTTGCTACATACAACAACCATGGGCAATGTGTTGGTTCCACCTTTTCTGATCGCACATATACATCCCTTCCACGACCTCTAGTTAACGCAGTAGTTTTCCTCTTGGGTACTGTTCCAAGTCCAATACCTCCACTTATACCACACGCTGGTATTGTTCCGATACACCTAGCCCTAATTCTTTGTTTGTCATTCTTAATGAGTTGCAATTTCCTCCGAGCTTGAATTGAATGCAGGTTGATCTTATCTTTCACTTCTTTTGCAGTTATAAAGGTTTGACCACAGAAAAAAAATACTTCTTCGTCTTCTTGTTGTGCCTCAATTAACTTTTGTTTCTTGTATGCCCTCATCTTTTTCTTCCGAATTACATACTCAACCTCATTCTCAGAACCACTTGCAAAGTCAGCATCAGTCAAGAGTTCTTGTATCTCATTTTTCTTAAAAAAATCATCTGGTATCTGGCTAGAACTACCTATACTGGGTATAGGTACCTCCTCAATCAATTTGAACATATCAAACTCAACATCAGGCTCATCAAAAATAACAATAATGTTTCCATCTTGATTGTTCTCAATATCATCGACATCAGACTTAGAATTATCTGTTTCACTCACGTTTTCATCACCTAACTCTTCATCAGTCTCACATAAGTTTATAGATTTACCTTTTTGCATATGATCGATAGGTGTATGTATTTCCTCATCCAGACCAAACTGTTGTTCAGTTTCACATACCTCTATAAGACTACCTTTTTGGCTATGGTCAACCGTAACCGGACTATTTTTTTGGCTATGGTCAACCCTAACCGGACTATCTTTTTGGCTATGGTCAACACTAAACGGACTATCTTTTTGGCTATGGTCAGCAGAAATAGGACTATCTTTTTGGCTATGGTCAACACTAACCAGACTATCTTTTTGGCTATGATCAACAGAAACAGGACTCCCTTTGTGGCTATGGTTAACACTAACCGGACTATCTGTTTGGCTCTGCTCAACACTAACAGGACTATCTGTTTGCATATGATCAACATGTGTATCTATGATCAGCAAGGGTTCAATTTCTAGCACCTCGCTAGATTCTACCAAAGTATTGACTTCCAAAGGTGGTTGTCTAACTTCACTTAAACCCTCTACCACAGGCTTTTTAACTATGCTTTCTAAGAACAACTTTTTTGAGCAATATGGCACAATAGTAAGGGCTGCATTCTTCTTTGATGCATCCACCTAAGAAATAACAGTCCTAATTGACTTTGGTGACATATCATCAACATCCAAACTTGTCTTACCGTTTTCAACATAAACTTCTATCATCTTATGTTCTTCAACAACATCTTTCAATATTTCTAAATTCGCAGCCTCACTTAATCTATACAAACCATCGTCTAAATTACTACCAGGCTTAACAAAGTAATAGTAATTTTTTTGACCTAGGTCGTAACCCAATTCATACATAAGAACATCCAACTCTTCAACTGACACACTATCAACGTCAACCAAATCAACTAAACTTTCCATACCTCCATCGTATATTCTACCAGGCCAGTATTTAAAAACACCATTGTGATGAACCCTCATGCTAAACATATTAGATCTACCACCTGAAACATATCAACAGACCAAAGTACATTATCAAACCTTAATAACAAATTAAAATATACCCCAATTACAAATTTCAACGATTTTAGCAACAAAACGTACCGTATTTTTTCTTAGCCGAGTTGCAAAGAACGATATCATCAACTCGACAACCTAGATCTCTTCTTACTTTCCATAGAGTAAAATCCATGTTTTAAAATTACCAAAAATTTAACAATAACATGCAATGAGGGTTTGTCAATTGTGATAATTATTGTAACGAAAGTTTTGGGACGAATAAAAGGGTCCGTCTTTGTGTTTATGGGGCGGGAAGAGGGATATGACATGTGGAAGTAATACGGAGTTGCTATTCACGATATTATATAATTATGGTATTACCATTGTGCTAAAAACAAAATGTAACGGCAAAAAACGTCGTTGACCGACGGAAAACGGGACAAAAGACGCAATCGGCCTCAAAAAACTCGAGGAGGGACGCACGGGGACTTTGTTCAAAAGTTAAGGTGCATGGCGATGTTTCGTGGAAAGTTTAGGGACCAACGATGTATTTTTGTCTAAATAATAACTTCATATCGTGACGCAACGCACACTGTTAAAATTAGCCTTGTTTTACTCAATTTACTAGTGTTATAACTTCTGATTATAAATTTTCTTAGAAAAATATGTAATCTCCTTAACCATATACAATATGTTTATGTACATTTCTTTTACTTTCCTACTCAACTATTTTACTCAATTTAGTGGTATCTTTTTAGCTTATTTTATTTCGTGTTTATACATGATCATTAGATTTCGGTTCATGGTCGATGGAATGGTGTGTGTTTTTAGTTTCCCGAGGTAAAAAGTTGACTTTATGTGGGGATATAACTAAAAGATTTTGTTGTACTTTTGTTCTTTCCTAATGTGTTCTTTTTTACTTTCCCGATGTACTTTTGCACGTGGATAAATGTAAGTCGAGTAGCCGCCAGATGAGTAATTGTGGAAGTTAATGTGGGCCCCAGCATATGGGCACGTGGCGCGTTTTGTGTGGAGCTGCAGAGTTGAGTAGTTGCGCATGACCATTTTGGAGATTGAGTAAAAACTTGACCATGACAGGGACCTTAAAAAAGATTTTGGCTTATTTTTGTACTTACCCCTTCTAAAAAATACTCACAATGAGCAATAATTCCGGCAACACCACTCCCACGTTTACATCTTTCGCTCGGAATACGCTAGGGAAGAATGAAACACTGGGAAGTCAAGGTAGGCTTGTACCCAAGATAGCTCTCCAGGAGCACGGCAACGAGCACTACCACCAGCCACCGCCAAATATGAACGAGAAAGCTCATCAAAAGAAGGCGCTACGAAAAAGGCCCAAGGGTACGCAAACGTGCTCAAATTCTGAAGAGGTCTGGCAACACTCTGAGTCAAGTACGTCCAAGGGGAAGAAGGGTTCAAAAAGCAAAAGGAAAGCCCAGCGATCGCAAAACATGTCTGAAAGTTCCGATCAAAAGAGCAGGCGTCCAAGGGCGCCAAGAGGACGATATCCAAAAGGCAAAACAATATCCGGGGGATCGGGAGAAAGGGTGTTTAGCAGACCGAGGAACAACGAATAGATTGCACCCTTATACCCACAGGGAAAGCAATTTGTTAATACAAATAATGTCAAAAACGTTGTTCGCATTATTCGATCTTCTTGTGTTTTGATAATCACAAAATAAAAACATGTTATGTAAAGTTACGGTTAATAATTTTTTAATCGAGGAAACTCATTTCTTCTACGTAACAACTACAACGTCACTTCAGGTATGAACAAACTTTATACCGTCATTAGTTAAGTGATCAAAACTTTATACCGTCATTAGTTGAGTCTTCACCAGATAAGTTTTCATCATGTGAAGACAAAAATGGGAGCGTCTGTCGGGATGGTCCTTCAAAGTGGTCGGCGGTCCCTTAGTAATAAAGGACCATTGCCTAATTAAGGGACCGCCAGCTCCTTCTTGTCGTGTATAAATAGTGAACTGTACCTTTTCAGAAACAAGAGTCTTCCACACACAAAAACTTTCTGTTCTATTTTTCTTTCTTCTTTGATCACTATAACATGTCGGTATATGTTTATAAGTGATTTCCTCTTCCGCAAAGTGCAAGAGAAGAACTCTCGATGTAGATAAAGATTCGAGATGTTATATGAGTCCACACACAAACGTAACAAGTGTTGCGGTTCTAGTTTTCCCTCTATTTCATTCTTGTAAATATTGTAAATACTTTCGACTTGTGTGTGAGTCAAGGATGGAGTTATGTGTGTGAACTTGGAAGAAGATGAAGATCCAAGAAGTCTTGTAACTAGATTAGTTCATGCATTTGTTGTGAGGAGAGTGGTGTCCTAGTGTATAGGTTAGGACTTAGTTGAGTCATTGTGTGAAGGCTTGGATCGGGTGATGATCTAAGTAGGTTATTTGTGTGAAGGCTTGGATTGGGTGAAGATCAAAGTTGGACAAGAGTGCTTGTTCGTGTGGCCACGTGGGCCTTGGAGTAGATTGGTTCTAGCTACGATTAGAACTCGACATTCTGCTTAGTGTCGGTAAACCTTGTGTAAGCTTGTGTACGGATTGCTCCGCCTGAAGGAGTGTGTTGATATAGTGATTGATAACTCTCGAGTGTGGTACTCCGGGAGTGGAGTAGGACGAATGAGTGAGCTTCGTGCCAAACCACTATAAATTGTTGCGTCTCTTTGGTTGTGTTCTTTCCTTACTATTTACATTACATGTTTGTTTATGTTTGTTTGTAGCTTAATTGATATCACATAACAAGTAGAATTCAACAAGTTTGTAAAAGAATATTAACCGGACCTAAAAACGGCGAAACATTTTAGCAAGTAAAAATAAACGGTGAAACTATTCAACCCCCCTGTCTAGTTTCTACAATTGGTATCAGAGCTTCGTTTATCAAAATCTTTAGAGTATATTGTACTTTAAAACATGAATCGATCTATGGAATCTAAAAGATATCTAGAAAGGCATTCTTTGAATGAGCCACCATTTTTCGAAAATAAAAATTTTGTCATTTGGAAAAATGAATTTGAAAGTTATGTGAAATCAATAGATCATGATCTTTGGCATGTCATTTCAATTGGTGATTTTCAACCAATGAAAGAAAATTTCGAAAATCAAAATTTCATAAGAAACTTTTGCAAAACATTGAAGCAAAAATATTGATTATAAAGCCTTGCTGATAATTGATTGTGGTAAAACAATTTTTATGTCAAGTTGCAAATGACATATGGAAAAATATTTTAAAAGTTCATCAAGGGAATGTTCAAGCAAAAGATGATGAAAATATGTTGCTTGAAAATCATTTAGTTGAAGTAGATGCATCTACTACTAGTTCAAATGTTTTTGTTGTAGGTAATGTTGCCGACAAGGATCACATAAGCTACCTAGTTAATGCTCTAATCTACGAGTCTTGAAGTAATGTCGGTGAAGAAGACAATGTGCACCTTAAGTGTGAAACTAATCAAGAGGTTGATTCGTCAAGTGAGTGTCATCAAGTCTTAAATCACATAGGACACATTTCACGGTAATGTGTAATTAAGGATAGCTAGCGGCCAAGGTACGTTTTCTTACAATCTTGACTACTATGCTTGCTATTTGAATGTTTGCTATATGCTTACGTGACTATGTGATCAATTGTTACTTGCATGCTAGATAATATTTGTATACTAATATGTGTTATATGCTTTGTGAAAATTAGACGTTACGTCTAAACGCTTATCCTTCATTGGATTCAAGCAAAATGTTTGGAAAAATAATGGTTGATGAGTGATTAATCACACATCCTTTTTAGACCAAAATCAGATCAAATACACCAAATACTAACCAAATATGCCAAGAGAATGTGTGTTTTTGTATTTGTGTATGTGCAGGTACGGATATGTGAAAAATGAACAAAAACAAAGCCAAAACCGACAAAAACGAGCACGAGAATGGAAAAGTGTCTAAAGCCGGAGCCGGGGAAGCAAAATGATAAAAGAAAGCTCATATTATCATTAGAAGTCCTCAGTGATTCATCAAAGTTGCAAAAATAGTCCCTGGGCAAAGTTTGAAGAGTTGGCGATTTTAGTCCCTGCACTTTCAGAAATTGACAAAAAAGAGGTCACTTGAAGAAATATTCGAAGAAAAATCAAATTTGATCCTCCATAATTTAGAGATTGTCAACTAATGCCCTTGGAAAATATTTTGGATGAATGGCAGTTTTGGTCCCTCAAAGTTTCAGATTATGCAATTTTGGTCCTTAACTAATAAATAAAATTACTCTCAAATAATACAACCGGATCCATTCCCTTTTATTATACCTTAACCCAAAAACCCCACAAGCCCAAAATCAAAAGCCCACCACCCCTAACCCTTGTACCCGGCCTGTTCCCTTATACCCGGTCAACAAAAATCTACCCGGTCAACATCCCAAAATATTAAAACACCCAAAACCCCCACACCTTATTTCCCGCTCCCCTTTTTCACTAATAAAACCCAGAAAATTACTGTTCATAAGAAACCTAATTTACCCTTTCCCAAAATTACCTCGTACTAAATCAATTACCTCATGATTAAGGTTCTAGAAGGTGTCAGTAAGAGTCAGGGTATTTCAGGGTGTAGTCAGGGCACGTGGACCAATGGGAGGACACACGGAGGATAGGTCTTATCAACAAATCAATCCAAGGGCTTAGAATGATTCGAAGTGTCTGGAAACTCATCATACGACTCAGAGAGGATTTAAACAAGCACATCATGTGGATTGGTGACCTGGCTACCTCTCATCAACAACTATTTATACCCCCTCCTCACATAATTGTTCCCGGTTAGATTAGAGTTTGTTTAGGAGTAGTGTAGTGAGTAGTATAGATTTTAGTTCATTTCCATTTAATATCATATTGTAATTCAGTTTTCATAATCAGTTTGAACTTTTGATTTCAGAATTGTAATCTTCTCTTTTAATACAATTTCAGTTTTCCTTTTAAATTTCTTTGTCTCAAATTACTAGTAGCTTTTATTTACTGTTTCAAGTTTATTTTAAGCTTTTCATAACTAATACATAGCTAATATAAGTTAATTGATAGCTTTTGGGTGAGGTTATTTAGTGCTTGCTTCTGTTTCATTCATTAAGGTCAAAAAGGTCAATGAAAGTCAAACTTGGTTCTACCTCATGATTCTGGTTTAATCTGGTGTGGTTGATGATTTCTGGTAATGGTATAGCCTGTCTAAGGATAGGCTTTGGTTGTATGTTCACCCTATTTCAGTTAGGGTATTGGCAATTGTAAGCTCTCACTTTTCATTTTTATGCATCTTATGATTTGAATGGTTTAGGTCTGCTCTTGTTAGTAGTTACTGTTCCATAGGATTTATTTGTTAATTTTTGTAGTTAGTAGCTGAATTGATTCTTACCTATTGCTTTTGAATCACCTAGTATAGAGTTCATTTCCACTGCCTTACTTTAGTCTTAACTGCATAATTGGGTTCAAGTTGTTAGCTGTTAAGTTTATCGTTCATTTAGTCCCTTAAATAGTTAAGTAATCTGTTTTAATCATTTCATTGAATAGTTTAGGTTTAAATCTGTGAAACTTAGTGTAAGCAGTGAGATCAGGGGTGTTTGGAACTAGTCAAATAGCAATTGCAAATCAAAAGTCAAACAAGCAGCCTGCTGGTTCATGAGTACCTGATCTCAGGTCCATTCAGTGGATCAAATTGTTTTGGAATCTATAGATTTTTGGTTTTCTGAGCTCTCTATAGTATAGGTTTTCAAAATCTGCCTTCAAGTTCCACTGATTAGCTTATTAGGTGCTCTAAAATTAAGCCACAAGTTGGTCATTCAGCTTATCCATTCTGACTTGTTTTGATCCTGCTCCTTTGCTAATCTGCCTTATTTGGTTGATTCTTTTGCTTGAACAAGTTTATTTATGCTGTAATTAGTTACTTGAATCATTTGTGAGCTTATTGCTTATTCTGTTTGCCAAGTGCTTATTCCATTTGCTTAATTGTACCTGATTTGAATCTTTAACTGTGTTTCTGTGATCATTGGGTCTTGTAACTGATCTATTAAGCTTTACTTAGTCTAAAAAACATTGGGTAAAGGTTGGGGTCAGATTTGGTCAAAGTGCTTATAAATAAGCACTTCACAATAAGCAGTTTTCAGCTTTTCAGCACTTTTCTAGCTTATTTTATTTTCAAAATTTTTTCCCAAGATTATTTTAATATTTTAGATTTTCTGTAATTTTTTCATATTTTTCTGAGTTCATTTACTATTTTTCTTATTTTATTTTCATTTTTAATCAATTTTAAATACTTTTTAATTACTGAAAAATCCAAAAAAAAATCAGAAAAATCCAAAAATATTTTAAAAATTTATTTTCATTTAATTTAGAATTTTAGAAATTTATTTTGCATTTTTCTCATTTATTTTGCATTTATTTTAAATTTTTAATTAGATTTAATAGTTTTTAATTTCCAAAAATTACATAAAAAGCCAAAAAAATTACTTTGTAGTTTTAAAATTACTTTTTAGTTATTTTCTAATTTTCAAAAGTTAATTTTCATTTTTCTCACCTTATTTGCATTTTCTTTTAATTTTTAATTAGTTAAATAGTTTTTAATTCATAAAAAATAAATAAAAAGTCAAAAAAATATTTTTCTTTTTCTCAAAATTTTCTTTTATCATTTTTTAACTTTTCAAAATTATTTTCAAGTCCGTAGGGGTAGTGTAGCTTAAAAGTCGCGTTTTATTTCGTACGTTTACGTTTTATTTACGTTTTAGCTTACGATTTTCGATTCTACGTTACGTTTTAAGTTTGTTTATTTGATTTACGTGCTTAGTTTGTTATTTGTGTTTCATTTTCATATTCCTTAGTATAATCTCATAAATATCACTCTTTACCACTTTCACGACACGTTTCACAAATCGGGAATTCGAAATTCATTCAACTTTCGTTGGGAGAACGACCTAGGGAAATACTTTCCTAAGCATTTCTTCGGTAAAACAAACACTATACTTAAAACGATTACATCAAAAATTTTGGCGCCGCTGCCGGAGAAGGTTGAAGTGAATTTTTCGTTTTCGTTTTTCGAAATTGTGTTTTGAAAACCTTCCTTGTATATATTTTCTATAAAAACCAAAAAAATTGAAAAATCAAAAACACTTTTCCTAAAGTGTTTTCAAAAATACCAAAAAAATAATAAAGTTATAGCCTCGTCTCGACCGAAAGGAAGAGTGTTGTAAACCAAATAAGCCTAACAATATAACTAGGCGTGAAATTAGTTGCTAATCGGATTACTTTAATTCTACGACCGAATAAGCGGAAAATACGGAAGCTTTGACATTAAATTTCAAGCTGAAGAGAGATCCATTCTTCTCTCCCGTTCCGTCGCGAGTAGATTAAGGGAAACGGTTTACAATTAACGTAACGTTAGAAAAAGAAAAAAACAAAAGTATGAGTTTTTGAATTTTGCTTTATAAAAATAAAAACACAAAAAGATTTTCCTTTTCCTTTTCCAATTTTGATTTTTCCTTTTATTTGATTTTATGATAATTAAAAAACCAAAAATAATCTTCTTATCCTCTTATCATTTGATTCTTCTTCTTTAACCCTCTAAACCGATAATTCTTTCACTTTCTCACTTATGGATCCGATGTGTTTTAAATGTGGAGAACCGTTCGTTGAAGGTTCATGTGTTTGGTGTACGTGCAAATAATGTGGTAATAATATTCACGATGGAGTTTGTTTGTTTTGTAATACTCCCGAGTATGTTCGAAACACAATCTTTCAAAACGTTCCCGATTACTATCCACCACCACCGCCGTCTCCGTTCACTGAAGGATTACCGTGTGGGTAATGTTTTTGTACTCAATGTGGATACATCAATTGTATATGTTACGCCCCAAGTGCTGAAACGTCTTACGCTTGTGATACGAGTATTGATAATTATCCTCAAAATGATTTCAATCATCCTTTTCAAAACTCTTATGAGCAAGTACCGTATTTTAATGGTAATTCATCAAATTTTGAAAATTGTGGGGGATCGTTTGAAAATTTTTATGAGCCGAATTCATGTTACGATTCTCATGGTTTTAACCAACCCCCACAAACTTCCGATTTTACTAATAATATTTTTGAAATTAAATCCATGATCGAGAAGTTAAAAGAATTGGTGGCTAATCGTTATACGTATACTCCCGAGCCTCGTGAAAAGACTATTGCAGAGTTACTTGCTGAAGAGAGAGCGTCTAATCCTTTCAAAAATTTTGTTTACTATGATTCCGACAACGATGATGAGAAAATTACGTTCGATCTCAATCCTCACAAAACGTCCGTTGTTTCTCCCGTAGAACCCGAGGACTCTTTAAAAATGGGGGACGAGCATCTAAACGCTATTCCGGCAACGGAATCGGACGAATTCAATAAGTCTAGTGTTGAGAACCTCGTCCCAATCCCAAGTGAGTCCAGGGAAATTTCTAACGATGATTCTGAAATTGTTTCTGATACTTCTTATCCTTCTTTCACACCGGTTGAGAGGAGTGATATCTTTTTAGACGATATTGAGGCATGGCTTGCTAACAATGATTATAATCCGACGATGATTGACGACTCTAATTTTGATCCTGAGGGAGATATCCGTTTGATTGAAGAATTATTGAATGAAGAACCGTCAACTTCTCTCCCTCCGATGAGCAATGAAGATTTTGATGAAGTTGAAAGTTATTCCGATTCTCACAATGAGTATACTACGAGTGATGAAGATTCTTGTGGAGATATCGATGAATATGATGAAGATGATGATGCAGAAATTCATGATGAAGCTCTTCGTGAGAAATTATCCAAAGTTTATCTTCTCATTTCTAAGATCGAGGCATTGAATGATCCTCCGACTTCTTCTCCTATCCCCGTTATGGATAGTGATTTCTTACCCGAGCTTGAAATTTTTCGATTTGAAGAGACGAGTAGTGGCAATCCCACTATTCATGCTGAAATCTCTCTTCCGGGTTATGAGCGTTTTGATTTTGAAATCGATTTTGAACTTGTTTCCGATAATCCGTCACGTGACCCTCTTTTAGAGGATGTTGATCAATTTCTTGCTGCGGATGACTCGATACCACCGGGTATTGAGAATGATGAGAATAACGTTCAAAGAAATATTCTTTCCGATTTACCTTCTTCTCGTCCACCGGCGAAACCACCCGATGTAGATTGTGAATCCGGTACGAATGAAGAAATTTTTGGAGTGGTGGACGAGATTTATGAACAAGATGTTCCTGTGCTTGATATTTTACCCACCCAACCCACCCGTGATTCAGAAATCAACTTTGCTTTAATTATCTGGGTGTTTTATCCGTTCTTTACTTATCCCTTCATTTCTTCACTTTTCCACTCCACCGGGAGTGAGGATACCGTTTTTGACCCCGGCATCTCCGTTTGTGCCGGTTGTCCGTTCCATCTGCTCTCCCCAAGGACGAATTAATTCGGGGATCGAGTCAAGCTCATGTGACTCGGTAATAAAAAACAAGCGCTTCGTGGGAGGCACCCCATGCTTATCCATTTCATCTTCTTAATTTTCTATTTTCTTAAGTAACGTGACGTGAGGGGGGCAACCATTTCCAAACTCGTGTTTTCGTGGTTATTGTTTATGAATGTTCAGGAATTTCCCCGAAGTTTGAGGACTCTCGTGCTCGTGGTTTGTCGTTCTCTCCACTCAAGTCTCATTCTTCGCTGCTCTTTCGGAAATTCACCATATCCAAAATCTTATCGACTAACGTTTATCTCTTGGCATACTTAATAAACGGCCTTAGATTTTACGTAGGATTACCTTTACCCTTAAAACATTGAGGACAATGTTTCACTTTAGTCTGGGGGGGGGGGGGGTGAATCTTCGATTCGATTTGACCTGTACCATCGTCTGAGCTGTTAACTTACGCAACTCCGTTTTCCACCAAAAATTTTAATTTTTGTCACCGCTTTATAAAAAAAAAAAAAAAAAGTGAAAAAATGAAAAAATATATGATATGAATAATAAGTTTTGACACCATGTTTTGACTTTCCTACCGGCGAGAGTAGAAATAAATGTTCCGACTTGACCGGGCGTGTTGAGCCCTAGCTCGTCTCCCTTAACCAAAATAATCAAAAGATTATGGCTAAGCATCCGCGGATCTCATTATTTGGGATTTTAAATTTGCGGAGATCGAGGAATGATAGAGTTTATTTAGAAGTTTCGTGCTATACACGGATCTCATTACTGGGATTTAAAAAGCCCACGAGAGGTACTTGTGGCCTCCTTGTTCCCACAAGCTTGCACACCAATAATAATAGATCTCTAGGATTAATTAAGGGTATACGGTTTGGGAAATACTTAGTTTTTTCTCGTTCCCAACAAAATCTCTGCATATGGGGGTTTGGTACACATAGGGGTGATCTTAGTAAAGGCCGTAGGACTCGGGGTTTGGCATATGATTATGAATATCAATAATAATAGTCCAAAACCAAATAAAAAGGCAGAGGAATCCAAAGCTATAAAAAGCAGCGGATAGAAATCCAAAGTCATAATAAAGCTCTTACATCTTGGCGGCTTATAAACCGTTGATTGTAAAAGAAATAAAGGACTAAGGACCAAAGTATTATTAAAGTGCTTATGATTATGCAAAAATGCCAAGCTTCGACTCCGGGGGTTTCCCTAATAAAAAGCTTCCGTTTCGGGTATCAAACATGGTATGTCTCGGTCGTAAATAAAAAGGGAGCCCCTACAAATCGTGTTAAATCAGAGACCTTCATGTGGACTTGATTTCTGTATGCAGGGATTTTCGAGGGAAAGTTTGGAAACTACTTAGCGTTCAAATTTTGTGCTCTTATCGGACTAACAAATATCGAAACGAGAAAATATGAAGCAATTCATTTCTCACAAATTAAAAACTTGAGATACAAAACTTAGGACCTGGGAACAAGAGGTAATACACAATTAACTTTTGTGGGCAGTGTTAGCATCTAACTTTTGAATAAACAATGATCTCGATTTTACGCTTAGTTTGGGAGCTTGTGAAAAATCAAGGATGACGATTTTTATCCGTACGGTCACTTCTCCGTGAGAAGTGTTTCTACTCGTTGACCCTGAAAGTTATCAACAGATAAGAATTGATAATGAAAGTCAAGGCAAACCGTCACTTATAGAAAAATGAAAAAGTACAAAAATAGTTGTGAAAGACTTATTTTAGACTTAACATGATACATTTTTCGTGATCTTCTAAAATAAGTTAACGAGATCGTTTATGGGCTCAAGGCTGTTAAACCTTTGATCTAGGATTTTGGCTATTACGAGCACAATGATAATATTGACGGAATATTCTATGAAAGAAACAATACTATCACAACAAGGTTTTGCCAACTTTTCACCGTTTGTTATTCCAACTAGCCCCAATGCTATGTGATCAAGTATAGCACGGTTTACATCTAACAGGGATCAAAGATCCTTGAGGCTAAACAAACCTAACAACAACAGACCCCTTGTCTGATGTTCCCACACACACTCTTTTAGATGCTTTTACATTTTAACACACTTGGTGTTATTGTAATTTCTAAGTACGAAGCACCTTGGAGGTGACGTTCACTTTGTTTCACTGTGAAGCATGCACTCACCACCACTTCTATCTAAAGGGGTGTGATCTCCTTTTTATAGAATAAAGGAGATCATTACAAATTTGATAAGCTTAGTCATCTACTATCTAGCTTATGACTAGGATGTCAAGTCATCTAAGATACAACACGTATCTATGTTTACAACTCACTTGGAGTGTACAATTTGATGACTGATGAAAGATATTATCTAAAAGATATACTTGACTTTTATGCACATAAATATCTTCTTTCATCCTTTTCCATTTGGTAGTATGACTCATTGTTTAGCAGCAGTGTCAATCAGCAGAATCCATCAGCAGAATCACTTTTCAGTAGAAACGTTCTTCAGCAGAATTCATCAGCAGAACTATTTTGCTCTTCACGCAAAATAGTTGTAGTTGTTATTTACGAAAATCGGAAAACGAAGCGTTTTTGAGAATAAATGATTTTACTATCTCTTTTGAACATCATTGCTACTTTACAACGTCAGTAAAGAGAGGTTTTGAAATTATTTATCTTTTAAGTGTGAGGTGATGACATTGCGTGAGGGCACGGCAATACCTTAGTGTGGGGGATTTTGATGAGTGATTAATCACACATCCTTTTTAGACCAAAATCAGACCAAATACATCAAATACTAACCAAATATGCCAAGAGAATGTGTGTTTTTGTATTTGTGTATGTGCAGGTACGGATATGTGAAAAATGAACAAAAACAAAGCCAAAACCGACAAAAACGAGCACGAGAATGGAAAAGTGTCTAAAGCCGGAGCCGGGGAAGCAAAATGATAAAAGAAAGCTCATATTATCATTATAAGTCCTCAGTGATTCATCAAAGTTGCAAAAATAGTCCCTGGACAAAGTTTGAAGAGTTGGCGATTTTAGTCCCTGCACTTTCAGAAATTGACAAAAGAGGTCCCTTGAAGAAATATTCGAAGAAAAATCAAATTTGATCCTCCATAATTCATAGATTGTCAACTAATGCCCTTGGAAAATATTTTGGATGAATGGCAGTTTTGGTCCCTCAAAGTTTCAGATTATGCAATTTTGGTCCTTAACTAATAAATAAAATTACTCTCAAATAATACAACCGGATCCATTCCCTTTTATTATACCTTAACCCATAAACCCCACAAGCCCAAAATCAAAAGCCCACCACCCCTAACCCTTGTACCCGGCCTATTCCCTTATACCCGGTCAACAAAAATCTACCCGGTCAACATCCCAAAATATTAAAACACCCAAAACCCCCACACCTTATTTCCCGCTTCCCTTTTTCACTAATAAAACCCAGAAAATTACTGTTCATAAGAACCCTAATTTACCCTTTCCCAAAATTACCTCGTACTAAATCAATTACCTCATGATTAAGGTTCTAGAAGGTGTCAGTAAGAGTCAGGGTATGTCAGGGTGTAGTCAGGGCACGTGAACCAATGGGAGGACACACGGAGGATAGGTCTTATCAACAAATCAATCCAAGGGCTTAGAATGATTCGAAGTGTCTGGAAACTCATCATACGGTTCAGAGAGGATTTAAACAAGCACATCATGTGGATTGGTGACTTGGCTACCTCTCATCAACAGCTATTTATACCCCCTCCTCACATAATTGTTCCCGGTTAGATTAGAGTTTGTTTAGGAGTAGTGTAGTGAGTAGTATAGATTTTAGTTCATTTCCATTTAATATCATATTGTAATTCAGTTTTCATAATCAGTTTGAACTTTTGATTTCAGAATTGTAATCTTCTCTTTTAATACAATTTCAGTTTTCCTTTTAAATTTCTTTGTCTCAAATTACTAGTAGCTTTTATTTACTGTTTCAAGTTTATTTTAAGCTTTTCATAACTAATACATAGCTAATTTAAGTTAATTGATAGCTTTTGGGTGAGGTTATTTAGTGCTTGCTTCTGTTTCATTCATTATGGTCAAAAAGGTCAATGAAGGTCAAACTTGGTTCTACCTCATGATTCTGGTTTAATCTGGTGTGGTTGATGATTTCTGGTAATGGTATAGCCTGTCTAAGGATAGGCTTTGGTTGTATGTTCACCCTATTTAAGTTAGGGTATTGGCAATTGTAAGCTCTCACTTTTCATTTTTATGCATCTTATGATTTGAATGGTTTAGGTCTGCTCTTGTTAGTAGTTACTGTTCCATAGGATTTATTTGTTAATTGTTGTAGTTAGTAGCTGAATTGATTCTTACCTATTGCTTTTGAATCACCTAGTATAGAGTTCATTTCCACTGCCTTACTTTAGTCTTAACTGCATAATTGGGTTCAAGTTGTTAGCTGTTAAGTTTATCGTTCATTTAGTCCCTTAAATAGTTAAGTAATCTGTTTTAATCATTTCATTGAATAGTTTAGGTTTAAATCTATGAAACTTAGTGTAAGCTGTGAGATCTGGGGTGTTTGGATCTAATGCTTTCTGTGGACATTTATGATAATGCAACTGAATTCTCTGCACATTTAGATCACTTTAGGAATAGATAATTTAGTTCAGTCATAAAACTCATAGGTTTTAGAGCAAAAGTCACAGTTAGTTTCTAAGATAATTTCAGTTAAGCATTACTTAAGTTTGAAGATTAGGATTGCATAGTCTGTTAAGAGTTGGTGAACATGTAGGTAGGTTAGCTTTTAAATTTGATTATCATATCACCTAGGAGTAGATTTAAACAATTTAAATTGGATTTAGTCAAATAGCAATTGCAAATCAAAAGTCAAACAAGCATCCTGCTGGTTCATGAGTACCTGATCTCAGGTCCATTCAGTGGATCAAATTGTTTTGGAATCTATAGATTTTTGGTTTTCTGAGCTCTCTGTAGTATAGGTTTTCAAAATCTGCCTTCAAGTTCCACTGATTAGCTTATTAGGTGCTCTAAAATGAAGCCACAAGTTGGTCATTCAGCTTATCCATTCTGACTTGTTTTGATCCTGTTCCTTTGCTAATCTGCCTTATTTGGTTGATTCTTTTGCTTGAACAAGTTTATTTATGCTGTAATTAGTTACTTGAATCATTTGTGAGCTTATTGCTTATTCTGTTTGCCAAGTGCTTATTCCATTTGCTTAATTGTACCTGATTTGAATCTTTAACTGTGTTTCTGTGATCATTGGGTATTGTAACTGTTCCATTAAGCTTTACTTAGTCTAAAAAACATTGGGTAAAGGTTGGGGTCAGATTTGGTCAAAATGCTTATAAATAAGCACTTCACAATAAGCAGTTTTCAGCACTTTTCTAGCTTATTTTATTTTCAAAATTTTTTCCCAAGCTTATTTTAATATTTTAGATTTTCTGTAATTTTTTCATATTTTTCTGAGTTCATTTACTATTTTTCTTATTTTATTTTCATTTTTAATCAATTTAAAATACTTTTTAATTACTGAAAAATCCAAAAAAATCAGAAAAATCCAAAAATATTTTAGAAATTTATTTTCATTTAATTTAGAATTTTAGAAATTTATTTTGCATTTTTCTCATTTATTTTGCATTTATTTTGAATTTTTAATTAGATTTAATAGTTTTTAATTTCCAAAAATTTCATAAAAAGCCAAAAAAAACTAGTTTGTAGTTTTAAAATTACTTTTTAGTTATTTTCTAATTTTCAAAAGTTAATTTTCATTTTTCTCACCTTATTTGCATTTTCTTTTAATTTTTAATTAGTTAAATAGTTTTTAATTCATAAAAAATAAATAAAAAGTCAAAAAAATATTTTTCTTTTTCTCAAAATTTTCTTTTATCATTTTTTAACTTTTCAAAATTAGTTTCAAGTCCGTAGGGGTAGTGTAGCTTAAAAGTCGCGTTTTATTTCGTACATTTACGTTTTACTTACGTTTTAGCTTACGATTTTCGATTCTACGTTACGTTTTAAGTTTGTTTATTTGATTTACGTGCTTAGTTTGTTATTTATGTTTCATTTTCATATTCCTTAGTATAATCTCATAAATATCACTTTTTATCACTTTCACGACACGTTTCACAAATCGGGAATTCGAAATTCCATTCAACTTTCGTTGGGAGAACGACCCGGGGAAATACTTTCCTAAGCATTTCTTCGGTAAAACAAACACTATACTTAAAACGATTAGGAAAGTATTTCCCTGGGTCGTTCTCCCAATTTCCAATGGATGGGCTCAAACACGTTAAACAATATTTCCCCATTGTCGTCCTGAATTTTGCTTTAAAATAGTAGCTGCAAAAAAAAAAAAAAAAAAAAAAAAAAAGAAAAAGAAAAAAAAGAAAAAGAAAAAACTTATCGTATGCGAGTAAGTGCAACAAATTTTCAGTTAATATGCCCCGTTTGAGATAATACACCCAAATTAACCTAGTAATGCCTAGTAAGCTAGTACAACGTACCTCAGTTATTAGTGCTGGCGTTTATACAAATAAAGAAAATATGCTTAGAGATTTTAACTCACTTTTAGTTGTATCATGTGTTCGAGCATTGCCATGACAACCATAAGTAAATTTCGTCACGCCACCTTCATTTGCACCTGTAAATGATTGCGGCTAAAATTCGTCATGGCATCTGTATTCACACTTGTAATAATGAATAGACATCAAAAACTAATAATAATAATAATAATAATAATAATAATAATAATAATAATAATAATAATAATAATAATAATAATAATAATAATAATAATAATAATAATAATAATAATAATAAATATGTATCCAATAACCCTCGTGGGCAAGATTAACAACTGATGTAAAATGTTAACAACGAATTGCTGAATTAAAATACCATGTTAGGGGTCTAAAACAAAACTTACCCGTTAAGAGTAAGGAACCTTTGTCTCAAGCAAAGTAAGAGGATTTCGGCTCTATCGGCAAGTGTTTCCTTTTGTCTACATTAGCTACGAAATCCTTAACCTTAGTATTAGATTTGTTGCATCGTGTTTGTCCTACATATGCCGCTCAGTAGTAGTCTGTCTAAGGGTGGTTGTCTAACGGTTGTGGTCTGAGTGTCAAACTTTTTTTCACAAAAAAAAAAAATAATAATAAAAAAATAAAAATAAAAAAAAAAAGTTATGAAAAACACGGGTAGTTTTGCAAACTTGTCATGAAAGGCGAAATTAAGGGGACAAAAAGCGCACGATCCTCCCACAAGTTTTACCCTCTTCACCAAACCTAATTCTTTACCTGGCATTCCAATTCCAAGTATTATAGTTAAAAAGAAAATTAGATCTTCAAATAAGTGTTTGAATAAGCTCATGTAGATTTATGGGTGCTCACCATTATCTACATTCACCATCTTTCATTTTTATAACCCTTTACTGTTGATGTTTCATAACAGTCTTGAACACACATTAAAAACAGTTTTGGATATATTAGACAAGCCCCCTAGCGTTGTTACCATACATAACCGTTGCACTAATAAAAAACAAAACAAAAATGTTGCCCAAAAATTAGATAACAAATTGGTTCATGTGATGAAACTTAGAATTGCAGCTTAGAAAAAAGACACCACTGTGCAATGATTGCCTTTTTAAATACCATGTTAAACCATAATTGCAGAATTTGTACAGTGTGAAACACAAAAAAAAAGTGTTCAAGTTGTGAACCACACAAACGAAGTAGTACGAACAATGATAACACATTTTTCATTGTAAAAAGACAGTTAATTGACAAATTAAACCTGATTATATTTTGAAGCTACGACAGCTATGATGGTTACAATGAGAACTTGCTAGGTCACTTAAGCCATAATTGAAATCGTGGCGAGTATTTCTATACCAGCACCAATCACAAATGCAATCGAAAAAGGTATGTCAAAATCAATTACACTCTAATCAGATGAGGCGTGTATGAACAATAGATAAGTTCACAAACACGTTGCAAGTGTATAGGAGAGTAACTCAGGTCAATGAACTCTTACCCTTTTCGTCCAACTGGAGTCGAGTCAAAGAAGATCATTGTAACATTGAAAATCGAATCAGTAAAGCCAATAACTTGCTGCTGTTTGAAGACCTGTAAAACCAATATGATAAATAAGACCATGGTCATCTATACCAGATCACACAAGAACCGTCATAATTTACTCAATAAAAAGTAATCGGATGCTATGACCATAATAATTGCAACGGGTATCTGTTTAATTAGAACACAACTAAATCGACCCATTTATGAGTAAATGGGTAGAAAAGGTCACCTTCAATAAAAGCAGAATGGGATACAAACTCATGACTTGTATAGATAAGTATATTAGTATCACTTACCTCCAATGTAGATACACCAAACATTTCCACCAATTCTCCAGTAGGAGGATGGCCTTTAAATGGACCTTCCAAGCAACCCCAATGCCTAAAATTGTATGCAATCACCGGAGGACCAGAATAAACCTGTAGAATCTCTACCACAAAACCGTGAGGAAGAGTTCGTGAGCAGTATACACAGTTTCTTCCTTATAATTATAAACTCGAAGCTGGCAATCATGTTTGAAGAAACATATTGTAGCCTCCACCTATTTTAGCTACACCTTGTGGTGTCATAGGTTTCCTACCTGAAAATCACGAGTTTTTTCGTAACATATAATATAAGCAGTTATTATTAGCTCACTAAGTGTTTCTTGAATGGATTTGAAACAACGAAAGTTCAGGTTTGTATTGAACTTACCACTAACAGAAACTGTTGAGTTTGTCACATCAACTGTTTTAAAATCTTGTGGAATATCTTGATTTCCCATGTTTTCACAAAATTTCGAACTTGCTCTTCTAGTGAACCTGTTGACAATATCTTATCATCAAAAGTACAAAACATACCTTTAACTTCACATCGATTCTTTTGTAGTTGCTCATACCCACATGAGCATAATCTAGCCTTAATACTTCTTGCACTTCAAAGGCCTCTCTCACTTTTTCTACCACGTTAGCATACACACCGTTTCTTGCTGCACAAGGAAGATAAATCATTTAGCGGAAATAAAGCAGCCAATCTTACTAAAGAAAAGTTCTGACCAATCTGTCATAAAAATTGAAACAATATTTTTCACTGAACCTCTTAAGGGTGTGTTTGGAAGTGACACAAACTGATTATTATTTCTGAATTTCCCAATACTAATCCGAGCGTGCCTATTCCTTCATTATCCTTATAATATGTATAATGGGTCAAACAATATCCAGGTTCTGGCCCGTAAAATTTATATTGAAATTTAATTTTGTCATAGATAACTCCGATGCTAAATATGATTATAACAATGGATGTCCTCTGTTAATACCGGTAATAAGCATAAGCTCCTTGAGTCATTAAACGTGTTTTATCTTTTCGCATTTGAATTTATTGTGCATTACAAATAGATTAATATATTAGTTACCGGGGATGTACTCTGTTAATACCTGCAACGCCAAACCACCATACCAAGTTCTTGAGGCTATAGTAGTCTGGCACAAAAAAAAACTTTGTTCAAGAACCGAATGTTTTCAATATCATATTATTTAAGCCAAATACATAATAGGGTATAGCCTATATGTGAGTCATAAGTCTCGAAATAACCTTCAAGGAAATAGCAAACATCACATATACTTATATATACTAATAATTAACTGACCATGAACATTAGGATATGCATTTAACTCATGGATCTTTGCCATCAATTCAGCTTTGACTATTTGTTCCGGAAAATCGATGTCAATAGACTTAATACCAACCTCGGCACATGCTTTTCTCTTCATATTAACTTAACTTTGAGAATCTTTTCTGTGTCCAACAATCACCACAGCAATTCCTGATGCCTGAAACAGAAAAAGTGAGGATCACCACAACAATAATCATTATTCATTTAACCCTTTTTAAATAATAACGATTTAGGATGGTGTAAACATCTAAATACATGTTTAATGTTATGAAGCAAGTATCAACATCTCATTCTCAGCCTAATAATAGAAAAGTAAAAGCATAATTAGCCATACTTAAAAGTCAACTTCTTCAGTCACATACTATAATCAAAACATAAGTTATGTGATTAACTTTTAATTAATAAATATCCAATCCAAAGCACCTTCTAAAGCTGCATATTTGCTTTTAAAATAAGCAGTTTCAAGCTACTTACAATTGTAATTTTGCAGCAGACAGAAACACCTCATAAAACGACCCAAAACACTCCTTTAAAACTTTACTTTTGCGGAACTCACCATCTTTGACTTACATAGTCGTTTTGAGACCCTTCTACAATAACCCAAACTCCTTTCAAGATTCTTTATATAATTAAATAGAAAGCATTTTTTAAATTCAGTAGACATATAAAATCTAAATTTAGTAATGGAACATGAATGGACCTGAAGGAACGAAATAGGTAGGTAACCAAGATGGTCATTTGCTTTTGCAGAATTGAATGTTCTGTTGCAAGTCAGACGCCTGATTCTTGAAGCCGTCAATTGTGGTTCTTTCATCCCATAACAGTAAATGAATACGATCAAAACATTACATATGATAAATAACTAACTGACATGAAAATATAACCAACAATCTTTCAATTATAGCCATAATAAGCTGTTCACCAATGTCCTATCACAAACTTTCTATTTGGACATATCCAGTCACCATCTTGCTACCATGCTTTTGGTAGGACGTTTACAGAAGCATCACCACATTATAGACCACCAAGAACACAACAAAAGAAGATACAAAGAACACGGGTGAAACACGTATTTCAACAATAACCAAATTTGAATAGGTAACCACTCTTACCTTGAATACATGGCAATACATAAAAAACCTGGCCTCCACGTACGGTCCAGCTCAAAATTTATTGCTGTTATAACGTTTTCCTTACTATACTCCGAAACATGAGTTTTTATAGGAACTCTTTGAGGAGGTGGTGTTGTGATCAAACTGAAAGATCATATAAGAAATAAGTGCTTTTGTTGCACAAATAAATTAAATGATTACTTTTTCACAATCCAAAATCATAAGATACGTGTATAAATCAGATTTGGTAATCAATTAAGCAAAAAATAAAAAATAAAAAATGAAAGAAACTATGGTATCACCTGCAATCAGGGATCGAATCTACTCGCTGTAAGTTGCGTGGGAAATGAGATGAGAGTTTTCCACCTGGACTCCCTGATAATTTATCTTGCATGCCATCCTGATCCCCTTCTTTCTTTGCCAGAGCAGCTTTTAGATTGATAATTTGAGATAAGAAACATACTTTTCCAATTTTAAACAAATTCATAAGCAAAGAAAGATCTACTGACCTATATGGAGTATGTTAGTGTTACGGAAAATATAGGGGCACGTTAGAAAACCTGTTCTTTGAGGTCTTTCACATCTGAAGTAAGAAAGACTTACATGTAAAATGCCACAGTTTTGTCGTACGCAACATACTTCGTCTCACGCAAAATGCCACAGTTTTGTCCTTTAATTAGTCATAGGTAATCAATATGCTAACATGAAACACTTCAAGTTAATTCAATCACCCAAAACAAAGCAGATCGTAAATGTAAATTCCAATAGAAATCTGGTCGTGTATTTGTGTACGCGAGCTGTTGCAAACGTACACATACTTTATTTCAAGTTTACTTCATAAAGTTTTAACAACAACGATGAAATTTGATCACCACAAATCATACAGTCTTAAAGATTTAAATTATATGGTTGTTAAACTTATGAAATCAAGGACTTCATAATATCTACTCTAGTAGTGATTGCTTGTTAAACTTTTGAAATTGAGTACTTCATAAAATATACGCTTACTGATTGCTTATTACTTATTAGAGATACTTATCTCCTTATTGCGTATAGTAATAAGCAGCTTAGGGAATACGCAACTCCATGTTGTTTATTCAATACAACACATTCCACTCACTATTACTGATATGATATAAGCAGTTTATACTGGAAATCACAGACATCTACAGTAGAATATTTTGGTGGGATGGATACAGGAATCAAAGGTGATCCAAAGAGTCCCGATCTTGGTAGTCATGTTTTGTAATATGGCCTTTCAAATTCTAAATACTCGTGAAAACCAGGTGCTTTTGGTATCAGCATTAAAGTCAAAATGGGCCAAATCAAGAAATGTACCCAGGGGTGTCACCATACCTGATGGGAATAACAGGTGAGAAAAGAGGAAGCCATCGTAGATTCATGATAAGGTGTAAATGAATCACAAACATTTAGCTATGTAGCAATTATCAGTGATAGCAGAATTTGATCCATAATGGGCAACAGCCGCGTACCAACACCAAAGAAAAGTGAAAAAAAGAGTCGAGGGACCTGTAGAAGCAGGAAGATAAGTCATCCTTTTATACAAAATTATAATGCCCAATGTGAATACTTACATGATTCCCGGAAAGATATGCTATACCTCCAATTAAATCCGACTAGGAACATAAAATTTAAACAAAAAATGCGATCAATCGTTGACACATAAAAAAACGTCTTACCTAGTTCATCGCCTGTAGTATCATTGTGATAACTTCAGTCTCTAAAAAACTTTTCCATTCATATCTAAGAGAAACAATATATATATATATATATATATATATATATATATATATATATATATATATATATATATATATATATATATATATATATATATATATATATGTAAATATACGTAATAATCTCACTAAATGTGTTTGACATCCAAGCCGTGGACTGAACCTTTGATATCATCTATCTTCTTGACCATCGTTTTGTTATTAAATTTAATATTCATTGGGTTCGATGCTATTAGATAAACCTAAATCTCGCAAGACCATTGATGAGTGCTCAAACACTCATCATTTTTGGTCAAATCTGAACTGCAAAACATACAAAAACACTCAGTAATGCATCAAAATACCAAAAATATTTCAAAATTGTGTTTTATATGTTTTAGATGCAAAACGAGCAAAAACAAATGAAAAACGCACAAAGTTTGCAAAATTGGCAGTTTCAGTCCCCCAACTTTCATAAAATTACAAAACTAGTCCCTGGATATTCAAATATGGAAAATTATCACCAAAGGTCATTTTGGAATCATAAGTTGTCATATTTAGTCCTTTGGTGAAAAATTGGAAAAGTTTTAGAAATTTACACTTTTGGTCCCTGGAGTTTCAAACTTTGGCAGTTTTGGTCCCTGGTGGGATAATTTTGAATGAAAAATCAATTTTGGTCCTTGGGAATTCATAAAAACCACTTTTAATCCCTGGATGAAAATTTTGAGAAACTTACAAGTTTAGTCCCCGGAGTTTGGAAATTTGCAATTTTGGTCCCCGGGTATTTTTATTTTGGAAAATATTAATTTTCATCCTTGTAATTCTCAAATGTGTCAAAATAAGTCCTTATGGTTACTTTTGGAAAGTTACAATCACAGCCCCTCAAGTTTTCATAAATTACAAATAGGGTCCTTGTGTTTTTCATATCTACAACCAACCGGACCCTTAAAGTTATTATTACCCAACAAAACACCCCTTATTACTCCAACAAGCCCCCTGATCCAGTTACCACTACACACCCCCAAGCCCAAAACACAAAACCCGGCCCATTCCTAAAACTAATAACACCCCTGTTGGATCGTAAACACCTTGAACTTGTGTTAATAATGATACTTTGAGTGATACCACTAAGTATGCGGAATCTACTTAATGATACTTAGAAGATTGATTGTAAATGAAACAATTGTATGTATGAACAATGTATGTAACAAAACAAATAGCTCCAATATTATTAATGATAATAATACGAGTGATCTATGATATCACTAGGGTTACACCTTGAAGCTCTAAGAAAACGTATTAGAAAAGATATATTCTAACTATGATCTAGGATCTCCTTTTATACAAGGAGTCCTCTTGTACAAGATAAGTATAATACTAATAGAATAAGATATACACAAAATCTTTTCTATGTTTATCTATGCGCGTTTCTCTAACAGTTAACAAGTGAGCAGTGGTAATATTTGTTCTTGCAGTGGTAATGAGTTTCCACTGCAAGTACAATCTTCTGCAGTTGTAATATCTTCACTAGCCGTGGTAACTGATAGAATAATTCCCAACAATCCTCCCCTAAACTTATGATTTATTTGTAAATCAACAAGTTTCTTCAAGTATACAATAAACCTGAGGATATGGGAATTCTTCCAAACACTTATCTTGTTTTTCTCAACACTTTATCAGCTCTTGCATATTGATCTTGAATTTTCTGAATCAAAGCTCTAATCTATTCACTATCTGCATAAACTCTTAACTTTATCATTCTGAGAACAAACCTCCCCTGAATCTGATCATCATTTGTCTCATCCTCCCCTGTTTGGGAGAATCTCCACCAAAATCAGCACAATCAGATAAAATGCAGAAGAACTTCTATCAATTCTTTAATATCTACCGATTATGAGAATGTGGTACACAGTTCCATCAATTCCTTTTGTAACATACTGCCTTCAGCACTTCCAGATGTATTACCTTCTGAGAGAGGTGCATCATTAGACAAAGATTCAATTTCTTACCTAGTGAAACTAGATAGTACTACTGAACCACCCATATGTTTGAATTTGGCTAGGGATTTCACAACCTGTATCCAATCCTTGAGAATCAGACACATGAAGTGTTGCCATGGTAGAGCTTTGAATGATATTTTCATGTCCTGCATCTACTCATATTAAGGAAAAATTTTACACTGTCAGTGGTAACTATGAACCTGCAGTGGTAAAAATCAATAGAATTTTCAAAGAGCAGTGATAAGTAAAACATGTAAAATTTTCTGCTTTTATCATAGTTTTTAGCAAACTATCAGCTATCAACGGATTTGATATGTCTTTACCATGAGCCGTTTGCTATGGACTAGCCAACTCTTGATCACAAGGATGTATGGTGAGTTGATAACCTAGTTTTTGGTAAACTATCAACCATGAACGGATTTGATGTGTCTTTACCTGTAGCCGTTTGCTCAGGACTAGTTGATTCTTATGTGGATTAGACATGGTGAATCAATAACCATTTGTTATGTGTCTTAAGTTACACATCTTATAACTCCATTCACATTAAACATCCAAACTTAACCAATAATAGTTAACCCAAGTAACTTTTAACCAAGTTACTATTTATACATTAATTGCTCCAAAGTCAACCCGATATCTTTCACAATTACTTCTTCGAACTACCAAAACGGATTGAAGTAAAGATACTTCATTAATTATCCATTGGCCTTGACTTTGCATATAAATAGGGGTCTCAAAACACATCAATCAGCAGCAACGAAACCATCACATTAACAAACCCTAATCTTAAATATGAGTTTCCCAATCGTGTACATCTCCTCTGACAGCTCTTCTGATGAAGAGATCAGCTATGTTTCAGATTCTGAGGAGCATTCTACTGGATGGAGTGGATACTTTCCACCAAGAACTGCATCAGCTCCATCTGTTGATGTTGATTCAGAGAAAGATGATCCCACCTTCAACCTTTCTGAGGAACTACCAAAAGCACTTACAACTGCCCTGAAGACTGCCATAAACAACATGAAGTGGCCAGAGTCGTCAAAGCCTGCAAAAGATCTGAAACATCCACCACAAGTGCTTGGGCTTGCTTGTCCAAGAAAACAGCTATCCATTGATGAGAAGAGGAACAAGCCAGCTAAGAGCAAGCATGCATATAAGGGCAAATGAAAGAAGCCTATGTAGTGTCTGAAGATCTTAGGTTGTTAGGTTGTGAGTTGTTTACATGTGTTTTGATAAAGTCTCAAGATCAAATAGCCATTCAGGTCCTGAACCTGCTATGTTAGCTTTGTTTTCAAGAAACTGAACATGCAAATTCTCTTCTATCTTTCTTGTTCTTAAGTTGTAGACTCTAAAAGCCTTACTAACCATGGAATAACCAACAAAGAAACCTTCATCTGCCTTTTCTTCAAACTTTCCCAGATGATCAATGGTATTGAGAATTGTGACATGACATCCAAATGGCTTCAAGAAATCCAAAAGTGGGGGTCTTCCTCTGAAAAGCTCATAAGGTGTCTTGTTCTTTGACTTGACTACTAATACTCTATTTTGTATATAGCAAGCAGTGTTAACTGCTTCAGCCCAAAATGTCACTGGAAGCTTTGAATCAGTTATCATGGTTCTAGCAGCCTCAATTAGTGTTCTATTTCTTCTTTCAGCAACACCATTTTGCTGAGGTGTTCTTGCAACACTAAATTCTCTTTTAATACCTTTGTCTTTGCAGAAATCATCCATTACTCTATTCTTGAACTCTGTTCCATTGTCACATTTGATGATCTTTATCTTCTTTTCAGCTTGATTTTCAACTTCAGTGATGAAAGTCTTGAGTATGTCTGTAGTTTCATCCTTGGTATTTAAGAAGAAAACTCATGTAAATCTACTAAAATCATCAGTCACAACTAGGCAATACTTCTTCAAATTGATGCTGCTAACAGAAGTAGGACCAAACAAGTCCGTATGCAGCATGTAGAGTGGATGATCAATAGTATTTACTGCCTTGGTCTTGCAAGAAGCTCTGTGTTGTTTACCTTTAAGACAAGCAACACATGTTTGATCATTTTCAAATCTCTTCTCAGGTAAACCTATGACTAGACCATCTTTTACAATCTTATTGATGGTCTTGAAGTTAACATGACCAAGTCTTTTGTGCCAAAGCATAGATTCATCCAAAGTGGCTTTTGCAAGTAAACAAGTAACATCATCTTTAGCCACTATCTTCTTCATGTCAATGCTATATAGATTACCTTTTCTAGGGATTTTAAGCAAAATGTCTTTTTCTTCAGGTAGCTCATAATCCTTAGATAAGATAAAGTATTCATCTTCTGAGAATAGAACTCTGTGTTTCTTGTCACACATTTGTGACACACTGAAGAGGTTGTACTTGAGTTCTGGTACATAGTATACATTCTCAAAGTCCAAGTTTCCAGCCTTGATAGTTCCTTTGCCAGAAACTTTGCCACCAATTCCTCCTCCAAAACTGACAGCTTGCCCATCAAGTGATTTGAAATTTGAAAGATAGGCCTTGTTGCCAGTCATATGCCTGGAACACCCACTATCTGAATAACCTTGATCCTCTTTTGTCTTTGAATGTCCCTGCACGTAACATAAAGGAATTAGTACCTTTTGGGGACCCAAGCCACAAATGACTTGGATCTGCCTCGTGTATCAATATAATTGTATCTATCAAAGGTCATTAATACACCATTGGGATTGTTTGAGGTTGTTGTTCCTTTTGGTTTCCATTCCCAACGAGCTGAGGCCTTAACAGCTTTTCCCGAGTTTACCCTTTTCTTATTCATATGAACATCAGTGGAAACATTTGGTCTTGCAGTGGTAACTGCATGCCTAGCAGTGGAAACTGCTGGATTAGAAAAATTGGGTCTCCACATGTGATTCTTGTGATCATTCTTTTCAAAATAAGTCTTTTTCCCTGTTTGATAAGATTTAACAAAAGAAGTGACAGGGGACTTAGGATAAACTCTGTTTTTACTACTGGCAGTGGTAACTGCTGGTCTAGCAGTGGAAATTGGTTTGATGCCAGTGGTAAGCATAACAGACCTGGGAACCATCTTGCTTAGGGGGTTTGGGTGAGTCATTTTATTAGAATTATGTCCATTCACCCTTTTATTCACAAATACTTCCCTTCTTCCCATGTGGTAGGTACAGTCTTTAGCTAAATGGTCAAAGCTACCACATATATGACAAGCCTTATTGTTGAACACAAAATCACTACCAAACTGCCTAGTTTTAACATGATTCCAACTTCTCATGTTCCCTCTAGGAGATTTAGACCTATTCCTGTACATTTCTGCATACCTAGTAGTAGGCCTAGTGTAATTTGACTGTGTCCTATGCTTCTCTTTGACTTCTTCAGGAATACTTTTTCTTTCCTCAACTTTAACATCTTCAGTAACACTAGTTTTAGACTCAACATTCAAACATTCATCTTTAAGAGATGAGCCACTAGCACTATCAAAAGTCTCAACCTCAACCTGAACCTTTTCAGTTTCAACTGGTTTAACAAATTTTGGTCCATAGGTCATGGGTGGATCCTGAAACTCTTCTAAGCCCGTGTGAGCTAGGTCAATGCCAGGAGGTGCTGGAACACCTCTTAGAGGTGGTGGAACAGATTTGTATCCAAGACCTGATTTAGCTTTGCTCACAACTCGGGCTTCCCAGATTTTGTCAATGCTCTTGGATTGATGATCTAGTGTTTGCTTAGTTATCTGAATATTCTCACTAGCCTTTTTAACTTTTTCAATCTCTTCCCTAAGAGCTTTATTTACTTCAACATAAAAATCTAAGTCTCTTTTTAAAACAGCAATGTCATCACTGAACTTAGATTCATTAGCCCTATAATGCTCTATCTGTTTTTCTAAAACACCTAGACCTCTTTTATGATTTGCTAAATTATAATTAGTATGATGTAAATCTAGCATCAGTTCATCATATTTTGTTTTAGAGATCTCTAACTCTTTTAAGGCCTTACAGTTTTTAGAACAAGCATTATCAGTATGTACCTCAATGTCAGAGAAAGCCATGAGTGCATGCTCAGTAGCTAGCATTGCAGATTCTGAATCATCTTCTCCATCCTGAGTCATAAAGCTCCAATCAAAGCTCACTCCATCAATAGCCAATAGCACCTTTGGCTCTTCTGTTGTAGGTTCTTTGTTCTTTTCCTTCTTGTACCAAGTTGACTTGTTGTCAGATTTCCTTGGTTTTCTGCATTCTCTTGCAAAGTGCCCCTTCTTGTGACAATTATAGCACTCCACCTTCTTTTTGTCAAAACCTACAGTCTCATCACCACTTATATGTATCTTTCTCCCTGTCTTCTTCCAGAACTTCTTTGATCTTAAGCTTAGTAATGCCACCTGCCATTTAATGTCCATTTCCTCCATATCATCTTCATCAATTTGATCCAAATCCTCATGATTGAGAATTGAACCACCCACATGGCTTGATATAAAGGCATAGAAAGTAGCATCACTTAGTCCTGCAACCTGTTTCTTTGAGCTCCTAGTGGAAACATTTCCATTACCAGTGGAAACAATCATGTTACCACTGTCATCATCACTATCACTTTCATCATCTGAACTATCATTACCTGATGATGATATGAGTGCTACACTTGCAGAACTTGTTCTTAACTTGCCAGCTTTCTTTAATCTTTGTTCAATAACTTTGAAGTTATTGTACACATCATTAAGCTTCATGGTCTCAAGATCTGACTTATCTTCCCAAACAGCAACATTGGTATCAAACTCAGAAGGT
The DNA here is from genome assembly GCA_030686995.1 of Artemisia argyi. Classification (NCBI taxonomy): domain Eukaryota; kingdom Viridiplantae; phylum Streptophyta; class Magnoliopsida; order Asterales; family Asteraceae; genus Artemisia; species Artemisia argyi. The sequence continues at coordinate 115,103,498 of CM060695.1, forward strand.
AAGCTTCTTAGAAATTTAAGATTGAGGTCTTCCTTTTCCACCTTAATTCCAAAAGCAGTGAGCTGAGTAACAATCTTGTGAATATGCTATCAAGAGATTCATTACTTGTTGAACCAAAGTTTTCATAAGTCTGCTTCAGTAAAGTCTTTTGAGTCTTCTTGGTAGAGTCATTACCACCAAACACTTCACAGATCTCATCAAAAAGGGTCTTTGCAGACTTGTATTTGCTAAAAGCCAGATCTTGTTCTCTGGGTAGAGCCATCAATAACAAACCTCTAGCCTTCAAATCATTCTTTAGTTGGCTTCTTTCTTCATTAGTAACAGGACCAGTGTTAACTTTTGTTACTGTCTTGTCACCAACCTGCTCTACAGTTGTACCAGGTTTGAATGAATTTCCACACAGTCTTGAACCATAAAGAATTGTTCTATCATAAGCCTCCACATCTCAAAGTCATTAATCTTAAGCTTAGGAAGCTTTGCAGCAATGTTTGATTGACTTGTTTCTGTCTCCATTGTTTCTTTTGAGTCTGCCATAGGATCTTCTAAATCAAAATATCAAAGCCTTGCTCTGATACCACTTGTTGGATCGTAAACACCTTGAACTTGTGTTAATAATGATACTTTGAGTGATACCACTAAGTATGCGGAATCTACTTAATGATACTTAGAAGATTGATTGTAAATGAAACAATTGTATGTATGAACAATGTATGTAACAAAACAAATAGCTCCAATATTATTAATGATAATAATACGAGTGATCTATGATATCACTAGGGTTACACCTTGAAGCTCTAAGAAAACGTATTAGAAAAGATATATTCTAACTATGATCTAGGATCTCCTTTTATACAACAAGGAGTCCTCTTGTACAAGATAAGTATAATACTAATAGAATAAGATATACACAAAATCTTTTCTATGTTTATCTATGCGCGTTTCTCTAACAGTTAACAAGTGAGCAGTGGTAATATTTGTTCTTGCAGTGGTAATGAGTTTCCACTGCAAGTACAATCTTCTGAAGTTGTAATATCTTCACTAGCCGTGGTAACTGATAGAATAATTCCCAACAACCCCCGGTCAAAGAGTCAACACCCAGGGTCAACAAACAGTCAAAAGCCATCCCTAACCTCCCATTACCACTGTTCATCGTCCCTAAACACAACCCTAATTTTCAGCAACTTGTCTCCCCCCTCCTCACCAACTATCATTAAATTCTCACCAAACAAACCAACCTTTTCCACCCCTCATTAATACTCCACCAAACTCCTACCAACTGCCTAAGCAAATTTTCCCGCCAATAAAGGATTTAAAGGCTCAGATTTATGGGAGCTCATCCAACGGTCAAGAAAGAGTGGGAAGGTCTCAAAACCCTACTTGGGTCTCTATATAAAGAAAGGGAAGCAGCAGTTGAAAGAGTAGTAGGATTTTAGATATAAATTAGCTTTTAGTGAAATTTAGTTTAATTTTTAGTGTAATCTTTGTTTTTTTAGTTTAATTTCAAGCCCTGTACTCTTTTAAATTCAGTTCCAATGCAATTTTAAGTTTTCATTTATCACTTTGAAAATTTGTTCCTTTTCTGCTTATTAGCTTAACAACTACTTGTCTGCTCTTAGCTTACCAAAGTGCTTATTGGTGTTTAGATGTGCTTATCTCAGTCATTTATTGCTTAGAATGAAATAGGTAGCCTAATTATCTCATTAGAATTTGGTTCTCATCAAAACTGTATTCATACTGCCTTTGTTAGCCTCAACTGCTTGCACTTATTTCTGGTTTATATTGGGTGTTATTTGGGTCTAAATAGCTCTATTGGTATTCCCTTAACCTGTTTAAGACCTTGCATCAGTAGATATAACTTACAATTGCTAGTTGTAGTGATTAGTCATTACATTAGGGTGTGTTTGGCTTAATGGCATACTCTGTGGTCTAGTGGTTGTGATTGGTTGTTGTTACTGTAAATATGTTCTAATAAGTGATATTAGAGTAGTCATGGCTCAAAATTAGTAGGGTACTTCACAAAAAAGTCAAAAGTGATTTCAATCACCCTTGCATACTTAACTGTTTGGTTTTGAGACCTGTAATCCCATCAATTTCATTCACAGATGTTTAAGTTACTCTAATTTAGTCTCATTTTAGCTTGATAAGATAATTTTAGCATGTAGGATTGAATCAAAGTTCATAAAAGTCAATTTGCTAATTTTTATCAAAAGTCAAAGTTCATCTCATCAGATTTTTCCAAAAGTTTGAACAATTGTTTTGATTTGTGTGTTATGATTCATGACCTGAAACTTGTTTCCATTTGTAGTCTGCCAGCTTGGCTTTAGGATCTCATAGAGTGCTTATTTTTCAGATTTTATTTAAGCTTGTTATGGCTTATCAAAGTGGGCTGCAGGGGGACTGACCTCCCCTGCACCACAGACCTAGCCCACCACCACCACTTTGGTGGTGGCTGCAGCCTACCCTAGTGGGTCCCATGGATCAACTCTTGCTTCTTTGAATTCCCAAGGTGGGTGGCTTCACATTGCACCCAAGCTTGTGCCCCCATTCCCCCTTGTGGGCCTCCTAGGCTGCCATTAACTTTGTCCTTTTTTTCTGTTTTGAGCAAGGTGCTCATTTGAGCTTATTGGCTTATTCAGGCTTCACCATTGTTTCTTTTTAGCTTAACCATGTCACTTTAGCTTGTTTACATCCTTATCCAACCCTGGTTCTCAGCTTAAAGCTTGTTTCAAGCTTATAGCTTGGACAGTTGACCAAAGTCAATTGTCAAGCTCATAAGCTCTTATTGTGCTTAATTTTGAGTTCCACTAAACTTGTTTTTACAAAAAGTTTCTGTTTTTAGGTTTAAATTAAGTTTCCAAAAAGAAAATCCAGAAAATCAAACTTAATTTTTAAGTGATAGTTTCTATTTAATGTAAATTAAATTTTAATTTTCATTTTTAAATTTTATTAAGTACTTGTCATTTTTATATTTTTATTAATTATTTCTTATATTAAAGTATTTATGTTAATTTTCTCAGAATTTTATTTCATCATTTGGTATTTATTATATTTAATATTAGTTTTATTAGAAATTAATTAATAATTAGTTTAAAATAGCATAATTAGTTTTTATTAAGTAAAACTTAGTTTTTATATTTTTTATAGCTTTTATATGTTATAAAGTAATTTTAGAAATTTTCTTATAATTTGTACTGTTCATTTAGTATTTTTCTTAATTTAAAATAGTTAATTAGATAATTAGTATTAATTATTAATTAATTAATAGAAAATCCATAAAAAGACAAAAACACTTATTTTTAATTTTAAAAGTTGTTTTTAGTTATTTTATAATTTTAGGAATTTTATTTTCACCTTTTTAGTATTTAAATAATATTATATTGTATTTTAGTTATTTAAGTATTAATAATAAGTATTAAATAGTTTTTAATTAATATTAAATAATTAAATAGTGTAAAAATTTATTTTAATTTTCTAAAAATTTTCTTTTACCTTGTAATTTGTAAAAAAGTCATTTTCACCCCCTGGGTGTTTTCAGATTTCAGTTTTTACGTTTTATTTCGTACGTTTACGTTTTATTTAAACGTAAACGTACGCGTTTTAAGTTTTAATCGTTTCTGGGTTTTTCAAACTTTCCCGTCTTATTCTTATAGCTTGTTTAAGCTATTTCCTTGTAGATTCCTTAGTGTAATCAATCACAAACCCCCTTTCCATCCAAATTCACCCGATCACAAAGCCGTTTGTTTACAATTCACACCTCGTCGGGACATAACGACCCGGGGAAACACTATATTCCGCGGAGCATTGATCTAGGCTGTTTGACTTTGTTGACCATTACTTGGTCAATATAAGTTAGGTGGTTTAGCGTCAATCAATTTTTAGCGCCGCTGCCGGGGAGGTTGTGTGCGTATCTAAACGGTTTTTCTGATTAGTGACTTTGGAATTCGTTCCATTGTACATTTATCCATCCTTTGTTCATATTTTCCCATTTTAAAAACAAAACCGTTCACGAAAACTTTTTAAATCAAGTTTTCAACGAACACAAAAAACACAAAAATATTTTCTTTCTCATTTGTACAAAATGTTTTCCAAAAACACCAAAAATATCCTTCTTAACCCTCATACCTTTTTGATTCTCATTTCCTCACCCTCTATACACATTTGATTCTTTCTATGTCTCATCCACACTTTCTGGTTTGCCATTGGTGTGGTAATCCTTATAATGGTGGCAATTGCCCCAGCTGTGGCATGGTAGAATCCGGAAACGGGTCTGTCTATAACCCAGATCCCTATTCCTACCATGGCACGACTGATTCATTCCATCAGTTACCACACCATGAGACTCAACAGTTTTACTGTTGTGAATACTGTGGTGGTTCACATTACAGTTCTGATTGTCAATCGGGAAACACGCTTGTCTATGAGCAGTTTCCTGGTAACAATTATAACTCTAGCACTTATTACCCACAACCACATCAGTTTTACTGTTGTGATTACTGTGGAGGTCCACACTCTAGCTCGAATTGTCAAACAAGGAATCCATTTCCTTGTAACAATTACGACTCTTCGTTTTCAGACCCACCTCCACAGTACGATATGATTCACACAACTCCTCAAGAAACCGAGCCAGACCTTTTACTAAAGGCTCTTGATATTTTAAAAGAACTTAAGGAGGAGTTGGTCACTACACCGTTTCAAGACTCTCGTGAGAAATCTATGGCAGAATTACTTGCTGAAGAACGAGAGGCTAAAAACGAATTGAGTATGGAGGAATTACTTGTCTTAGAACAAGCAGCTATAACACGTGCCAAATTTCGTCAAGCTGCTCTTCTAGACTGTGATGATGATAGTGATATTGAAGATACCCTTGATATCC